>CM052705.1:64150447-64178630 GCA_028551405.1 Uromys caudimaculatus | reverse complement strand
GAGTCAATGGGCCTGACCCCCCCCCCCCCGGTCCTCCTGGAGTTTGGACCACCAACCAAAGAATACACATTGATGGACTTATGGTTTGGACCACATATGTGGCAGAGGATGACCTCGATGGCCATCAGGGAGAGAGGAAAGGCCCTTGGGCCTGAGGATGTTAGAGGCCTCAGTAAAGGGGAATGTCAAGGCGGGAATATGGGGATAGGTGGACGGGGGTGGGGGTGGGGATGGGAGGTGGAATTCCCTCCTAGAGGCGGATTGGGGAGGGGATGGGGGGTATCCAAAGAGGAGACGCAGAAAAGGGGAAACATTGGAAATGTATATAAAGTATCAAAAATAAAAAAGGAGGAAAAAAATATTACAAAATGTTAAGCAATATGGCCTTAAAGTACTAGACAGCTGTAGTAAATTTGATTTAAACAGTGAAACCATAAACTTAGAAAAGATGTAAAATACCATTTAATTTATAAAATAGGTTCATGTCACAGCTGTTAGAGGTTAATAGAGTCATTTTAGACAGCTACTGGTTTACTTAAATTAAAACTGTTGGTAAAGAAACATCCTGAGGAGAACCTACACCCTCCACTTTACTAAACCAGCATAATCCCTAATTACATTCCAAACATCTGTCTACAACACCCACAGATCAGTGTAGACCTCGCCTCTCATCAAGGAAACTTCTCTGCTATAGACAGAGACCAATAGAGAAAAGCACAACCAACCAAAATGAAAAGTTGAAGATCACAAATGATACAACTACAAAACAACTCCTGCATTTAAGACTCAGAGAACGCTGTGGAGGAAGGCCAGAGAGATTGTAAGAACCAGAGGAACAGAACAGGGAGTTTGCTGTGAGATGTCTCATCTGGTAATGGTAGAAGCTACACCCCTAAAATCTCACCAACATGGCTGTCTAATTGTGACCTCCTTTAATGATGTTGAAATAAAAAGGCATCCTCATTTGAAGGGATGAATCCACAGAGTAAATGCAACTAAAAGAAGTGGGAAAGAAAATCTTCAAACAGATGGAAAAATGATAAAAAAAAAGAGCATTAAGAATGTAGTAAAAACAACAGAAATAGTAAATATAATGAATATAGTAAAGTATAATGATTACACTAAGTAATTTTGTAGCTGAAAAACCATTGATGGGGTTTTCAGTAAAAAAAATTTTTTCATTATGTCTTTTTTTAAATTTAGTTTTATTTACTTATTCACTTTACATTTTGCTCACTGCCTGCCTCGTGGTCACCCCATCCTACAATCCTTCTCCCATCCTCCCATCCCCTTCTCTTCTGAGCCAGTGGGGGTGCCTCTAGGTTTCCCCCAACCCTGGCACACCAAGTTTTTTTGAGGCTAGGCATTTCCTCTCCCACTGAGGCCAGACATGGTAACTAGAAGAACATATCCCTTGTATAAGGCAACAGCTTTTGGGATACTCCCCTTTCTAGTTGTTCTGGACCCACATGAAAACCAAGCTGCACATCTGCTACATATGTAGGGAAGCCTAGGTCCTGCCCATATATGTTATATGTTTGGTGGTTCAGACGCTAAGAGCCCCAAGGGTTAACTGATTATGTTGGTCTTCCTGTAGAGTTCCTATCCCCACAAATTTAATATATTAAACAACAGGCTGTCTACTGATGAAAATTCTGTTTTCAACAAATGTTCAGTCCCCAAGTCCAGATGTCTCAGCTGGTATTCAGTATGAGTTGGAATACCAAAGAAATAGGCTCTAATATCAGCAAGGACTGCCTCAGCAGCAGACAACAGCAAAGAGCTTCCTTCCCCCATGCTATTTTATAGAGGCTACCACCAAAAGGTTTGACTCAGATTTAGGATAGGTCTTCACACATTAAATGATACAGATTGGAGTGGGTCTTCCCAGGTCAAATGATCCAATCAAGAAAACTCCTTCACAGGTGTTGCCAGCTGCTTGGGTTTTAGTTGATTCCAGATGTAGTCAACTTTATAATCAAAATTAGCCATCATAAATCCACCGTTTGTCAGTATGACAGGTAACAATATCTCCTATGTCTTCTTTAATTTCCAAATGAAAATAAGCAATTTGTAATTATTCCCAACATGACATGACTATCTCATGTACAACAGCAAACATATTATATATTTAAAATATGTGTAAAATTCCCTTGGGGGCATTCTTTAGTATTTTATCATTTAAATATGATAATCACTGATAATATCTCAATTGATGTCACATTATATAATAACGTCATACAGGACAAAAACTCAAATATGTGCTTAATATGTATATATTTATGTACAAACATTCTTAATAAAATACTACAGAAACACTCATATCAATTGTAATCATCATTTCTGCAACTGGTCACATGGTCTTAGTTGATAATTAACTACTATCCTCTACCGCCCATTCTATATTTCCTCTACCCTCAGAAAGCACCTCAGCAGGTCTTGGCTCTTATCCTAGAGGAGTGATCCATACCTTCATTTCAGAAGAATATGCGTCATTTGTATCCTGGATGGATGGGATTGTTATAGATTCCCATTGAGTTTATAACCAGAGGACATAGTAGAACCAAGAGATACCACAAGGAATCTTCTTTCCTCCAGACACAGTCTTCCTTACCTCCAATGTTAAGAAGCAACCTAATTTCTCCCTGTTAGTCTGGCTCAATCACTCTACCTAACACTGTTATTCCTTTCTTAGCCTGTCGGCTTAATAGCATAAAGTGGCCAGGGGAAGTCTGAGCTAACAGTTCAATAGAATGTTTGTTGTGTCTCCTGGCAGAAACACTTCCCATTATGGAACCAAAACTTCTAGGCCAGCATAACTCAAGGTCATGGGAACAGAAAGCCAAAGTTTTCCTGGTATGTAACTAGGGGTGATAGTCAGTGGAACTATTCCTTTAATATCCCTTAGCTACTGGACCTGTGGATCCTGGCTATGGAAGAAACTTTACCATATAATGAATATAAATTGAAAAATTATACTACCTTCTGGAGAATCCTAACCTAGCCCTCTAGGCTACTAACACCTAATTGGCCCTGTGACTATGTCTTCAAAGGTCATTCCATGGTTCTATCACACCAGTTGCTTCGACATGGTGGGCAACATTAGTGAGTTCCATGAGCCTAGGCCCACTGCTGCACTTCTTTGCCTGTGAAGTAAGATCCTTGGTCAGAAGAAATGTGTGAAATCTGTGACCATGGATAAGGCATGGTAGTTTATGTGGTAGTTTAGGCAGAAAAATTGACACACAGGAATAAGGAATCCAAAACCAGAATAAGTATCTACTCCAGTAAAGACAAAGCACTGTCTGTTCTAAGAAAGAAAAGGCCCAATGTAGTAACCTGTCACCAGGCCACTGCCTGATCATTTTGGGGAACGGTGCCGTATCATGGACTCAGTCTTGGTCTCTGCTATTGGCAGATCTCAGCAGCAGCTGTAGCCAGGTTGCACTGGCAAGCAGAAGTCCAGGTTATGAAGTCTATACATTCCCTCCACTTCTGCCACCAAGGCCACTGTATTCATGGGCCAATCAGGCAATGACAGGGATGGCTGAATAAAGAGGCTAAATGACCAAAGAGGTCATTCTATCTACTTGATTACTGAACTCCTCAGCTGAAGTCCCCTTCCAATGAGCATTTATAGGGAGCACAAGTATCTTTATATCCTTTACACATTTGGAGAGATCTATCCACATACTTCACCAGATAATCTTTCTCACTAATTTTCCACAATTTGGCTCTTTCTAAGTCCCCGACAATGGTTGACTACAGCCCATCAACCAGTGAATTATTTCACCTTCCAAACAAAATGTACAACCATATGTACTATCTGAACTTCCCACTGTGAAGATTTACCTTTACCAGCATCTTTCAGGGATGTTCCAGAAAGGTGTTGTAAGGTACCTCTCCCACTTCTGGACAGTGTCTGCCTAACAGTATACCAGATCCTTGTCTTCTCTTCCTTAGTCAACCAATCACAGGATACAGCTCATGAGGTAATAGCTTTCACTTCTACTTGACAATGGATGGCTGTGCATGCCCTAGATTATGGCTTGATGAGTCAGATACTATCCTCATCATGGTGGAGAGCTCACATCACATGGTAACCTGGTAGAGCACTGTTAAATGTTCATTTTTCCACTAAGGACCAGTAGCAGGCCATCAGCTGTCTCTCAAAAAGAGAACAACTGTCTGCAGATGATAGTTAGATCATTGTTCCAAAATCCCAAAAATCTCCTCTGTAATTCATTTATAAGGGCCTATCTAAGACGCCAAATACCATCCCAATCTGCCACTGAGTACTGGATCATGTTGAAAGTCTCTACTCAAAGCTAGAACCTTTCTGAGTCACTTGGTATATGGGTTGAAATGAGGAATGTTCTGTTTCCAGAATCCAAATAGAAACACTAAATAGTGTGCTTCCTTCTTGGTGGTTGGAGAGGCTTGGTGGTTGGAGAGGCCAGGTGCAATAACTTATCCTTTATCTTAGAATGTGTCTACATGGTCTACATCACTGGACTCCTAAAAATTTGAATGAGATCAAGGGCATTTGAATTTTGGATAGATTTATTTCCCATCCTCTGATGGACATATGCATTATCAAGTCAAAGTGGTTGCTACTTCTAGCTCTCTTGGTCCAATCACTATAACCGCCTCAATTTAGTGAATGGGTGTCAAAGAGGCCAGTGATGAAGATCCCTTCAAACCAGGCTATGACACAGGGCTGGAGAATTAATATACCATTGAGGCACAATTGTAAAGATATACTCCTGGACTTGCCAACTAAAAGCAAATTGCTTCTAGTGGTCCTTTTGGACAGGTACCAAGATAAAGGCATTTGCTAGATCATTAGCTATAATCATCTACCAGATGTGTTAATCTGCTCAAGTAAGCACATAACATCTAGTACAGTCACTGCAATTGGATTCACTACTTGACTGATGTTAATAGAACATCATTCTGCATGATCCATCTGTTTTCTTCACAGTCTAGATAGAAGAGTTACAGGGAGATGTGGTGGAAGTACCTCCTAGTCCTCCAGGGATGCAATGATAGTTTTGGTTCACTATTTTCCATTGGTTTACCTTTGGCCTTTCCAACCAAATAGCCTTCACTCTGCAGGTCAGGGAACCAATCTGGGCATCAAACCCACTTTGAAGTATATCTTTCCCAATTATTCATTCTGGAACTTGGAAGGAAAATCACAGAATGAGTTCAGGGACCAACTGAACCTACTGTGAGTCAGACTTCAGCCAAAATTCCACTAATCACCTACCTCACTTTCATAATCCCCTACTCTAACTGGAGGGCCCTAATGCTTCATGGGTTCTCTCAGAATTAGTGTTACAGTATGCAATAGACTCAGAAAGTCTGATTGTTTTCTTTCCTCCAGTGTACAGTTACCCTTGTAAACGACCATAAGTCCCTCTGGAGAAGGATGGGAGGAAAGGTAAGACTTTTAGGTATATTATCAGGTTCCTTCCTCAAGAGTCCTGGAAGTCCCTTTAATCAAGGGGTTCTGGGTCTGCAAACTATCCCAAGTCTGGAGATTGGTTCACAGGTAGAGATTCCCTCTGGCCATGATCCAATGTAGCTATAGTTATTTGAGAATTTTCCTGCAATTAAATCAAATAAAATGTAGTAGGTTTCTTATCTATCAAATTCCTTGAATCACAATAAATGATTAGCCAGTATCCCACCATAAAAATCACTTTGACTCTGCTACCCATTACAGATACTACGTTGTGCTGCCCAATATTACTTTGCCTATGCTGCCAATTATGAAAATCATGCTCATCTTTATCCTTGGTCATTCAATGCTGTCACGTGGTACCTGCTACTCGGACCCACTTAGATTCACTGCATTTAATTCATCCAACTGAGCAGCAGCATTTATAACCTTAAGGTAGTGGTACTTTTTTAATTATATATTTTTAACTTATTTACTTTACATCCTGATCACTGCCCCTCTCCTGGTCAACCCTTCCCACAATTCTTCCACCATACACCCTTTGAATGGGTGGGGACCCACTTGGTATTCCCCCATTTTAAGTCTTTGAGCACTTCAAGTCTCAAAGCAGTGGTTCTTAACCCCCTTGGGGATCAAACAACCCTTTCACAGGGGTCACCTAAGACCATCAGAAAACACAGATATCTGCAATATGATTATAGTTTTAATGTTGGGGTCACCACAACTTGAGGTGGCAGCATTAGGAATATTGATAACCACTGTGTAATGTAGCTGGCTTTATCTATACTATTCTGATACCATGAATCAAAACATAATATAATTTTGAAAGAAACTTCTATCTAGAAGGCAGTACCCTAAAATACTTACCTTTCCTTCTAATACTAGCAACTGTCTTCCCATAACCTCGGCCATTAATAGCTTAGAAAAGTGAAACACTGTCTTGTGTGGCATAGAAATTTCATCAACCTTTTTCTAAAATATCTGAAGTAATTTTAGTTACAGTGCAATTGTATAAAGGGACAGTAATACAACCACTTGTGATTGTTTTTAGATTATACAAAAAGTTCTTGATCAAATAAGTAAGAGTCAAGAGGATCTTAAACAAATAATGTTTTCATTCCACTACTGTCAAAACACATAACTGACATACTCAAAATATGACTTCGTTCCAAAGCATATTGTAATGTGACTTAGGGCAGTATAGTTGCCTCAGGAGTTAAGAGTACTTGTTGCTCTTGTAGAGGACCTAGGTTTGGTTCCCAGCACCCACATAGTGGCTAACAATCACCTAAAACTCCACTTCAGGGGATCAAATTGCTACTTCTGACCTCTGTGGGTATGTGGGTACCAGGCATGCATGTGATGCTCTCACACACACACACACATACACACACACACACACACACACACACACACACATACAGGCAAAACACACACTTAAAATAAGCAAATCTAAAATTTTTAAATGTAATTTTGACAATTTATATATAAAAACAGAATTCAAAATTTCTCTTTTTCAATATTTTACAGTGGCAGCACAATAAAACATAGAGGCAGAAAAAAAGTATTCAAAGTTCATCACAAGCAGTATACCATGGTGACAGTTCATACAAAATACTATGTTATTCTTTTTTTCACATTATATACTACTTATAATATGTAAGCTAGATAGGATGTAAGATATAGGTGAAATTACAAATTAGATCATATATATCATATCACCCTGAGTATTGTGCAAGACTTTCATATACAATATAAAAATACTACTTACATTTTAAATACCAACAGATCTCCTACTGCTTATATAAAGTGTAAACAGATTTGTTATTAAATTTAACAACAAATTAATTTATTATATGAGATATTTCTATTAAGCTCAAGATGGATTTGAACTCAGGGTCCTCTCTAGAAGCCAACAATACAGCTAGCTCATGTATTGCATGCTGCATTTCATTTTATATAAGATGGTACCTGATAAAAGCAATAAGAATGTCTACTCATCTCCATGATTAAAGCTAAAAATGTTTATTTGATCCTACAAGATTAATGACACTAGGTTTAATTTTATAAAATTAGTTAAAATCCAAATATCTATATATGTAATTAAAGATAAACATGTAGATATTTGAATGCTGGATTTAAAATGTTTCAAACTGAGACTAGAGAAATGGCTCCACAGTTAAGAACATTTTCTGTTCTTTCAGAGGACCAAGGTTTGGTTCCCAGCATCCACAACAGGTGGTTCAGGATGGCCTATAACTCCAGTTTCAGAGGATCTAGATCTGATGCCCTCTTCTGGCCTCTGAGGGGTATAGAGAAATAAATGGAGTCAAAACACTAATACAAATAAAGTTTTAAAAACTTAAATCTGGTAATATAATTAATAGGAAATGAATTCAAAATTAAGGTATTACTGAATGGTCAATTCATAACATCTTTTAGGTTATATGTGAATCTTGGAGTCTATAAATCACCCATTTCTTTCTAGAGTACTATACTTTCAAAGGATCAATATGCAACTCTCAAATATTTTTAGTAAAGAAAATTTAATTGTAAACACTGAGCTTTTCCAAGGTAGATGACTATTACAAAGTTCACTAGAAAATCAATATAGCATTTTAGTTGGAATTTGCTCATTAAACACCCACAGCTCTAATGCAAATTATGATGGAATGAATAAAGCAAATACGCATGCCTCTTTCTTTTTATTAAATGTAAAATCTACTGTTAATTGCATCTCGTATGTCATACAAACTTTTCTCCTTAACTATTAAATAGAAGCTTTAACAAAAGTCATTAGAGATTCTTTCTTTGACTTGAATAAATTTCAATATTTGTTCAGTAAAGGTTCACAGCAGTTAAATTACATTAACAAATATTATTAGCTACTATGTAAGCCAACCAAGTAAAATACTTATATTGTAGGTAAAACAAATCACTGGGTGTTTACAATAATATTTGGATATCTCCATTTTTAAACATGGTTATCAAATACCCTATAATTCTTACTCAAATGAGAAAGATTCAGAGAGGATCACCTTCACCCCACCACTACCAAATACTCAAATTTGTTTAGTAAGCTAATTGTTTTCTAATATGGGCAAGGGTAAATATGAAGAAGCTGAACCATACTAAGTATGAGTTTATTGAGTCAAGGCAGAGTACATATTTTCTTAGCAGAACCCAAGTCTATTGACAAATCCATATTCTACAGTTTTCAAACCACTTTCAAAACACAGTAGGAAGAAGACAGTGTATTAAAAAATATTCTAGTTTAAACACTGGATCATGATTCTCTAAGTAACATAATTTGAAGGATAGATATTTCTCCAAAAAACATAACATCTTGTGTGGTGGCTATTTAAATATTACAGGCTGAATTAAAGAGAGAGAGGAAATCAGTAGAATTTCTCATAATAATGCCACTGAAGACAATCAGCATCCTCAAATCGAGACATTCGGTAGAAAAGTTGGTATCTTTAATCTTTAATTCTCTGAATACTTACTGCCGCAGTTTCACATGAGGGTCAACAAACTTCTGGGAGACACAATGATATGAAATAGAGTCCTTGCAAATATGACAATTATTTCATGAAATGAGCACATGAATATTCCAGACAATAGATATAAGATGTGTTTTGACATATAATTTACTTTCCTTTAGCATAAACTGTTTGTCAAAACATTGAAATAGTGATTTCCTGAGGCTGGAGAACTGTAAGTAAACCCCACTCCAGGTAGTCTGCTGGTTGTCTTTTTGCTACCACATTCAGAACTGCTTTTGCAGAACAGACTCTTAAAATTTTCTAAGACAAGATTTGAATTTTCAACAAAGTATGAATTAAAAATACTTATCCCCATTGTGTGTGTTCTTTATTTTTTATGTACGTGCACAGGTTTGTGTATATCCCATCTATATTTAAAGAGAAAAGAATGTGTATTTAAAGAGAAAAGACACCATGGCTGCATTGTCAATACAAGTAAGCTATAAAGATAGATAGCCATTAAATTATATGTTAAAATATAGTAAAGTAAATAATAAATACAGATAGATCAAAAGATACACAGATAGAAAGAAAGGAGAGATAGAAATAAAGAATGAGATGATAGACAGAAGTAGACAGATTCATAGATAAATAAATAGATGATAGACTTACGTGATGTGTGAAGATTTAAAAAAAAAACTTTTGTGGAGCTGTTTGTCTATTCTACCTTTATATGAGTTTTGGAGAAAAAAGCCAGGATTTTATGTGGTACAATGTTTATTTTTTAACACTACCAAGTCAGTCTTCATATGTGTGAATAAATAGTCTATATTTTAAGCATTTATATTGTCACTGAATAGAAAACCCAGGACTCTTTTCATCCTCTTAACAATCACAATGAAACTTCTTTGCTCTCCAGAAAAGAAAATTTACATTCTCTACTATAAAAGTGAACTATCTTTATATGTAAAATAATTTAAATGGGGGTGTTCAGAAAAGAATGTGTATTTAAAGAGAAAAGACACTGTAAGTAGTTGCACTGTCAATACAAGTTAGTTACTCAAGATATATAACCATTAAATTATATGTTAAAATACACTAAGATAGATAATAGAGATAAATAAATCATAGATAGATAAATAGATAGATAGATAGATAGATAGATAGATAGATAGATAGATAGATAGATGATAGATGATAGACCTATAAACATGAGACTTAAAAACTAAGGAGTTCTTTTGGCTAAAATCCAATATTGTCTTTATTTCAGTTTAATTGGAAGAGGATCTCAAATTCATCTTCTCCATGAGATATCAGGAACCTGGATTTCTCTTCGTACCAAAGGTTAATAAGAAATGTGTCTGCAAAAGTCAAACAGCATTAAATACCAAAAACTGATTATTATTCTACAGGAGCTGTTCTGTCATTCATAATCTCTCCATGCTTCAACCTTCCACAGCTAATCTTTAATGGATGACATTCAAGAAAGAAAATAACTAATACATAAAGCGGAGGCTCTAACATAAGCTTTTAGGAAATAAAAAATAAGGGTTTTGAAGAAATATCAATGTTTTAAACATAGTAAAATACTACTAAAAATACTGTTCATTAAAATTTTCACAGTATCTGTATAATAGCATGACTAGTAATAATACAAAGAGACAGTGAGCACAAGACCATGCCACAGAAAGTTTAGAACAGAGAAAAGATTCAAATAAACAGCATGGTTTTAAAAGTAAAAACCACATCACTAACATAAAGAAATGAGTGGATGCAATCGGCACAGAATGTCTTACTGTCAAACTCAACGACATTAAGACGATCTTTAAATGTTTAGCACTTAGGCACTGTTTTTATTTGAAAAGAGATCATTTAAAAATGTAAATATTTGGTATTTCAGCTATTTTTCTTTAATATCTACACATAATATCTACAGGTCATCAATGTTTTAAAAAATAATATTGTACATGTGTGTAATTTAAATGAGTCGAAATAGGCACAACAAACAGCACAACAAACAAACACTCCTTAGCTTAAACACATGGGGAGGAATTTGGTTTTCTCTAAAGTGGAGTAAGAGCCCGTTACTGTACGTTTCTTTACATTTCTCCTTTTCTTTTCTTGTAGAGGTTAATTTTTCAAAGGTGTTTATATAGCTCAGACTTGCTCTGAACTCAAAGTTTATATAGATCCAGCTAGGCCTTAACTGGAATCCTCCCAAATACTAAGATTACAGGTGCATGTGACCAAACCATGCTTCTTATGAATAGTAACAAGCTTTCTCATGTGTTAAGCTTCTCCATAAAGAAGGTGGGTGTGAGCAGGAGCCTCGGAGACAGCCTATGTGTTAGTTTCTGGTTGAGCAGCCTCTTAGTCTATTGTATTCAGCATTCAACATGAAACTTCTTTAAAAAAAATAATAAATATAACAAAATATCTTAATATATATTTAAAAAATAAAAACAAAAGCAAGCAAAAAGCTGTATTTGTTTGCACTTTATAAGTATACTGCATTTACAGTATCAAATCTTTGGAGATTTTCTGGCTTTTCACCACATAACTATAAAATAGAGAAGGTCAGAATGAATGGCTCCACCCACAAAAAGTGATCAATTGATTTTAAAAATTGATTGTAATTAAATTTTAAAAATTAGTTTTCCTTATAGGATAATATTCTCAGCACTGGGCAGCAACAATGTCAAAAAAAAAAAAAAAGCTAGAAATGATGATTATACAATAATCAGGAGTAAAGGATACTAAATATTTTTTTTAAAAAAGGGAAAATTGGGGGAAAGAAAAAGCTATGGCAGTCAAATTAAATAATAAATACTATTTAAAATAGATACAAATAAACTATCTGTGACACAGACTAGGTATTAATGCTGAGAAGCTACCTATTATTAAGTTGAGCAAAAACTTGTACGATTACAAATTTGTTGAGCATTTTAATGGTGTCCATTTGATGAAGAGCTCCAGAAAACAATATGGTGACATTATTTAGACCCTCTATGAGTTAGACACTTCATAAGAATTAGTTTGAAAATAAAAGCTACCTATAACAGATTTCAACCAGTGCTGCGTGAGATTGTCATTATACATGTGAGAAAAATGTTCGAAAAAAGTATGAATTCCTTGGACCTGAGAGCATTAGATGCCCCAGTATAAGGGAATGCCAGGGAGGGAAGAGGGGAGTGGGTGGGTGGGGGGAGCACCCTCACAGAGGCAGGGGAGGGGGGATGGGATGGGGGGTTTCCAAAGGGGAAACTTGGAAAGGGGAAAACATTTGAAATGTAAATAAAATATTAAAAAAAAAAAAAAAGAATCCTGGTTCTTCCATATGTAATTTCTTTTTTATCTTGGGTGCATTTCTTGGCATGTTATGTCCTTATTTCCTCTTCTATAAAGTGAAAATATTATAAAACAAACAAGCAAAAAAAAGTATGGATCCAGTCTGGACACTTAACCAAACCAGTTCAGACATCCTGTGCTATGACTGCAAAGTGCTTGCAAGGTAGAAGGAAATGCTTGACATTTCAAATTTTTCTTTTTATTTCTGATGTGCAGTCAGTACCTAGTTCATAATGAAGCCTCAATGTACAGTTCCTTCATTTCTAATGAAGTTTACATTGGTCTTAAAGACCATTTTAAGATCTAGAAAAATATCGGGGACCATGCTAACAATGACACTTCCTCCTGAAAAGGAGGAGCAAGTAAAGCAATTGAGATGCCTTGTGGTGGCCGGCTGAGCTTCAAATGCTCACAAGAGCACACCGGATGATAATATTCACATTGTGTAAAACCCTATAGAGAAACATGAGGCTAAATGACAATATACATGAAGGTTTGACATAGTTATACAACCCCAAGCATTTTCTATCTCATTTCTCTTACTTTGAATTCACAATTTAGTAAAATGCTATGAAATATATACGTGTCAATAAAATTTTTCTTAAATTCAATCTCTTTTTTCCAAATTTTCCACCATAATTTTCAGCGTACCTTCTCTAAAGTGTATTCAAAGTAAATCATTACTGATGATGTGGGTGGGTAGAGGCCAGAAACTCTGCCAAGTGTTTCCATTACTGCTCTAGATCTTAGTATAAAGACAGGGCCACTCTCTAAAGCAGAAGCTTATGACTTCATAGGGCCAGCAGGCCAGCAAGTTCCAGGGCTCTTCCTCACCTCACCTCCCCAGTGCAAGTGTCGAAGGCTCATGACTCCACATCTGATTTTTACAAGGGTCCTGGGGATTCCAACTCGGCTTTATTTAAAGACCAGCACAATTTATCTTTCATTCAACATATGTGCATAAATATTGATTCTTTTAACAAAATCATGTTACAGATGTTATTTTCTTACTACTTCTTTCACTTAATTTAGAGATAGGAAAGACTTTGCGTATCATCAAATATTGCTCAGAAAATTCTTAATTGTATCACATTTCACAGCATGAATGTATCATAATTTATTTAACAATTCCCTCATTAGATTTTTTATTCTTATAGTCAGAACTAACACAATAAAATTATTCTTATAAATTTTTACATTTTATCTGCTCCAAGAAAATGTCTACTAGAAAGGGATATTTGTCACATATTAACACATTTTAAACCTACAAATATTTTTGCATCATATTTGCTTTTTCCAACATTTAGTTTGGTGTTCATCCATTATTTATTTTATGTGGAATATGTTTTGTAAACATTAATATTTTGTTTATAAACATTAAAATAGATACATGTATATTATACTTCACAAAATACATATTTTTAAATGAGATATGTGAAGTACAGTAATAAACAAAAAAACATTTACACTTACATGGATTATTGGTTCTTCTGTGTTACAAGAAATGAAGCATCACTGACATGTCCTCAGAGTCTCACAGTGCTTCTCTATTACGGTGCTGACATAACTACTTTTATTTTCTAGTGTTTTGCTTTGGAATACACTTCATAATACTAGGTAGAGTATGAGTTTATCAAAATTTTGTATCCACTTAGAAATGTTAAAAATTTCAAGAATGTACCAGGGACAAAAGCCTTTACAGTTTCAAATCAGTGAGACATTCCCCGCTTCCTTTTTATCTCTTTACTCCATTCTATGTTTCAGAGAAACTATATGACCCTGTTATTTTTATCAGTTAGATGAAAGTAAGACATTTACAATTTTCCACATGTAGTAAAACAATATTCTGTTGTGAATGAAAATATATGATTAATAAGAACAATTAAATCCTTCCATATTTGCATGTATTATTCAACTTTCTCCACTGTGAATTCTTAAATACATAACAATGAATAAATATTTGAACTACATGCTGAACTGTATTATTCAAAAGTTAAATTGTAAATATTACTGCTCAATGAGTCTCTTCAAGAAATAGACTACTTAGCTATATTAAATCATTACTGTTGTGATAGCCCCTAATATATTCAACTATTTCTGTACTACATACAGAATATTTAAAAACCAAATCTATTTATTACAGCACTGGCTTTGTAATTTTATAAATATATATATGATTTTTTTTTAAAGTCAGGAAACTTCCCAGTTGTTTTAAACCTCACGTGTTATTATTCACTTTTAATATGTTATCAATTTTCCTTAAACATATTCTTATATTTCCCTCTAACAAAGAAACAAAATGTTTATGGTTATTTGTCACTAATAGAAAAGTTGCCATCTAGTATCCAACTAGATTATTTAATTGTGGTCATCTTAATTACATTATCACAATGGTATTTATTTAGAATTACTATCCATGGTAATTTAAAGATAAACTGTATTAATCATCTCTCTGATCTAAAATTCCAGAATTCTTTTATATATGTAACCAAGTTAAGTATTTAAAATATTATGTCCTGAATTTAGTCACTGAACGATTTCATAAAATATAAATTGTTAATCACATAATCTCTAAAATATTTCTATATAGTTACTTATTGTTTTACAAATTCTTACTCTTAACAGAAAAATAGTGCAAGAAAAAAAAAAAAGGACTACATAGATGGAAATCCCAGACTTCAGAATCTAGTGACGGGCCATATCTCTAACATACAAATATGTTTTAAAATTTTCTCCTAGCAAAGACCTATATATGAGTAAGATAGTTTCCAAAATATAAGGCAGTCAAGTGCGAGAGTAAACCGCTGAACCTTTCTCTTTAGTCGCAGGAAACATTACCCCCGTCATCATCTGCACCGTCAGATCTTAACCTATTAATGCATGAAACAGTTTTATTTGAATAAATGTAGGTTTCCATTGGTAATGAATATAGGACTACCTTAATATAAAGGAGAAGTACTTCCTCTCCGAGAACTAAAACAGTAAGTGGTATTTGAACTGCTGGTTGAAAGGCAGAGACACTGGTAATCATGATTTCCCCTTGTTTGTTCAGGCCCTTCCAACAAAACAAACAACCTTTTTGTGATTGGATTGACATGGTGTTAACAGTGCATTTAATGCCCCAATCAGTGTGAATACAGGTAAAGCCCCACTAATACCAGTACCAGGATGCTAAAGCCACCTATTTTCTAAGCAGCCCAAAGGGGAAAAAAGCTTCTCCTCCTTTGGCAAACAAGGCAGTGAGCTGGTATCCAGCAGTACACATCACACAGTCACCTTCGAGCTTAACGTGCGCACTCATCCACTACCTGCAGTCCTTTCCGCAATGTCGGCCTCCGCTGCCTTCTCTTGGAGTTCCAACTTAAGCTTTAATCTTCTCTTTTCTTTATCTTCTTTAGCCAATTTTTCTTGAAGCTAAAACACATTAGAAAAGTTATTCTCATCTAATAAAATGCCTTCCATATATAATTAATTCTAAAGTAGGATTTTATTGTTCTTAAAACCTTATATAGTTTTTAACTGCTTAAATACAATGATTCTAGAGGGAAAAATTAAGGTTGCAATATACTTTCTGAGTAATGACTACCTGAAATTATAGAAAATGGAAAGTACTAGTCCACATGGATATGGATATGTGCATACAGACATAAAAGAGGAACAGCATTATTGCTAAAAGTACTCACTGCAGAAGACAGTTCATTCATTCCTTCGTTTTAAAGCAAAGGATTCTGAAGGACTCTACTAATCCTAAAATAACGGGCAGTAGGATTATGCTTTTCTTAGACATTGCAATATTTTGAAACAAAATCAATTAAGAAAATAATCTTAATATCTGATATCATTCCATGTGAATTTGCACTGTCACCTGATTTAAACATGGCATGTAATAACTGCTGATTCAGAGTACAGAAAATATCTCATGCTCAAACAGAATGATTCTTTATTTTTTCCATTCTTCCCTACACTTTTGTCATTTGTCTTGTTTTCCTTCAAAAACAACATTCAGGCTTCAGTCTGATTAGGTCAAACAATCAAATTAGTAAAATCAGAAAACTGCATAGAAATTTTAAAAGAACCTATAGAAAGTGAACATTATTTAATACAATTATTTACAGACCAGGTAAATTTGAGTGAGAGCCAGAGGAAAATAAATGTTCCATGTGCACTGAGCGGGAGGCATGCAATAGTGTAATAGGCTACAAGGCGTATATCACCATTTGCATCTTTGATGCTTGGTTACATATATTACTGACATGAAAGCCTGCATAGACACTAAAAATAAAGAAAAATTAACAGACTAGCTTGAATTGGCTAATAATATAGCCCACATTCCATAATGGTGAAGCCAAATGAAAATGAGTATTGTTAATAACATAAATTGCCAGCAAAGCTTTATGGAAAGTGGGGGATGTTACAGACACACAAAAACCCCTTATTTTCGTAGCCAACCACTTAACTGAATCATACCTGGATGACAAAGCAACACAAAGCTACCACTGAGAATTAAAACACAAAATAAAACTGAATACCAATGGACAGCAGAGAAAACTAGAACTGTCAACAGTTAGGATATTGTTTACAGCAATTAGACCTCTACATGTCTATCTGTACCTGTTTATTGCTTGCTCTGAGACTTCCCAATTCCTTTTGAAGATATGCTACCGATGTCTCTTTATTTAAGTCTGGGATAATTTGATGAGAAATCACAGATTCATAATTCTTCCCACATTCCATAACACTGCAAATAAAGAGGATTTGTAAATAATTAACACACATGATTCCATACAGGACATACAGTTCTTATTAACAATAAATAAAGTTTAAATTTGTATGTAGTTAAAGTAAGATGACTACAAAACAATAAATATATCAACTTACAGATATATCAATTTACCAATGGGAAAAACTGAGTTTGTGGAAACACACAGTGATCCTAAAGAGACTCTGGTTCAGTCTGATTAGTCTGGTTCAGTATACTTGATGAGAGTTCAGATTAGAAGGTATAAATGTTTTGATTTGTAGTTCTTTTTGGGATCAACTTATTATTTATTTATTTATTTATTTTACACTCCAGATTTTATTCCCCTCCCAATCCACCCTCCAAATGTTCCACATCCCATACCTCCTCCCCGCCCCCTGTCTCCACGAGGATGTCCCCACCCCCACCCCCACCCCACCAGACCTCTAAACTCCCTGGGGCCTCCAGTCTCTTGAGGGTTAGGTGCATCCTCTCTGACTAAACCCAGATCTGGCAGTCCTCTGCTGCATATGTGCAGGGGTCTCATATTAGCTGGCATATGCTGCCTGGTTGGTGGTCCAGAATCTAAGAGATCTCCGGGGTCCAGGTTAATTGAGACTTCTGGTCCTCCCACAGGGCCACCCTCCTCTCCAGCCTCTTCCAGCTTTCCCCTAATTCAACCACAGGGGTCAGCAGCTTCTTTCCATTGGTTGGGTGCAAATATCTGACTCTTTTAGCTGCTTGTCGGGTCTTTAGGAGGGCATGATAGGTCCCTTTTTGTGAGGACTCCATAGCCTCAGTAATAGTGTCAGGCCTTGGGACCTCCCCTTGAGCTGGATCCCACTTTGGGCCTGTCACTGGACCTTCTTTTCCTCAGGTTCTTCTCTATTTCCATCTCTGCAGTTCTTTCAGACAGGAACAATTATGGGTCAGAATTTTGACTGTGGGATGGCAACCCCACTCCTCACTCGATACCTTGTCTTTCAGTTGGAGGTGGGCTCTACAAGATCCCTTTCCCCACTGTAGGCATTTCATCTAGGGTCGCTCCATTTGAGTCCTGAGAGTCTCTCATCTCCCAGGTCTCTGATACATTCTAGAGGGTCCCCCCAACCTCCTACCTCCCGAGGTTGCCTGTTTCCCTTCTTTCTGCTGGTCCTCAGGGCTTCAGTCCTTTTCCCCCACCCAATACCTGATCATGTTCCCCTATCCCCCCTACCCTCTCCCTTCCAAATCCCTCCCTCCCTTCCCCCTTGTGGTCGCTTTCTTCTCCCACCCGAGTGGGACTGAGACTTGCTTACTCGGGTCCTTCAGCTTGTTGACCTTTTTGAGCTCTGTGGGTTGTGGATTCCACCAATCAGAATGGGATCAACTTATATATATATATATATATATATATATATATTTTTGCTTTTCTGAAAATTGAAACAACCATTTTCACAAATTTTATGAGAACAGTATCATATTCATATTTTTATTATTAATTGAAAAACACTAAAATTAATATCTATTCCCCAAAGAGTTAATAGTAAATACATTCCATAAGACAGCTGATAACACTATCAACCTGTAAGCAGGTAGTACAAAGAAGAAATGAGAAAAAGATGGGCTGTTTCTGACGTTATAGTATTAAGTATGTAAGCACCGATGGGGTGTTACTTAAGCTGGTCACTAGCACTGAGTCCTGGGACAGTCAGGGAGTGTAGGGCTCTCATCTCTTATACTGAATTATACCACAGAGCCCATGGCAGGGACAGAAGCTCTACCATTATGTTTCTTATATGATTATAAAAATGTTTAATCATTCTCCCATCATCCTTACCTCTATACCCTAAAATATACTCCCAATTGTACTTCAGTAAGACACTAAGCGAGAACACTAATACAGTTATTGATCTTATTATGTAATACATAATAAAATATCAATGAACATATCTGAACAATTTTGAACAGAATAGCAACTCCACAAAACTTTTAAAATAATACTCCAGAAAATACAAAAATAAGAATTATGTTTTCGTTTTAAAATCTAGTGTTATCTTTACTGCTCATGTTCCTACCATGAGACCTGTGGTATAATTCAATGAGAACATTAGAGTCCTACACTTACTAACTGTCCCAGGACTCAGTGCCATGATTAATTATCAAAGTAGCATAATCTCACTCATAATAAACACAAGTATCATTGATTCAAATTTCTTCACAGAGGATGACTTAAAGCCACAGAATGTAAATAAGAAAGGCAAAAGGTAGATAGAGGACAGGGTCACTCTAAAAGTATTCAAACTACTCCAAATGGAGAACGTGGAGGTGTAAAAATAAACACCTTTGAGCAGGTTTGAGCTTTGGTGAATAATATATCATTTATATCAGTTTCACAAGTGTCCTTATATGATAAGGACATAGAAAATAATATTGAATAAGAATCAAATTTCACTGCTTTCTTTAAACCCATTTTGTGCTTTCTCTCAGCTATCTAGATACACTATATCGATATCATGGAAGCAATAAAAGCCCTTACAGAGACCTGAAATTGGTTTTTTTATTAAATTAATTAATTATTTTATTTATTTACATCCCAACTGTTGCTCCCCCTCCTAGACCCTCTCTCAGAGTTCTTCCCCCATACCCCTCCCTTGTTTTTAAATCACTAACACATTAAATTTATCTGACACCAAAATAAAGAAGAGGGAACGATTATTAAGGAAAGAGTGTTGTTCTAGATTAAACACTAAAACCAACACACACCTGCACTTTGCAGATGGATCATCTGGACAAGGACGGAGAACCTGAAAATTGTTGGATCTTCTTCCTGGTAGTTCAAGGTCCTCAGATGTGATGTCATTGCCTAATTCATGCATGTTCTGCTCAGAATTCATAGTCAGCTGCTCATCTACTGGTGCACTCTCACTTCCCACTGAGGTCTCTTGTGCAAGACAAATATGGCTATATCTGCATTAAACAAAGGACACATGATATATAAAAGGACATAGCCACACAGAAAAACTGTTGAGTCAAATGACCATCCTTATGAAAACACCCTCATAGACTTTAACACAGTTACTAGTGTCACTCTGCAAATTAAGTATGCTCAGTGCAGCATTTGTCATCCACATTCCCATGTCCCTGAGCAGAAGACATTTAGATCAGTGGCTCTCAACCTTCCTAATGTTGTGGTAACCCCGAACCATAAACTTATTTCATTGTTAACTCATAGCTGTAATTTTGCTTCAGTTATGAATTGTAAGTATCTGATATGCAGGATAGCTGATATGTGACCCCCATGAAAAAGATCATTCAACTCTGGAAAGTTGAGACCCACTGTTAGAGTAATAGCTCAAAAGTCAGGCTACACACTGCGACCTGAGTTTCTACAACTTGGCAGAGAGGCCACACCCGTGCTATCTGAATCAAAGCCTCTGAAATTGGGATCAGCGTCTATGTTTTGCATTGCCTAAATGATACGGTTGATGTTGAGGACCATTAATTTGAACATATACTCATATTAGCAAGTATAAGAATATGATGATAGTGAATCAATACTATGCAACGGAACTGTGACTCAGCCTTCCTGGAGGAAAAATGACAGCCTTAATAAGTGTACAATGCTGTACAAGACATTTAACATATCATTTCCTGTCTATAAAATGTAAATAAAAAAATCACTGACTTAACAAAGTGCCAGACATACCAGTAAAGATGATTTATTTCAGTAAGCATCATCATAATTTTAAAATGAATGTAATAATTTTAATCTCAATGCCATCAAAAATACACTATATTATAAAATCTACTGTATATGCCTAATTATATCACAAAAATTATTTAAGTTGTATATACTAAGCAGTATTTATTTTAAAGAGATAAGATATATTTCATGGCATAATAAGGTTTGGGAGGAAATCATTACTAAATTTAAAAGGCACAACTATTGATTGCAACATGTACTTTATTAACTCCAGAAGAAATAATTCTTCTCCTTTAAAAAGTAGCCTTGATGATGAGCTTGGAAATCTACAAACATAAAATCCTTTTGAAACACAAAAGTAATATTAACATACAGACAAACTACTATACAAAAGTAACTCTCACAAAACTTCATTTTTTGTTTTGTATTAACTATAGATAATAAAAATTTCAAGTACAGGTATTATTCATATTGGAAAATGAAAGATACAAAATCAGTAGCTTTTGGTAAGCCATTTTTATTCTCTTTGCTGAGGACATGAACTGGAAGAGAGAATCATGGTATCATAACTGCATACTGTGAGGTAACGATGACATTTCAACATATTATCCAGAAATGTTATATTTAAAGGTTAGCAATTAATTTTAGAGATCTGAAAACTCTTTCATTGTTTGCTTTATGTGTTTATTCACCATTCTGTTTTCCTGAAATAACTGACATAAGAATGGAACCCTCAAACTCTAAATGAGAAGTTTTAGGGGCACAAAGCAGACAGTCTATCATAAGTAAGCCATGCTTTATAACATAAATATATATCTCTATAAGCAACTCAAAAAAAGATCATTATATAAATAATAAAAACTGCCTTCAGAGACATTTTATTAAAAACCTTTAGAGTCTTACGCTGTCCTGCTGTTTATGAGAGGCAGGATGGGTCGTGAATATTGAGGTTATTAAAGCCCCCACATTCCTCTGACAACAACACTCCTACTGTGTTAGATTTTTAAGATTCTGGCCCTTTAAGAACAATTATACTACTATCTTCAACTTGATCCAGTTACCTAATGTATGCATTTCTAGGCCTAATTCAGCACCTTTCTTCATCCAGTGTTTTATTCCTAATGTTCTGTTTTTACTGTTCGTCTTGTTTTATTTGTGCTTCTCTTTAACCCTATGTGATAGCTATGTTGCTATTTGTTTACTGCACTTATGACTTTTCTGCTGATTTAACCTCTCAGACTATAACACTCCTGTGAATTCTTTGGGAATCACCAGTGAGTACTTCACTGTGACAATCCTCCATTCCAACCTTCTGGAGGAGATAGAGAAGCCTCCAAATAAGACGGGATTTGGTTTCCTGCCAGACCTTAGTAGTGATGATACCTGGAGTAATAGTAAAATAAATGCATATATTTCTGACACTTCTTTTCAGTTTTGTTTTTAATTTATTTTATGTGAATGGGCATTTGCCTGGCATGTGTCTGTGTATGATGTATGACAAATGGACCACTGTGTGCCTAGTGCTCATAAAGGTCAGAAGAGAGCATTGGACCCAGCACAACTAGAGGTACAGTTGTGAGTCACCATGTGGGGGCTGGGTCTAGAACCCTGAACATCTGGAAGAGCAGCCATTGTTCTTTACTGCGGAGACGTCTCTCCAGCCCGTTTCTGAGACCTCTTATTTTAATTCCAAAATGTTTGAAAAGTAATAGTTGAGAAGTCACAGCAGGAGGATTCCTAGAAAGTGAATTTCAGGCCAGCCTAGATCCAGAGTAAGACCATGTACCAACAATATCAACCTCCCTCAAAAAAAAAGTTAATATTTGAAACATTTAATATATAAGGAACCCATACTGTGTGGTTTAGCTCTATATCTAATTTTGTTCAGTCATAAAACCTTTTAGATTCCTAATTTGAACTGTTCATCTGACATTTGGAACCTGCTCTGCAAATCAAACTATCTATACTCTTTTATTGAGAATTTAATTTTACTTCAGAGTAAACAAGGCTGATTTATAAAATCTTCCCGCTTGCCTGCCTGCATTTTATTTTTTTAACAAATCATTTTTGAGAGATGCTATTTCACCAAATTAGTGCTAACTATTGAAAAGGCTTTAAAATGTTCTTCTTTAGTACATTTTCCTGTATAAGTATTCAACCATTGTATAGAAAATTTCATCTTTTAAATTCTATTACTTATTCAGAATTTTGATATTCGTTTGTAGAAACCAGAGTATGATATACCCTGTGGCAGAGTCCTGAGAACAAATATGAGTGAGGAGCAGAAACCTCTATTATGGACTCTAGCACAATTATTATTTAAAAATCGATGTAATGATTTGAATATTTGAAGGTAACAAGGCCGAGGCAAGAGATATACAATTGATTATATGTAACATATATGCATACTCAAAATTTATACTCTGAGAAGACTTTACAAAGGTATTTGCTCGAAAAATGAAAAAGCAAGATTATGCAAATAAATGAACTGCCAAACGGTTAGTTCAGAGATCAAAAAGTTGACAGATGACAAGAATAATACCTTAAGAAAACTAATCTTCAGGGATCATTGTAGAAGATGGGGCAGAAAGATTTTGAAGAGCCAGAGGAAGAGGAAGTTCACTGTGAAGCTGCATCTCCTAGAAATGTCAGAAGCTAGACCAATAAAGTCTCACACCTCGCCAACCTGAGTGACTAGTCACGAAAAGAACTGCTAAAGCAGCCTGGGGAAATGTGTGAGGACTAGACCCTACAAAAGAACTACCCGCAAAGAAGGAATAGCCTTCCCTGGTGAAGACCACACTAATTGGCTAGCCAATACCAAAATGGTCAGTCCTGTAAACGTATACAAGTAATGCTAAGCAGACTGAGTAGCTTGTATTTATGTACTTAGGAATATGCATACATATATTTACAACAACAAGAGAGAAAGGAATACATAGAAGAATTTAGAGCAAGCAAAAGGGGAAATGATGTGACTTTATCATAATTTCTCTCTATATATGTATACATATATGACAATATATTACTATACAGCATGATATATATATGCATGATATATATATATACACATATATACATATATATTCATATATATAAGAACAGAGAAATAAGAGCCAGATTTGGTGTCACATGCCTGTAATCCTAGCACTTTAGAGTGGAGACAGGAGAACTGCCATAGGATCAAGGCCAGCCTTGTCTTACCAAGCTCTAGGCCAGTCAAAGCTACAAAGCCAGACGCTATCTTTAAAAAACACCTAAATAATAGAATTTATTTTCAAAATATTTTAAAGGATTTTAGTTATAAAAATTGAGAAGGAAACTATGCTTTAATTGGGGAGTCTCCAATAAGAAAGAACTTTAACAAAGCAGGTATTTCTTGTATTATATTTGAGTGAAAACTTCTGAAATGAGTACCAGAGCAGAGATCAAGATGTGAGTAATCTAGAAAAAAGACATGAAATGGGCTACTGGTAAAGATACTTGGAGGAGAGGTAATCAAAGTTAAAAGATGCTGAAAATGTCACTTTTGAAGGCACCAAAGTCACTGAGAAATGGCTGGAAATGAAGAGAAGAAATGGGAAACAAATGTAAATCTCTTCGGAGGCTAGAAAAGCATGCGGAAGGAGATACAAAATTAAAAAGATAACACAACTGGTGATTGGTAAAACGCCTTTCTCTATTTTTTCATTTTAAAACTAATTTGTCTTATAAAATAGTTAACACAAACAAGCAAACAAAATATCCTGTTGGCCCCTGCCTACATTTCTCTATCCCTTTCTGTCAATCTACTACTGTGCCAACTCTATGCCCATACATCTGTTCCTTCCTGAAACACTTGACGGTACATTACAGCATGAACTTAGACGTTTTGGTAGTCAAGGATGTAATCTACTGTTTCAAATATATCTTTAACTTTTGTTATTACTATCTAATGCCATCACTGTTGGGCTAATTTATCCTGCAACTACCTGGAAACTCTGGATAGCTACTACCAGGTGTTTCTCTAAAAAGCCGTGCACTGCTCCTGCCACAGGAAGTATATGCATCTGGACCGCCTGAGTAGAACTGATGCTCACCTTTTGAAATCAACACTTATTATAGGGTAGCTACAATATAAACTTTGAAGATCTTGTCTCTCTATAGTGGGCTTAGACACCATTTCAAGAAATGATTTTCACGATTGAAATAATTCTTATTTTACTTACGGAGATATCAGGACTGTAAACAGGCTCAGGGTCAATGTGTTTAAACACTAGATACCTTAACCTAGAAAATAATTCAAATTATGATAACATTTTCTTATTTAGAAAAGAAAGCTTCAGCGTTTTCTTTGGGTTCATTTCTCTACACAATTACGCAGAAATGTATAATATCTGATGCTACTCAAGAAATTACAATTCACAGCCCAAACTAAGAATTATTTCATGACTATTACACAGAAGGGATAGGGTGGCTAGAATCAAATAGGGATTCTCAGAAGCTGGGAAAGTCTCTTCTGTCTGGCTTTGTGAATAGTTTGTGACAACTGGTATCTGTGTAAGTGGATTTGATGGTCCCCTGGGGGGTCAACATTGTTGACAGAGCTGTTTCCTCAGAGTGGCTGAACTAGAAGCGTCCCTAGGGATCCTACCAGGTTACTAAGAATAGCAATGGCCTAGTCATCTGAGAGCTCAAGACTAGAAAAAGACAAGCAGATAGAAGGAATATTGGCAAATACACATTAGAATAAATGAACCACTGTCTCTTTTTAAAGTGTCTTTTCTTTTTGGCACTATAATTACATCATCTCTCCCTTCCCTTTCTTCCCCTCAAACTCTCCCTATACTCCTCCTCCATCTCTATTAAATTCATGGTCTCTTTTTACATTAGTTGTTATTGTGTGTGTGTGCACACGCGTTTGTGTGTGTGTGTGTGTGTGTGTGTGTATTCCTAAATATAACTCACTCAGTCTATATAAAGTATAGCTTAGAATTCATACCTAAAATTAACAGTATCAGGCAAGTTGTTACTATGCTTCTGACACCTGCTAGCAATTTATAAGCACTTCTATAAATTCTGATTTAAGAGGAAAAGAGGAAGTAGAAATTATTACATTTAGCAACTGGTTCTATAAATATAAAAATAAGCCTGTTGTTTATTGCCTTTCATTCCTATACTGTCACCAGCTATTAGATTACAAACTAGATATAATGAAAGACTTACCACAGTGTTTCACATTTTAAACAGAGTCTTTAAAAATGAACACTAGTTTGAAAATACCAGAAGACTAATATGAGCTAGCGGCTCCTAATGACACCTGCTACTTTTAAGTAATTTAAAAGCATATGTATATCTGTATGCATGGATATGTCTATCTGTACAAATACTACTTATTCCAGTTATGATGCATT
Source organism: Uromys caudimaculatus (assembly GCA_028551405.1). Classification (NCBI taxonomy): domain Eukaryota; kingdom Metazoa; phylum Chordata; class Mammalia; order Rodentia; family Muridae; genus Uromys; species Uromys caudimaculatus. Next base: position 64,152,514 of record CM052705.1, on the reverse strand, counting down.
TCCAATGTTCTGTCTCCTTTTCTTCAGGAGTAGAAAAACAGTATCCCACATAGATGCTTACTACATGTGTCCCCCCAACACACACACAAAAGAGAAAGAAAAAAAATCAAAAATACTGCAGTAATTCCACTTAATGAGGGTTACAAGAGAAAGCTTACTTTTTAAGCTTTCTTAAGTATAGCTACCACACACTGACGGATTGTGAGTTTCCAAGCACAAGTATAGTTCATGAGATGATTCTGAAAACAGACTGAGGTTTAAATTCTAATGCCATGGCCTACTGTATGATCTTTAACAAACACTATTACTTATCAACTTGTTCGTTCTTCTCACTGAATGGGTTAGGTATGGGGCTGGTAGCACAACTCTGTCAACAAAGTTCTTGTCATGTAAGCATGAGAACCTGAGTTCAAATCTCCGGAACCCATGTAAAGGCTAGCCATGATGGCATATAACTGTGTCCCTAGTATCAGCCAAGTAGAGACAGGAGTATGAGAACCACTGACCAGCCAGTCTTGCCAAAACAGTATGCTCCAGGTTTAATGAGAGACCCTATCTCAGAAAGTACGATAGAAATCAACAGAAAAACAGACCACCATCAACCTCTAGTGTTCACATGCACACTCATAAGTGAGCACACACATATACACAGGCAGACAAATATGAATGTTAACTATCAAATTTGAAAAAATTGCTGAAAATATGATAGTTTGACCTTGAATTCACGATCCTACTGTCCTAGCTTTCCCATTGTTAGGATTTCAATTAACCTTCATTAATATCCCTACCAATAAAGTAGAAAAACTATCCCCCTCAAAAAGTACTTAGGATCAGTAAGTTATAGAAGCCTCTTGGAAATGAACACAGAACATATACTCAATAAATATTAATTATTTCTTTTAAATCGGCTCTGTGAACAGTTATATTCTCTTTTTATTTCCAAATCTTCCCATCTTTTGGTGAAATGAGTACAAACTTGACATCAAATTCAAACTTTAAATTATATCTTATTTTAATTAGTTTTTCTTAAATATTAAGAATAAAAGCAAAAATTATATTTATTTTCCTAATATTAACCCAACTATTATATTGAAAATTTCCCAGCTCGTTCTGCGTTCTGACTACTATTCTAACATAGGACATTTGTATATATACATTTACTTTCTTCTTCAGGAAATGTTATCAACTATGTGAAAAAAATCAGATACATTAATTCATATAATATTCTCTTAATAGAACATCTACATGAAATATAAATAGACAATTAGTAAAAATCATCTAATTCAATGAGTTACAAATAGAGAGTAACTGCTTAAGAAGGTTAATTTTAAATAATATTCAATATTTCAGCAATTTTTTTCAGATAAAATTTTAAAAGTAATACATTTCTAAATGTAAAAGCACACACATAAAGTCCCTGAAAGAAACAGCAATGCTATATGAAGGATATCATTTATATATTTTGGAAAATTCAATGTAGTGACAGGAACATAATAAATTTTTAGATCAAGAATAGACAAATGTGACCTCATGAAATTACAAAGCTTTTGTAAGGCAAAGGACACTGTCAATAGGACAAAACTGCAACTAACAGATTGGGAAAAGATCTTAACCAATCCTACATCCGATAAAGGGTTAATATCCAATATATATAAAGAACTCAAGAAGTTAGACACCAGAAAACCAAATACCCCTATCAAAAAATGGGGAACAGAGCTAAACAGAGAATTCTCAACTGAGGAAACTCAAAGGGCTGAGAAGCACCTAAAGAAATGCTCAACATCCTTAGTCATCAAGGAAATGCAAATCAAAACAACCCTGAGATTCTACCTCACACCAGTCAGAATGGCTAAGATCAAAAACTCAGGTGACAGCAGATGCTGGCAAAGGATGTGGAGAAAGAGGAACACTCCTCCATTGCCGGTAGGATTGCAAGCTGGTACAACCACTCTGAAAATCAGTTTGGCGGACCCTCAGAAAAATGGACATAATACTACCTGAAGATCCAGCTATACCACTCCTGGGCATATACCCAGAAGATGCTCCAACATGTAATAAAGACACATG
>CM052705.1:64121360-64149947 GCA_028551405.1 Uromys caudimaculatus | reverse complement strand
GTACTGTATGCTCCCACTGACTTTATATGTGGGTACTGTATGCTCCCACTGACTTTATATGTGGGTACAGTATGCTCCCACTGACTTTATATGTGGGTACTGTATGTACATACTGACTTTATATGTGGGTACTGTATGCTCCCACTGACTTTATTTGTGGGTACTGTATGTACACACTGACTTTATATGTGGGTACTGTATGCTCCCACTGACTTTATTTGTGGGTACTGTATGCTTCCACTGACTTTATACATAGTCATTGTATGTGCACACTGACTTTATATGTGGGTACTGTATGATCCCACTGACTTTATTTGAGTTCGGGCTTCAACAGTTATGACTTAAGCAACATTATGATTATCAGCAGTTTGTTTGCATATTTAATGCCCTTCATGTAAGCTTTCAAAACATCTGCCTATATATTTTTTAGGTTATTCCCATACATATACACAGCAAAAAATAAAATTATATAGTAATCCTTCTGTCTGTATTTCAATCTCATCATCAAGTTAATAATAAACTTGTTGTGGTTAAACACATCATAGAAAAAGAAGTAAATAGATGTGTTCTCTAATCCTTACGGTCTTTTATATAAGACTCATCTGCAGACCCACTATGTGCCCATCTGCAGATACTGAGTATAAACTTTATTATATTCATCTCCTTAAAATGCATACTAAAAGAAGGTAAACATATTAGATTGTTTCATTGAAATGAATCAGTGAAAGAAAATAATGACTTTTAAAAGCATCTCAAAGATATATAGATACCATATAAGCAGTAAAAATGTGTACTTGTTGAATATGGTAGCATGAACTAACTAGTAACCACAACACTCAAGATTCTGAAGCAGGGTGAATGTAAATTTGACGCCAGTCTGTAGTCCAGGTTCAAGAAAAGATCTATTAATGTAACTCAGTCACAGTTTGTATAACTCCCAAACATCCTATTCAAGAAAAGGTGAAAGAGTGGGTATGAATTTGTTACACTGACTCACTGAAAACAAAACAAATAAAAAAAAGGGGGGAAAAAGAGAGAAAGAGAAAGAAAACAGAAAAGAAAAATTTAAATAATGCTGAATAAAACTTACTAAGCCCGAAGATGCTGCAAGATATTAAACAGGACTTAAAGGTAAATTTAAAAAGTATATGTTTTCAGGGGATATGGCAAAGATCCAGGGAGACAAACAACAGAGTAACAATTACAAAGAGATACACAAAAGGTTGCTGACAATTTTGTCTCAGTAACAAATTCCGTTGAGACCAGAACTACCCAAAAGACACTCATATCATTTAAAATGCTCTGTAATCACATAAACAAGAAATAAGAAACAAGTAATAGTAACATTACAAAACTGCTGCAATGTGCAATATAAAATCAGTTTGAGATATCTTACATCTTACATTCTTTTTATAGCATATCTACAGCACTTCTCCCTGAAGAGTATAGACATAGCTATATGATTCTGAAAGCTTTTTGCAAGTTTTGTTAAGTCCCCCACCCCAAGCCTACAAGATTGTCAATAGTATTCACTTGGATACTAGAATTAGTATCAGAACAAATGCATCCTTAGAGCTCATCCTGGATAAGTCAACACATCAAAAAGAAGTGCTGAGGTGATTTATCTCTGATTATGACAATCCAATGATTTGGATTCAAATCACCCTTGGCTATTCATAGAAATAACTTTACTGGAATTTTCTTATTTTACTGTATAAGAGCAACTTCAAGTAGTAATCCTGCACTAGCTTTTTATAAACTTTTTGTATTGACAAACTGAAATGGTCGTAAAAGCAACAATATTAGTCTATTAAAAAGTTCAGATTTATAATCAAGCACTATTTCAATATATAAATATTCATAAAATTCTATCCTAAAATTTAAAACTTTTAGTTTTAATGTCTTTTTTTTTCTGATGTAGTGAGTGGTCAGACTAAATTAATGTAATCCATCTCCTAAAGCTCAAAATAGTTACAATAGAAATAAGGCTTTGTAAAACTCATTATCACCCTAATTAAAATACTAAAAATAGTCTTTAAGCTGAAGTAACTATTAAAACTATCCCAAAATTTGATAAAATAGTACAACAGTAAGTCTTATTCTTTTATTTTCCTTGTCATGAAATATCTATAATTTATAATATATTTAAAATTTTTTCAGGCTTTCTCAATTTTTCTAAGAATAATTCATATAATGTAACTAAAACATGAACAAACTCAGTAAATCTTCAGCTTTTACAACCAATAAATAAGTTTAATCATATTTTTGTCTTAAGTTGAATGGACAGCTATTATAAACTCAAATTCTGATAGCATTCATTAGAGACAAACACTCTTATAAGGATAAAGAGAAAACCAGATTTTCTTTCTAGGTCCTTTTCATTTTGTTTAAGAATATCTTTAGAATCAGAAATAAAACAGAAGAACCACCACTCAGATACTAATCGAGAATCACTGACATAAAACGCTAGTTCTAATGGATGGATGATTGTGTTTGGTCTTTTGAAACTTTGAAGTATAGGTAAGTCTTGATCACACAAATTAATAAATCCTAAAGCTGGAGTTAACAATAACCATTACACCCAAATTCTGCAGCTTAGCCCAGCCAATTTTTCAAAAGGTCAGGTTGTGAACTGGAGGAGATCAGGGAGGTCCACAGCATAGCTTTGTTGCCAGGCATCTCGCGTCTGGATTGTTGCAGGCGTTTATTAGTATTCGTCAGCAGACTCAACAAAGCAAACAAGAAATTCAAGCACGAATAATAAAATGAAATGCTGCTATATAACCCTTTGTCATTCAGCAAATATGGGACTTTTTAGCTACATTGTTCCTAAACCTGGGTTACTACTTTAATTTTTCTCCACAGTGCTGGCTGAATGAGTGTGCATGTGTGTTAAATGCGTAACTCCCCTAACAACTGCAGGACCGCCATTTAATCTGTTGGTAGATGGACCATTTCCTGTGGGAACCCTGGCTATGATTTCCAGATCCACCAAATAAATCTCAGATTAAGATTCCAAATGAAACCTGCCTTTGGAAGATAAAAAATGTCAAGATGGATATAAACAGTAAAATTATAAATTATCTAGGTGTTGCATGACAAACTAATGTTCAATTTTTTTTGTTGACATCTACCCAGATATCAAAACTATATGAGACATTCATCAAATGTCACACTTTCATAATACTGGAGGCATCATTAAAACTGTTTGACTAAGGACCTCAAAGTGTTTAAGCAGTAGCTCTAAAGTATATTTGTGCAAAGTAGAAGAATAAATTTACATATCAGCAGCAGCTCATAAGGGATGGGTAAATATTCTGTTTATCTCTTATTATAATTCAGGTTACTTTAAATACAAGGTTTTAGGAAATTATTATACTCTATATGGCATTATTACATAATTTTCTACATAAATGATGTATTTTATTCAAATTTCCCATCATTAGTTAGAAAAACAAAACAAAATCATAAACTACCATGGTAGGAGGGCTATTTCATTAATGACTAGTGACTACTGCACTAGCACCCAGCTAGTGACATGAACGCACCATTAACCCAGTTAGAGCTGACATTTTAAACTTTTCAAAGCATTGGATTCTTGAGTCATTAAGATTTAAAATAGAAGAAAAGAAAAAGAAAAAGAAAGCAAAGCCTCAGACTCAGAAAGGTAAATTTGTTTTTGATAATGTGTTCATTTCAAATGAGCTAGGGAGGAGCACAGACTTTTTTTAAAAGGTAAGAAAAGGTTAATATAGACCATTTTAGAAGCAAATGGCGATTAAAATGCACACTAAGTCCCTGTTGCTCAGCTCCTTTAAAATTTCAGTAGCTCTACAGCTACTTCCTCAATGACCTTTCAGGGTTGGAATGGAGTCTTTGCTTATCTAACCAGGGCTAATATAACCCTGTCCTAATCTTAAAGTCCATATTAGTTGATTATAAAATACAAAAAAAGAAGGTTTCTGAGGGATAGATCCCCCTAACATACCTATTTTTCTGACTTTCAATTTTTAAAAACAATTGAGTAAAAGTTCTTGGTGTTTCAAAGTTGTGCAATACTTGTTTTTAAGAAAACACTTAAAATAATCTATTTAAAATAGTTTTTTTTCAAATTGTAATTTTCATTAAACTAGAAAAAATACAGAGTACTTAGTCTCCATTTCCAACCTTAACCTAAGTATGAAACCTTAAGGATTATATTTGTATTCTGTCTTCATTATCAAAAATTTTCTCAGTAATACAGATTGTATTATAAGAAAACTAATCCTAAATTAACTCTAACTACCCTAATATTCTAAAAACTGACACTAATATACACTTTTAAAAATACTTTTAGGGCAGTTGAGAAAATTAATTTAAAAGAAAATAACTATCTTCTGCTTACCTTGTTTGTTTTGTTCCATTAACAATGTTCAAAGCAATGAACGATGCTAGTTATATTAGCCTATTGAGTTAGATAATTTCAGAACACAACAAATTAAGCCTGGAAAAAAGGCTTAATTTACAATTTTAAAAATGTCAAAGAACAAAACTTATACATTATTTTCGAGGCACCAAACATATTTTATCAATATGAAATGGATGATTTTTATTTTCAGTCACTAGTAATTTTCAAGTACTGAAAGTTTATGTTTGAAAACTAGAACAAATCAAAATCTAAATATAAAAGGTAAAATATAATTCTTTAAAAATTATTCTTTCTTTCACATCTAATCAATACAATCTTTAGATTTGACCAAGAATTATCAATTTCATCTAAAAGATACAGACTAATTTGGGGTATTGCTGGATTCTGAATGCATGAGCTGCATCACAGCCATCTTAGAATGTGTTTAATTCAGTCATACACACACACACATACACACACACACACACACACACACAATCTACTTAACCAATTCCAACATCTTGAGGTCTGATGTTTAATTTTTTTCATATTATCCTAACACAACAAAACAGACTAAAAAATAGCATCTGAAATTCTCCCCAAAATAATGCCCTACATGATATGAAACCAAGGCAACAAAAGTTGGAATATTTTGGTAACTCCTTCAAAACTTTTTCTGCTACTAGATACTTATGCGCAACCCATCACACTGAGTTCACGTACATTATACTACACAGCTTTGTCATCCAAGTGCGATCTAGAGAGTCTCCCAAGGCCCTCAACCCCGGAAGCCTGCCCTGCCAAGCCGGTTCTGTATTCTACCAGGATAACTCAGTAACTCACCTTAGCATCATTATATATAATGTAAACTAATTCCCTCAATCGAAATGACAGTGCACATTCAGAACAGTATATAGAAGACTGTAAGAATACAATATTGTTTTAAAAAGTCATGAATTCTGATGTATTAAAATCAAAGCTCCAAGAATAACATAGGATGGTTGTGTTATAAGTAAACATTGTGGGAGCGTTCTGAAATAAAACGCAATAGCCAGAAATAAATAAGAATTGTCAGTGAAGAAAACAGAGTATTATCCAATGAAACTGAACCACATCTTAGAAGCTCAAGCAGGTATCTTCATGGCCTACAATTAAACTTGACAGAGTGTTCACATTTTACGGTAGAATCTTAAGGGGCAGGGATATAGGCTGATCTAGAAGGAGGAATTACGGGAGGAGAAGGAAGATGATCAAAATGTGTTGTATGAAGTTCTCAAGAAAAATACAAATATTTTAAAAGTAAAAGAAAATCATTAAGTTGTCCAAGGAGAGAATTCTATCAACAGGACAGAAGTGTGGGAAGAGGGCCTATGAAAAGATGCATTTGTCATTTTCATCTTTATTCAGGGAGATGGATCATTTCTATAAGCTGAAAGACCAAAAGTGTACTAAAAATTCCACATGAACAATTATAACACCAACTGATTTAAAATGCTTTTTAATTTTGAGGAAAGAAGGAAGAGAGGGAGATATTGAGAGAGGGATACAGACATTCCTATTCTCTCAAAAGTTCCCCTTATTGAGAACCTAGGGTAGGTGTGTGGGTTATAACCAACGTTCCACAGTGGCCAGCGTGGCTGTAGTGAAAGGGACTGTGCGTATGTGGACACAGGAGGTAGACGGGAACACTGTGACATTCTCTCAGTTTTGTGTGCTCTTAAAAGAAAGAAATGAAAGCTAATAAAAACAACTGCCAAGAAATATTTTTAAAAGAACCTACTGCGAACTCAGCTATGTGACATAGTCATATCAGAAATGATGACTGTGAAAACAGTCCATACTAAATGTCATAACCAGCTAAAAATGTTACCTTATACAAATATTTTTGTACAGAATTCCATTCTTCCACTGAGGCACAAGTATTAACAGAATCATTCATACGAAACTTTAAAAATAAAGAAACAGAATCTTATTAATTAAACATACTAAAATAAATTACTTTTTAGAAAAAGAGTGCACTCTACCTCACTGCTTTAAGGCAGTGCTTCTCCACCTCCCCGATGCTGCAGCCCTCTAATACAGTTTCCCATGTTGTAGCGACCCCCAACCATAACATTATTCTGACTGCTATTCCATACTGTAATGTTTTGAATCATAACGTAAGTATCTGATGTGCAGGATATCTGATATGTGACCCCTGTGAAAGGTTCATTCGAGCCCCAAAGGAATCGAGACCTACAGGTTGAGACTCACTATCCTAAGGGGAGAGTCCACATTTCCTCAGGCAGCCAGTCCTTGTTGGTCACCTGCCACCATCCTCCATCCCTCCATCTGACAGTCTAGACGCTCATCTATAGAAGATACTAGCACTCTGTTGAGCCAAGTCATATGAAGCTAAGTAATAAATTTAATTACACTGTAACCTTGCTCTTTATGCAACCCATTTAAAGAATGCAAAAACTATAAAATACAATTTTAAATTTGTACCTGCAGAAATGAATAGGCATTTAAGCCTGTATGCCAATGGTACTGGTCTAAAGTTGATTATTGCAATCAGAATTTCAATAGACATAAAAAGCATTTTAGACTTAGTTATTGCTGATTCTATAGTCTATATACTATATTCTCTCTATATATATCATATATTCTATATTAATTTTTGAGTCTGTATTTTATATACTTCATTGAAATCAAGTTTCTAATGACATACTGAACATTAAATACTAATATAAAATTATTAAAATAATAACATATAATATTGTTTATAATATTTTTGAACTTTTAATAAATTGATTATTCACAGACATAAGGAATATTATCACAATTTATTTAAAGGCTTCATAAACTATGTCAGCAATCTTTTATTTTGCTTCTAGCATCTCCAACCGCTTTCATCACTTAAGTGAAAATGATATGTGATAACATACATAACATATATGTTAAATACCCATTAAATAACCTCATTTTTTGTTTTGGAAATTAATATTCCAAATTTGATATTCTTAATAGCAATAAAGAACTGCCTCTTCATTACCCCACATGTAAAGTAAGCATTACAAAACTTGCACCAAAATCTTGGTGTGTGGTAAATAAGGCTTCAGAGTGGAACTCTGCTTTTCTCACTCCCAAATCTGTGGTATTTCTATCATTGCGTATTATAGAAATTAATAAAATGCAACTGCAATGTATCTTCTTTCAAACACAGGCAGCAAATAAAGTCACATTTACTAGTTAGTTTATTTATTTAGGAAAAGCACATCATTGTTTACAACAAAGCCTTTTATTAAATATAATTTCTACAACTTAGAACAGAATGGTTGGCCATCTATCAAACCTGCAGTGTAAAGAAGTATCTAGTCATAATGTCCAGGGAATATAATTTTCCTACTAGCTGTCTCACTGGAAGGAAGCAGAATCTTCCCTAATTAAACAGCTCCTTCCTCAACACTGTAAACTACTCCACAAAACTGAGATTCTGTTCATGATGATCAATGTCGTCTAAAAGCATCATAGATGTTTTTTTCTAGTATGCCTCTTTAGTTGTCTACTTACAAAATGTTAATAAATCATACTTGGAATTCCATTACAAAAACCAAACTTGACAACACATGAAAAGATGACACACACGCTTGCAGAGACAAATAGGAGCGAGGCAATCCTAAGAGATGGACGGTAGCACAGACACGACGTGTCAACAAGGAGACATTCTGACTCAGCAAGAAGCTAACCACACTTCAGAGTCATCTTCTGCCTTGTTTTATTTACTAATTTATTTGTTTAAGGCAAGGTCTCATGTGGCCCACGCTGTCCTGAGCCCATTATGTAGCTAAGTATGACCTTGAACTCCCGATTCACTTGCCACTACTTCCCAAGCGCTGGGACCATAGGTGTGCACCACCATGACCAATTTATTTTATAGCAGAAAAATTGTGACTATTTATTTTATTATTGAAAAAAAACCTAAGAACCATAGATGTATAAGATATTATCTAGACTAATTTTAAAATTGGAAGATAACAGCTGAATTTTACTTAATTTACTAAGACAATATTTCTGAAAATATTTTTGAATTCCAATCAAGTACAATATGTAGATTCTATTAGCATAAGCAGTTCGGGTGGTAGGTTTCCACATTGTCACATAAGTCTAAAGACTCCTGATGTAGAATCACAATCATTTTAAAAGACACTGAAGATTAAAAAAACGTTTAAAGTTCTGTAGCCCATGTAGGGTTAGACTGAGAGAATTGTAAGTGAGCAAAGCTCCTCTTTGTATAAAATGCATACCAAATATGATTCTGAAAAATATTAAAGCCAAAGATAATATTGAAAAATCATTAAATTATAGGATTTTATTGAAAAAGAGAAAGAGTTCTATAATCTAAACAGTACTGGTTTACTCAAAGCTTCCTCAAGCTGATTCGCACCATTTCTTACCTTCAATTAGTAAGAAATATTCAAAAGATAGGAGATTTCATGTGTTTCTGATATGAACTGTAGCCTTTTTTAACCTTTCTTAGGGAACACTGACCCCTAAAGGTTCTAAATTTAAATAAAATTCACAATTTTCTAAAGGTAACTGCTACCTAGCCCATGTTGTTAGCAGTGTGTGTGTGTGTGAGTGTGTGTGTGTGTGTGTGTGTGTACACTATGGCAAATATATCTACCCACACATAATACATAAACAGTTCCCAAATGATTGCTTGAACTTTATATCAAACCCATAGATCACACTTCTGTGATAGAACAACCCAAATCAGTATAAGAAATACCTGGGAATATAAAATGCTATTCCAAATTACTGTATATAAGAGACTTACAACTTCTTTAATATGACAGTGGATATTGGTACCCTGACATCCCATTGATACTAAAGCCTGCAGGTAAGTTACTTAAGTCCCTCAAACAAAGTGGCATAGAATCTGCACATAACCTACAGCCAAGCCTTTCCAGTACTTTAAACCCTTTAAGATTGATTGTAATGCATAATGCTATACAAATAGTCATATTTCTTTGGAGAATAATTTAAAAGATATTCTACACCTGTTCATTGCAGGCACAGTTTTTCCTCAAAATGTTTTCCATTCAGCTGCCTAAACTCTTGGCTATGATGCACAGATATAAATGGCTACTTGTAATTGCTAAAAAACAAAATAAAACTAAACAACCAACCATAAAACTACTGTTCAAACACATGTTTAAATTCTTCCTAACATTTCATTTTACTTCTTAAAAACACAAAAGGAACCCTGTAAGACAGGCACATTATAAAAAGGGAAACACCTTATTTGAGAGGCCGGAAGACTGCATCAGTGCTCATGTGGCTCTGCTACTTCCAGAGATACAGACTCAGTCCGTTCTTCCCACCAAGGTTGCACTTCACCTGCTTAACAAATCTTGAAGATGCTTTTAAACACCTTCATCACGTATTTCATATCTCAGGTTTACATTTTATAAAATGTATATAATGACAACACACAGCTCATGTCTAATTCATCTAATAAACTCTTTGATTAAAATATTTCAGCAAACTTTGTATGAGAAATTCAGTAAAAGGTTGTATTATATACTTATGTATACACACACATACCTACATATATATACATATATATATACATATATATACACACACACGTACATATACATATATATGTATATATATACACACATACACATACATATACATATATATGTGACAACTATAAAGAAAAAGAGGCCATAAGTTTGAGGGGGAGTGAGTGGGGAGACATGAAAGGAGTTGGTGGGAAGAAACAGAAATGGGAAAGTGATGTAATTATATTTTAATTAAAATCATATTAAAAAAGAAATACAAAAAAGAAAGGCCACATCCGTATCTCTTATGAAATTTAAGGCAATAAAAAGACATAGCTACATGGTATAAGTTTTAATTAGGCCACTTCTCTTTTACGAAGTTAAAATAACATTTAATAGGATAATTATCCATAAGAATAGGCTTTAATATCTGTGTGATAGAACTTTAAGTAATGTAAGATCAATGCTGTGACCTTTAGGATCGAGATAACATGTGAGAATTCACTGTAGCAGTATATCCATTACCACAATGCTGCCTGACTAAGACCAGAGAATGTAAATAGGAGGCCCATCGTTATTTGTCTCCTTACTTTATTTTGTACCTAAGGCAAGTGGAATGCCTTTTCAGCTATTCAAAATAAAAATGTTTGCTTGTTTATTTTAATAAGAAAACAGCCACAACAAATTAGTTCCAGTTCACACCAAAAATTCCTATCACAAACTTAAATAAGAAAGTAGACCAATATTAAGTGCAAATAGTCCAGACACAAACCTATTATCTTTACAATGAAGCCATATACATATACATTGTATACTACCACTTTAAACAAAATTGCATCAGTTATCTGAATTATAAACTCATCAAAAGCAGCCAAGATTCTCAAGCAAGAAAGTAAATCACTAATGGCAGAATAAATAGAAAGTTTTAACTATGAAAATCAAAATCAAACAAAGAAATCAGAAAAATATTCATAAACCACAGTATTCTTCTAGACTTCAAAACAATATGTAGTAACTTATTCAGTGATCATCAGAGTATCCCTTAAATTAGTTTGCAACCTTCTTTTCTTTAACTAACTACTTTATATAGTAAAGACTATATTAGATGAAAAGTTCCCCAAACCAAGAGAAAAGACTGAAGTCTTTTAGTGAAAATCCTATTTTTACATGATAAAACTGAGATGAAATAAAATATATGAATTTAAAACATTTAAGGATTAAATATTTTAAGCCTTAAACTACATGTAACATGCTCAAAATTATTTATTTCCTAAGCATTCCAAATGCTCAGAACTTTGCTGGAATCCATATTAAATTTCCTATATATTCCTTTTCCCTTCAAAATTTAACAGCCTGCCTTAACATTTAGACTGTTACTCTGTTTCTGTCTGCATACCTATGTCTTCTCTCTGTATCTCTGCCTGTGTCTGTCTGTCTGAAAGTCAATCTTAGCACATCTGTACATCTTTGCACATTGCTGTCTGTGCGGTGCTGACTTGCCCCCCTCAGAGCTTCTCTGAGTATGCTTTAATTGTGCATGTTTCTGCTTCTCAGTCTGTCTCAGTCTGCTCCCTGTGTCTCTCTCCTCGTGTGCCTTTTCTCTGTCCCCATGTATGTTTATCTCCCCATCCCCCAGTCTTCCACTCTGGGTGTCTTTTGCCTCTGCGAGTTGCTATGCTTTTCTGTGTATACAGATGCCTACGCCTTTCTGTTGTGTGTGCTCTCTTCCCTTTCTCTATTCCACAGGATATTGCTGTCTCTTCCACGATGTGTGTCTCTACTACTCTAGTATCTCTCCTTTTCTTTGATCCACTATGTGTGTTTCTTTATATGCATCTCCACATGTATGCCTCTGTCTTCTTGTGTCTTCCTTAAGTATATCTCCTCCTCTGTCTTTCTCTTAGTGTGTCTCTACACGTCTGTCTCAATCATTGTCCCAGACACCTCCATCCTTTTATGTCTATGCATTTTCTATTTCTATGTTTCCTTTTTTCTCTCCTCTTCTTGAAATCTTTTGTCTTTCTCTTTGTGAGCACATGATTCCTTTGGGGTATGTGTGTATGTCTCTGTATCTTTCTTTGTGTCTCTTTCGCAATAAATCTCTTTGTGTGGGTCTCCTTTGTGTGTGTGTGTGTGTGTGTGTGTGTGTGTGTGTGTGTACATGTATGTGTACAAATGCATGAGCGTGTATATACTTGTTGTTTTAGAATAACATATTGGCAGGACAAACACACTCATTCCGTGCCTTGAACTGACACCACAGCAAGGTCTTGATTTTAAGAATCTTCTGACCAGCCCTCGATGTGCACTTCTGCTCCTGTTTGCTCTGGCACTGTCTCTGCTTTTGGCTCCAACACTGAAGCTAAAATAAAGCCAGCTCTAGATAAATAAACTTAAGACAATATATCAAAACGCTCCTAAATCTTACTTTATTTAACAGATTTACAGGATAAATGGCTTTCTAAAACATCTATGGTAGGAAAATTAACTGTCTTTCAACAGGTGAAATTAAGTCTTTTTCTCAGGAAAATGTTATTTCTTCATAGAAATGTTTTCATAAATACAGATTAAACTTTTACACATTCTTACTTCTCGAGTTATATAATTTATTTGACTTACTTCAACTACAACCTAATGTGTTTAAAAACTTTATTTTTATGCTATAAACTTCATATCTAAAATTTTGAATTTGTTGATTTGAATTTACTACTCTGATATTCATATAAATCACTTAAGACCTGTAAAGGAAACTTGAGATTGCTAGTCTATATTTTTTAAAGCATAAAGTTATGAAATCATTGGGATTTTTCTTTTGTATCTGTTTGATAAACATGATAAAGAGTGATGCAGGTTTTACTTCCTTCCTTCCTTCTGATATTCATTTTTTCATCCTTTCTTTTTAAAGGAGAATGAAATTAGATTTACCTCATAGCTAGAACCCTGTGTTCTTTAAAAAGTACTTAAATAAAGCTGTAGTAAGCTTCTTCTTTTCCAATTTTCTCTAAATATGTTGATCTGGAGTTGGCAATCTTTTTCTAAGTTCCTCATTTACTTTTGGATTAGTTGAAAATATAGGAAGTTATTAATATCAAAGAAATATGTTCTAGTCAATGAAGCTATTTCCCTACATATTGCCCAAAAAGGTTAATAATAATTGCAGTATTTTAATAAGAGATTCATATAGCAAGACATGTTGAAAATACAGTCTTTAATAACCTCTGGAGTATTTTAAAGCATGTCTTACAGGCCTTAATGTGCTTAGTAATATACTATTTAAAACCATAATTTTATCCCTCTGCAATATACAGTCACTCTTCCTCATCATTTACCCAGCTAATGAATGCCAGCAATTAGTAAAATGTAATCCCATTGCACAATCATTTTAATGCTTTTAGCACTCAGAAAAGTAAACACCAAATTAATACTGCTCAAGCCATATCAGATCCTAGTTGGAAGCAGGCAATTATAGTTCAGCTCCTCAGGTGTAATTAAATGATTGGAATGATTTAGTTCCATAAATGCAAGTTAATTCATAAGCAAGCAACAAATATACTGGGAGTAATTACAAGAAACATTGACAGCCTAAGCAGGGCAGTTTTTTTAATAAGACTGATGCAGTAAAATGCTGCCCTCTCCTGGGCAGATAAGTGAATTTCTCAGGGCCAACGATTTCCACTTAAAAAATTTAACTAAACCACTACTGGAAAATAAATAAATGGCACATTAATTTTTGACATTCTTTTGTATCTCACAAGCCCAGGTAAATATATTATAGCATAGCAATTTATAGAGTCAATAAAATTAATTCTTTTCTCAGTAAAAACCTTTCAGCGTGAACCTTAACCCCAAAGCGTACCGAGCAATTTCTGCCTGCCTGTGAGTGAACCTTCTTGCGCCCATCTGGATACCAATGCTGGGTGTGTTTGTCATAGCTAAGCCATGCTTTCACACGCTGCAAGATTTGTGTGAAAATGTAAACTGACATGGTGTATGATGATCTCACATCATGGCCTAAAATTGTTTTTAAGTTCAACAAGAGGGAGCAACAGTGTCACCTGACCTGACCCCTCCCCTCCCCTCCCCGGTCCTCCTGGAGGCTGGACCACCAACCAAAGAATACACATCGAGGGACCCATGGCTCGGACCACATATGTGGCAGAGGAGGGCCTTGTTGGCCATCAGGGGGAGGAGAGGCCCTTGGGCCTGAGGGTGTCAGAGGCTCCAGTATAGGGGAATGTCAAGGTGGGAATACGGAAGTGGGTGGGTGGGAGGTGGAATTCCCCCATAGAGGTGGGGGAGGGGGAGGGGATAGGTGGCTTCCAAAGAGGAGACCTAGAAAGGGGGAAACATTGGAAATGTAAATAAAGTATCAAAAAATAAAAAATAAATAAATAAATAAAATTTTAAAAAGAAATATGAAAAAAAAAGAAAATTTAATGACTGGTAGAATTGTCATTATAAGAATGAGTGTAAAGATTATGCATATGTGTATGTGTATTGGAGCCATGTATGTGTGCATGCCTGCAGACACCAAAAGAGGGCATCTGCTGATGCCTTGGAGCTGGAATAGCAGGCAGGTGTTAACACACAGTGTAGATGCTGGAAACCAAACTCAAGTCCACTGGAAGAGCAGCAGGTGCTCTTAACTATGGATTCAGTTAACAAACTTGAGAATAATTTAAAACATGAAAAATAGTAACAGTACAGTAAATGCCTGCTGGTCTTATTTACAGGGTTCCCAACTTTTTACTTTCTTACCTTAAAATTGAGGAGGAAGCTACTTAAGTTCTACTCAGATGATCCTTAATGTCACACATTTAAGAAGCTTACTTATTATATTTAAAGATGTTACAGTCAATGTCTGTGTTAAAACATCTATTTACAACACAAGCTCTTACCTGTATCCCTTCACATTTCCTGCAGAACTGAACGTGTTCGCTAATAAAATTCTGCAGTTACCACAATGTTTGTCTTCAATAAATGCAAACAGATAATGTTTACCACTACACCATCATCCTTTGGGAAGGTAAAAATTTCTAAGACAATGCTCTTCTAATTTGCTCTCAAATGCATTAAAATCATATTCGAAATAATTTCTTATGTAATCTATAAAATAAATGAAAATATTAGAATGTCCTGCCACTAAGTTTAAAATGTACAGCACATTTTCTTTGACCTTGATGTCAGAATCTTATTTCCCAATTCATATCTTGTACACTGTAAGTTAATTGCTTCTGGAAAGTACTTATTATTCATGTAAAAATTAATGTGCCAATGTGTTTAAATCCTCTTAAATGACCATTCATGCATCTATCTTCTTTAAGTACCAATGAAATCTGTCAAAAGACATCAATGCAAAATGATCTCAAAGAAAGTTTTAATAGAGATTTTTTTTCTGCTAACACGATTTTCATATTCACCAACTTTACTTAAATTCCATTAATTTTTTAAGCTACTTTTAATAAATTCACCAAGTAAAATTTTTAGGCCTCATAGTCTGTCATTTGTGTTCCAGCTGACATTATGAATATTAATAACTGTGTTATCCTGATTAAATAGGCTTCATATGAAATCCCTGTGAATCCTATAGCTCAGACATCTCATTTTTCCAACTCTTTATGAATTTGGATTCAGACATTAAACTGGAAAAATCTTAAAAAGCAGATTTAATGGCACATTTGCATATTCTTAAGCAAAAATTAGATATTTTAAAGATCCAAACAATTAAGATATCTCTATGTATTGTAACAGAAATATATGTCTATGAATGTATAACATATTTCACCCTTCTATCCCTTTGAAGACTAGGGTTAAGGATAATAAAATACTGATTATTGTCCTTAAGAACTTCCTATTAGCAACTTAGTTTCAGAAAAATATAGATTTATATTAAAGATAACTGAGTGATTTTAGAGCAATTTTAGGCAATGAGATAAATTCAGCTTAATAAAAATGTTAACTTATAGACAATAAAAGTCCATTTCTTAATTACTAGTAATTTACATGAAGTTCTATGAGCAAAATAAAATTAACTTCAAACCAAAATTGTAAGTTGTACTAGACCTGTTTTTGAAAAGCTACTAAAATGAACAGAGTATAACATTAGCCTTTGTTAGTTAAAGTCTCCATCTCAAATTCCTAATCTAAGTCCTCCAAGTTACCTCAAATTCTCTAAGGAATGAGTTTGTTATGAAGAATAAAAGAAAAATAAAAAATTAAGCAAACTGCACACCCCTTTTTCTCTGAAAGTACATGAGAATATCAGTTGTGACACAATTACCTACACTCATAAAAAAATGTAAGTTGAAAATATTTAAACAAACATCTTTATGTTTTCAAATGTGGCTACCTCTGTTTACTCAGCATTAAAATACTTCATGAAAGAAAATTTGTTCATAGACCACTCTGAAATTTCAGATTTGTCTAAAAAAATTATATGTAATTCTAACATTTGACCTTTAAAAGTTAATATCTTTATAGAGAAGGGTTTTAAAGATGGAATTTCATTCTCCAGTGTTACAGCATCCAGGATTTTATTAATTATGCATATAAGTGTTTTGTTTGCATGTATCACAGCATGCATGCCTCAGTCCCTACTGAGGCCAGAAGAGGCATTAGATCTCTTGAGACTGAAGTCATAGATGGCTGTCAGCCAACATGTGGGTGCTAGGAATTGAACCCAGTCCCCTCATAAACTATCCATTGCTCTTAACCACTAAGCCATCTCTCCAGGCCCTGCAGAGTTTTTTAAAAATTATTTTATGTACTCACTGATAAGTGGATATTAGCCCAAAAGTTCGGAATACCCAAGTTTTACTTTACAGTAACTATTGAACTGAGTGTGAGGTCCCAGATGAAGGAGTTGGAGAAGGGACTGAAGGAGTTGAGGGAGTTTGCAGCCCCATGGAGGGAGCAACAGTGTCAACTGGCCTGACCCCCCTAGTGCTCCTGGAGACTGGACCACCAACCAAAGAATACACATGGAGGGACCCATGTTTCAAACCACATATGTGGCAGAGGATGGCCTTGGTGGCCATCAGTGGGAGGAGAGGCCCTTGGACTGAGGGTGTTAGATGCCCCAGTATAGGGGAATGCCAATGTGGGAAGACAGGAGTGGGTGGGTGGGAGAATACCCTCAGAGAGGCGGGGGGAAGGGGTAGGGGAGAGGGGGTTTCCAAAGTGGAGACCTGAAAAAGGGGAAACATTTGAAATGTAAATAAAGTATCAAAAAATAAAAATTTAAAAATTATTTTAAATATGAAATAACTTTTCTTCATAACAACTACAATTTCACAAAGATTTTTGGGTTTTCTATTATTGGTTTTTTTGGGGGCTTTTTTTTTTTTTTTACTGGCTTTGATTGGTTGCATATTGGAAAAAACATAATGTCCTCATGATGTAATCATGAGTTTATACGTTAAATCCAAGGGCCAAACTAGGAATCATTTTTTAACAATACAGTATATCCAACTATAAATTCCAAATTTTGTGTTTTTTAGATTGAGACATGTTGACAGTTTCTTTACAGAACCAGTTTCAATAAATGGTCAAAGGGAATCACCATAAATTTAAGACCCAATTATCTTTGTCACATGATAAGACATATGGACAATCTAAGCATATGATCTACCTAGCTTTTCATCTTAGTGCGGAAAATTTCCTTCAAATATTCACAATCCCTGGTGCATTCTTCTTCCAAAAAAATTTCATTCAGCCAACTGCCTACTTATTGCCACACTTCAGCAACTAATGTTCCTCAAAGACAGGAGAGTAAGAGGCTCAAAGAGAAAACATACAGAATAAATGTGACCCTGGCTCGTTACTAAAAGGGAAAAAAAAATCACATATTATTTGACTTTACAGTTCTAAAACTTAATGCATTTACAAAAAAATTGTGACTGTTTCTATGTACAGAAATAATTACAGCAATATCTCTAACATCCTCCAGCCACACTGGATTTCTGTTCCACATACTCGCCTCACTTACTCTTGCTCTGATGTCTCTATACTCACTATTTCCTCTGCCTAGACTCTTCCCCAGACCTCTGAACAGTTTTGCTCGGTATTCAGGCTAGGATAAGAAGTCACCACTTTAGAAAGAAGTTGCCTAGCCATCTCATCTAAAGATTACATTACCTATGTTGCTATCTCTATGAAGCTAATTTAGGTAGGTTTTATTTCTTTGTTTCTGACATATCTCAGCAACTTTACACATGGACGTTACACAGAAACAAGCCCCTGATGTTTCTGCATCTCCATACCCTTGGAGAATGAGAAATAAGCACTTAGTATGTGATGCAGGATGGAAAGTAGACAAATAGAAACTGGAATGAGCATGAATTTCCATCAACAAAGAACTGGTTAAATAAAATGTGATCCAACTATGACATATTCAATCTGCAAGGTTTATAGCATAAACATAAGAGCTATACATACAGTGTATAGAAGATTCTTCTAAAAAGTATTGTTACCAGTTATATACTATGAACTAGATACCGCTCTAACAGATACAAAAGAAGAATAACGCTAGAGGAGGTTGGGGCTACATCATGTCTTTCTGTTTTGGGGTCATTTGAATAAAGGTAGAACTTGGTGACTGTTGTATCAATATTTCCTTCTGGGAGATTAAAGGAAAAAGATACATGTGTGCTTTTAAAAAAAGAAATATATGCTTTGTCAAAACAATATAGACAAATAGAATATGGATACATGAAAAACAGCAAAAATTTTAATTATATTTATATCTGAATATACTTAAATAGGCACAGTATTTCTCTTAAACATGAACACAAAAGAAATTACTTGTGACTAATTTTCTGCCGAAAAGATCTTAAAGTTAGACAGAGAGATGGTAACAATCAGAGAAAGAAATGTTTGTTTTCATTTCATATCTGTAAGTATAATGTTATTTTACTGTGTCATTTTTTATTTAAAATTTAAATATTTATAAGTAACTGTGATTTGCCTGAAAACCATGAAGGCATCACATTCCATCAGAGACAGTCAATCCGAATAGAAAGTAAGCTATCTTTAATGACTCTTTTTGAAACACTGAAAACATTATAGGTCAACTAGCCTTTTATATTTACAGTTTGTTACAGTTATTTGTTTGCTTGGGTTATGTATATGAAAAAGCTCAAAACAAATTAATAGCTATGTATAGTAAGAGTTCCTGGCAATTAACTAAGTCTGTATTACAGTCCTGAGGAATAAACCTAGGGTCTTGCACATAGGCAATCACCTGTCACTGAGCTACATACCATCCCTTGGAGCTTTTCAGCATGCTGTCCTGGAACTCTACATAGAGCAAAATGGCTTCAAATTCAACAGTCTTGGAGCTGGAGAGATGGATCAGCAGTTAAAAGACTGACTGCTCTTCCAAAGGTCCTGAGTTCAATTCCCAGCAATCACATGGTGGCTCACAACTATCTGTAATGGCATCCGATGTCCTCTTCTGATGTTACAGTGTACTCATATAAATAAAAAATAAATACTTTAAATTCTAGTTCCTCACAAAAAAGGACCTATCATGACTGCCCTCCTAAAGACCCAACAAGCAGCTGAAAGAGTCAGATGCAGATATTTGCACCCAACCAATGGACAGAAGCTGATGGCCCCTGTGGTTGAATTAGAGGAAGGCTGGAAGAGGCAAAGGAGGAGGGCAGCCCTGAGAGAGGACCAGTAGTCTCAGCAGTCTCAATTAACCGGGACCCCGGAGATCTCCCAGATACTGGACCTCCACCAGACAGCATATACCAACTGATATGGGGCCCCTGGCACATATGCGGAGGACTGCTGGGACTGGGTTCAGAGAAGATGCACCTAACCCTCAAGAGACTGGAGACTCCAGAGACTTTAGAGGTTTGGTAGGGTGGGGGTGGGGACATCCTCATGGAGACGGGGGGTGGGGGGGAGGTATGGGATGTGGAACAGTCAGAGGGTGGACGGGGAGGGGAATAAAATCTGGAGTTTAAAATAAATAAATACATACATGAATGAATAAGTAAATTAATTAATTCAGCAGTCTTTCTGCCTGGAGTTATAAATAAATAAATAAATAAATAAATAAATAAATAAATAAATAAATAAATAAATAAATAAATAAATTCAGCAGTCTTTCTGCCTTCGCCTCTGAGCACTGGGATCACAGGCTCATTTCAAAGGATATGTCAACATGTCTGACACAACTGTTTCTTAAAACCACATTTCTTGGATCAACAAGGAGCCACTCCTCAGAACTCAGGAGTCAAAAGTTTTAAAAGTTATAATTAAAATAAATTATTCAACATTATGACTATTTTTCTACATCATATAATTCCTCTTTGGTATATTACTTTAGTCATATCAAGTTTCTTTCTCTTTTTTTATTTTAAGACTACTTCCTATCACTAAAGCCATTGTGATAAAGACTGTATCTGCTAACTTGGCTAGATCGGCTGCTTGATCAAGGACTATGGCCTGAGGATGTATCTGGATAAGTCCGACATCTGAAATCAACAGACTTAGTAAAGTGGACTGTCCTCCCTTATGAGTGGGCCGTACAGTCAGTCAGTGGAACCAATTCAGAACAAAACAAAAGGCTGAGCACTACAAGAAAACTGCCTGACTGCCTTCAGACTGGACAGTCTTCACACTCCCTGTCAGTGTGTTTGGCGCCAAGGATACTAGGCTTCTGGGGGTGGAAGTGTGCTACAGGGTCTCCATACTTACCAGGGGACTTGTCAGCCTTTATACAGCCAGGTGTCAATTCCTTATACTAGCTCAATGCCATGCAGTCATTCAAATTCATTCATTCCTCTATCACCCCTCCCCTCTCTGAGCAACCCTAAGAGTCATGAGAGGTCATCAAATTAAGAAAAAATAAACATCTGGTGTTCTACATTTTCAAAATTTGCAAAGAAAATGAACATATGTCATTTTAAATTGTAACTTCAATGCAAGTTACAAATAACACTTGAGAATACACGACACAGCACAGCCCCATGATTAAAAAAAAAAAAAAAAAAAAAGCAAAACTTTAAAACTAGTATTATTTTCAGAGGGCTAATCATATGCCAGGATTTTATAAAATATCCTGAAACGTTTTGCCCCAAGCCAAACTAAAGTAAATCACTTAACCTAGAACAGAACAGACTATAAAAACAGTCAGTTTCTTGGGGGAACAAACAGCCTGTTTTCTTAAGATTCATGTGAGTGCCAAGTTCTGATGCAATGGCATACTTCTGCACACAAAAGCTTACATTGCCACATAACCAACTAAAGTTCTTGGTCTAACAAAGGTAAAAAGCATTAGAGCAAGTCAAATCAATCTCCAATGACAATTGTTAAGCACAGCCACTTAAAATCAAGTAAAACAGCTACCAAAGAAATCCTTCTAAAATAAAATTAAAAACTAACCACATACAGTATCCAAATGATTCTATATCACAATAATAATGAGTTTTCTCTCACTGAACAAATCCATTTAATAATATTCCACAGTTTTTAAAGTTTAACCATACACAGTAACAAAGAAAAACATTAATAGAGGCACATATATGAGAATAGGTACAGTGCTAACTAGTACCAAGAGTTAAACTGAGTCTTGAACAGTTCCATAATTCATACGGTTTAGTTTAGTTTAGTTTAGTTAAGCAATTACCAAAGACTGTAAAACCAACTTATTTCTAACAAGCAATGGTGCATGCAAACTAAGTATTTTACTCTACAAATTGTAAAGTTTCTAAAGTATGGAATACAACTGCTAGAAACAAGGTTTAAATATACTAAAATAAATATCTGGATTATAGCTTGAATTTCTTATATAATAACAACAAGGTCGCAGCAAATACCATCCATTTTTCTGAGAAACTATAAGAATCTCAAGTAATTTTTAGAGTTAACTTAATAAACTAACAAACCTTTCCATTAATGAAAAGTATGTATATGATCCTAAAATAGTTATTCTGTAGCTAAGATAAAAATTTGATATGGCAAGGAAAACCATAAATAAGAAGCCAAACTGTAAGTTTTTCCTTGAAGAAGAAAGAAAATTTAATAACAAATTAAATTTGTTGATATCTCTGTTTTACCAAACTATAAAGAAACTATAAAGTTTCTTAGGCCAAAGATGTACACATTCAATCAAAACTGTTTTTAAAAAATTTATTTTTCTCAAAAACTATCTCAAATTAGAAATTTAACTGAATTTAAAATATTACCTACAAAATTAAGGAATACAATTGTATAGCATCCAGAAAAAACATTTAATTAATTAATTAGTATATGCTATTTTAAAAAGGACATCTTCTTCTAGCACACTGTAGCCTTTCATTTTAAAAAAAGAATGTTACATCTTTCAAGAAATTTTAATTCATATGATGTGGAAATTTATTAAATATAATAATTGCTACAAAATACTTTCTTGTATTAATAGCTCGACATTTGGAGTTTTATAAGAAAATCACTTATAAAACTACAAATAAGAAAACAGAAATAAATTTTAACCTGTTTTAAGTGTTGAAACTATTTTAAAATCAAGCAAACATTTATATGTTTCCTGACAGATTTCTCAGTTCTATTATTCTTGAGCAAGAAGAAAATAAGGAGAGACAGGAGCAAGACAGTACAATGTGGGGATGTGAATCAGAAAAAGTTTAGTTAACATAGACATAAAGGATGATTTTTTTTTTTTTTACTTATTCACTACATCCTGCTCACTGCTTCCAACTTCCCTTCTCTGAGGGAATAGGCGCCCCCCTGGGTATCCCTCTACCCTGGTATATCAAGTCTCTGTGAAGTTTGGTGCATCCTCTCCCACTGACGCTACACAAGGCAGCCCAGCTAGAACATATCTCATGTAAAGGCAACAGTTTTGGGGATAGCCCCTGCTCCAGTTATGCAGGACCCACATGAAGGTCAAGCTGCACATCTGCTACAGGTGACAGGAAAGGCCTAGGTCCAGCCCGGGTATGCTCTTTGGTTGGTAGTTCACACTCTGAGAGCCCCAAGGGTCCAGGTTAGTTGACTGTTGGTCTTCCTATGAGCTCTTATCTCCTTTGCGGCCCAAAACCATACAGGGTGAACTTTAAAGATGGGTAAAATGATGCTCTCCATTTCTGGCTAAGTCTGCAGTCTCCCATAACAAAGAGTATGTCTAAAAACAAGGATGCATAGAAGGCACTTTCTAGAAAAACTCACTGAACAATTTGTTCCAAAACCAACAATGAGCATTCTCTTCTGCCATTTTTAGTATTTCCTTTTATATTAGAATATCTAATAAGTGATATACACATACAATATACTATAGACATACCTACCCCACAGGATTTCACAACATATGTCATTTAGCGAAAAGCCTACAAATTTCATTTTAGCAAGAAGGAACTGAAAGGAAATGTTTTTAGTTGAATGTATGCATTTTACTCAAACATCTTGAAATTATTCCCTACCTTAGATATAACAATTTAAAATTTTTTAAGTTATTAGCAATAGTCTACAGCATATGACAAATAAGGAGATACACTCTGTCACCTTTAGCAATCATCTTTCTCACTGTCTTATTCATTGTTCTGTTGGTGTGAAGAGATATAGTGACCTTGGCAACTCTTGTATAGGAAAACATTTAATTGGGAGCATGGTTACAGTTTCAGAGTCTTAGTCTATTATCATCATGGGAGGAAGCCTGGTGGCAGGCCAGCATGGTGTCGGAGAAGTAGCTAAGAGCTACATCCTGATCCAAAGCCAAGAGACTGAGCCTGGTGTGGACTTTTTAATAACTCAAAGACTACCCCTAGTGAAGCACTTCTTCCAAAAGACCACACCTCCTAATCCTTCTCAAATAGTGCCACTCCTTAATGACTAAGCATTCAAATATATAAGCCTATGGGAGCCATTCTTATTCAAACCACTACACTCACTAAGCTACTCAGAGGCCACATGCTACACCTTAAAGCAGCACCTTCATTACTTATAGTACAAGTCATCAAGTTTATTATCTGTTCAACTCATAACTTTATGAATCTAAAATATTCCATATTTTATTTTAAAGGACATCCCCATTGTAGATGGTTCCTTTTTATAGAACCATATATTTCTTAAAAATGTACAATTGTTAACTAATAAAGTTAATGACTTTTAGAAAGGAATCATAAATATATACATTTATGATATAGATAGATAGATAGATAGATAGATAGATAGATAGATAGATAGATAGATAGATAGAGTGATAGGGACTATACAGTTCTACTTCAAAATTTCAAACCCATTTATCAATTGATAGCTATTAAGATTATACAAAAAAGCAACAACAAATCTAGGCAACAAAAATTCTATAACTTATTGCAATATTTATAAAAACTAGATGTGGTAACTCATTCAGGAGGCTGACATAGAACTGACATGTGTTCAAGATCAATACATTCTACTATATTGCAGGCTACAGAGTGGGGCCCTGTCACCAAAAAGTTAATATTGTAAACACACACACATACACACACTACTGTTTATTAATCAAGACAGAGTTTTAAAAGGATCATCTTTTAGGCAAGCTATGACATCATGACCTCCATATTCAAGAACCTTTAAAAGGATCCTTACTGCTGACACATGAACGAAGATGGGAGCCTTTGGAAAGAAACCAATGACTATACTTCAGCATATTCTCAGAAAGATAGCAGCAGAGAACCAAAATCTGTCTAATGTAAATGTCGATACATTACTTTTTAAGATTATAAGCAAGCTTGTCTTGGGCCTAGTCAGAAACTGTACCTATCATCAAAGGTCATCAAGCAATTCTGAGTTCATAAAGTTTCACCATGTCCTGGATCTGTCAATCATTCAAATAAGGCCATTATATGGGCTGGTGTGCTTTGTCCCTCAAGGGCTCCTCTGTTAGAATCTCAGTCCCCACTGTAGTTAGGTGGAAGGCAATGGAACCTTTAAAAGGCAGGGCCCAGTGGGAGGATTTTAGATTTTAGGTCATTAAGGATCCACCTTAGGAAAATAATGCTCATTTCCTGGTATGGATTATTGAAAGAACAACTTGACTCCTCCCAACTCTTTTTGACTTCCTATTTCACAATGATCACTCATCACTGCATGTGTTCTGGACATTGTGGTGTTATCTACCATGAGGTAATACAGCAGAGGACCCTATGCAGAACTAGTACAATACTATCTGGAATACCAGCCTCAA
Source organism: Uromys caudimaculatus (assembly GCA_028551405.1). Classification (NCBI taxonomy): domain Eukaryota; kingdom Metazoa; phylum Chordata; class Mammalia; order Rodentia; family Muridae; genus Uromys; species Uromys caudimaculatus. The sequence continues at coordinate 64,124,830 of CM052705.1, read as the reverse complement.
AATAATGGCTTTCTTTTCTTTTCTCTTTCTTTCTTCTTTTCTCCCTTCCTTCCTTCCTTCCTTCCTTCCTTCCTTCCTTCCTTCCTTCCTTCCTTCCTTCCTTCCTTCCTTCCTTCCTTTCTTTCCCAGGCCAGTTGATTCTGTCGGTTTTCAGCCTCTAAAAATTGTTATTCTTGCCGGGCCGTCGTGGCGCATGCCTTTAATCCCAGCACTTGGGAGGCAGAGGCAGGCAGATTTCTGAGTTCGAGGCCAGCCTGGTCTATAGGGTGAGTTCCAGGACAGCCAGAGCTACACAGAGAAACCCTGTCTCAAAAAAAGAAAAAGAAAAACAAAACAAAAAAAAAATTGTTAGAGGAGACATCGGAAATGTAAATAAAGTATCAAAAATAAAATTAAAAAAAAATTGTTATTCTTTTCTTTACCCTTCCTTCCTTCCTCCCTCCCTCCCTCCCTCCTTCCCTTCCTTCCTTCCTTCCTTCCTTTCTTTCTTCCCAGATCAGTTGATTCTGCAGGTTTTCTTGTGGTGTCCTTGACCCCTCTGGCTTCTTCAATCCTTACTTTAAACACACACACACACACACACACACACACACACACACACACCCCTTCAGGTATTTTATTACAGTAAGAAAAACAGACTTATATAGGCAGTTGGCAGAGATGACTTATAACACAGAGGGAAAAGTGAAGAAGTTTATCCAAATAAGGGCCAATTCACTACCTTATAAAACATTGGTAGTTAACCCCTGGCTCCCTAACAGATATGGTGGCTCACACACCTGTATATCCAGCACTCTGCTTACTGAGGAACATATCTTGGGCAGAGAGGGGAAGAGAGAGAAAGAGAAAGGGAGCCAGACAGACAGACAGACAGAGAGGACAGGATTTCCCAGTACAGACTACTATATATGGCATGACTCCTGTGACTCACTCACAAACCACAGCAGACCATTTGTTGTAAGAATAAGAGTTCCCTAACTGGAATACTGAAGCCAACTGATAAAAGTCACTATGGCCTTTTCGAACTTGAAGATAAGCAGTGCCATCTCTTTAAGCAATCAGTCATAGACAGGGTATTTACATAAAAGTAGAACTTAAGGCTATAAATAAGGGCTTTTCATTCCCTTTTGCCAGAGAAGCAATCTTTTATCATTAACCACCATGCCTACTGTGAGGACAGTGATGTCTTTGAAAATTGGCCAAGTGCAGCTTACAGTCAGTAAAATTGTGGTGGGTGATATTAAAGATGAATCTGTACATTAAGCCTTTGGAGAATATCTGAGCATTCAATAGTTTTGGATCATTTGTATCATCCTACAATCCAGAAGAAAGGTCTTAGAAAACTGAGTAATAAAAACCATAGAAAAATTTAGTAAACAAGAAAACAACTCTCTCTCTCTCTCTCTCTCTCTCTCTCTATATATATATATATATATATATATATACACACACACACACACACATATATATAAAAGAATTCTATATATATAGAAGAATATAGAATATTCTATATATATAGAATATATATATTTTATGTATGTGAGTACACTGTAACTCTCTTCAGACACACCAGAAGACGGCATCAGATCGCATTGCAGATGGTTGTGAGCCACCATGTGGTTGCTGGTAACTGAACTCAGGACCTCTGGAAGAGCAATCAGTGTTGTTAACCACTGAGCCATCTCTCCAGCCCAGAACATGTATTCTTTACTGTTGAGAGTGCAAACCAGTACAGCCACTACAGAAATCAGTGTGGTGGTTCTGCCAGTGTGGTGGTTCTGCAAAAAGCTGAAAATCCATCTACCTTAAGATTCATCTAGACCATCCTTTGGCATATATCCACTGTACATCTTATAATAGAAAACTTACTCATCCATGTTCATTGCTGTTTTATTCATAATAGCTAGAGATTGGAAACAGCCTAGGTCTTCATGAACTGATGAATAAATAATGACAATTTACAGAATGGAATATTAGTCACCTATTAAGAAAAGCTAAATTATGAGATAAATGCATAGAGCTTGAAATCCTCATCCCGAGTGAGGTAAGGCCAGCACTTCTGCTCAGAGGGGTCCCTCCAAGAACACTCAGGACAAAGGGACCGAGGAGCAGCCTAGGACAGGAGCCTTCTAGTTCCCATCTGTGGCCCGGGACCTGAGCCTGTTCCACAGGGCTCCATACCCAAATAGTGCCAGGACAAAGCTAGCCCCCCAGGAGTGTGAACAGATCTGTGAATACACGTGGACGGACCCATGGTGCTGGCCACATGTGTGGCAGACGAGGGTCTTGTTGGCCATCAGGGGGAGGAGAGGCCCTTGGGCCTGAGGGTGTTAGATGCCCCAGTGTAGGGGAATGCTAGGGAGAGAAGACGGGAGTGGGTGGGTGGATGGGGAGCACCCTCATAGAGGCAGGGGGAGGGGGGAGGGAATAGGGGGGTTCCAAAGGGGAAAACATTTGAAATGTATATAAAGTAAATATCTAAAAATAAAAATAAAAAAATTTAAAAAAAAGAAAAAAAAGGAATCCCTCCATTGTGTGTGTGTATATATATATATATATAATGTATTTTATATATATATATATAATGAAATGAATTTAAATGGGTCATCATATAGTGGGGAGACAATGCCCCAACAAGACATCAATGCCACCAATTAAAACTTTCAGTGTTAGGAATGGGTTAGAACTTGCTGACTAGCTGGCCAAAGGGGTCTCATAGATCCACTTCCCTATACTGCAGACTACAACCAAGGCTACTCATAACTCTTTACAACCTGATGGTAGGCCTTATTTCTGAAGACACCACTTACTTATGTCATTGAACATAGAGAAATTGAGAGGGTAGAACCTCAGACTAGCTAGGTCATAGTCCCTAGGGGAAAACCATTATTCTACTATAGGAACATAACGATAAAGTGACCCCTAACAGCACATTGTTATACCCATGTGTCACAACATTACCCAACTCTCATCTGAGAAGCTTCCTTTTGCATGGTAATTTACACAGAGATCCACCAACTGGACAGCATGGAGAGAGTAAAAAGTTTTAAGGCACTCAGCCCAAAATGGAATGTCTTCAAACCCATTTTCTCAAGGCTCGGGGATCTATGAACAAAAGGAATCAGAAAACATCTAAGAGCCAGGAGAAGTAAATGTCTCCAAGGACTCCAAAGAAACAACATCTTCCAAACACAAAAGGGGTAATTCGCATATACACTCAGAGAAACTGACAGCATAGACAAGATTTAAACATTTGCAAACCGGACAAAACTCTCAGCACTGAGAAGGGATGTGGGTATCACTCCTATTTGCAATTGATACCAGATGGGAAAGAGAAAACCACTTTTCTTTATTGGTATGTCACTGGGTATATCAACTACCCTCCAGTACAGGCCCCATGCACTGGAAATAGAATGGCCAACAATAGACTCATGGATTTTTTTCTTTTTTTTTTTTTTTTTTTTTTTTTT
>CM052705.1:64111138-64121260 GCA_028551405.1 Uromys caudimaculatus | reverse complement strand
CCTTTCCCACTGAATCTTCTCCCATGGTCTCCCTGTGCAGTGGTGCCACTGTTCCTGAAGTAACTACTTACCTGTAACAGTAAGAAGCAAAGCTGGACCGAGATGTAAATTACTGTGCAAATCTATGCTAACCTGCTCTCACTCAGAGTAGTGATGCAAACCATTCCTTTCTGTTTTGTTCAACTCAGAACTCATGTGGGAAAAGCATTAAGCACTACTCCTATCTAAGATAAGGTTATGACAGAGTCATAGAGTTCAGAGCAAAAACTTCTAAGTAGTGATGTATGATAAACCATGGAAGAGCCAGAGAGAGCATTGAAGAGGCTGTGACTAGTCATGTGGAACCCATCAAGTACACAGGTATCTTAGAAAGCTACACATTCCAGACAAGAAGCACGTTCAGCTAGACAGAAGTCCTTCGGCTTTCACTGAAGGCTGATGACGAGGCTAAAAGCTATCCTAGCTAAAATCTGAAAGTGTTCCATCTCAGATACATCCTCAAAGAGCATAGAATTCTCTGGTTTTCAGGGAACTGTCTATAAAAGCCCTTGGTAAACATAAAATAAATTAACAAACTTCAGTGACCAAATATCAGGAATAGACCAGGCAATGGTGGTACATACCTTTAATTCGAGTACTCAGGAGGCAGAAGCAGGAAGGTCCCTGTGAGTTTGAGGCCAGCCTGGTCTATAGAGCTAGTTCTAGAACAACTAAAGTTACACAAGAAACCCTATCTCAAGTCAACAACTAAGAATAGTTTGTTCCAAAAAAACTTGAAAATTCTCAAAATACATCACTATAACATTCACAACAAAATACTAATACAAAAAACTTGAACAAATATTTCTATGATGAAGATGTATGCTTGACATGACAGAAGGTAAATTAAATGTTCACATTACCAAATATTAGGGAACCCAAATAAAAATTATAAGACATTACTCATACACAAATGGTGACCGACAATAAAAAACAAAAAACAAAACAAACAACAAAAAAAACCCAAGCATTTGCAAAGATTGGGAGAAAATAAAAACTTATATGCTGCTGATGGAAATGTAAAATCACACACAGAGCCAGTTAAGATTTTGAGTCTGCTTATACGAGATACTTCAAAAGGAAAATATTGTTTATAGAAGTTTGTAGATTAGATGTTAGTAAGGTCTTGGAGAAGAGAAAACTGGGGAATTACTATAAATGGACACAAAGTTTCTGTTTGGGATGATAAGAAATTTTGGAAGTAGACTGTGGCTAACGTCAATGAATTATCTACTTAAAACTGTTTTCATGATGTTCTGTAACACATATATAAAGTGAGAATGGAACTTTACATGAAATTAATAGTTTTCTAAGTATAATTTAGATATACACAGAGTGATGCAGACAGACAGACAGAAACTTAAGAATGCTCTCAGACCTATCTATAGTTTCCAAAACGTGTACAAAGGGTATACCCAAACAATGAAGCAAGGTTCCTTTGTTAAATTTTCGTGGGAAACAGTGACACCTATTGAACACTGTATGAACTGCCACTTCAATTACTTACTGTTTAGCTCTCACTACTTGCCTTGTAGTTATGTCCCATCTTTACACACCTGTTTGCAGTTGCTCCTGGAATAAAAAGCAAGTGACCGGGCAGTGGTGGCGCACACCTTTAATCCCAGCACTCAGGAGACAGAGGCAGGTGGATTTCTGAGTTCGAGGCCAGCCTGGTCTACAGAGTGAGTTCCAGGACATCCAAGGCTATACAGAGAAACCCTGTCTCGAAAAAAAACAAAAAACAAAAAAAAAAAAAGCAAGTGACATATTGGAGAGTTCATGTGGCAAAGTGCTTGCCTTGAAAACATGAGGACTTAAGTTCAATATCCAGACCCCATAAAAATTGCTACTCTCTGGCATCAGGAGCTTGTAATCCCAGAACTGGGGAAGTTGAGACAGGAAGACCCCTAAGGCTTGATACTCAGCCTGTCTAGCTTAACTGTGATCTACAGGCCAATGAAAGAGCCTGTCTCAAAGGAAGTCAATGATATCTCTAAGGGTGACATTCAAGGTTGTCCTCTGGCTTTCACACACTCCCACACCTGCATACATGAACACACACACACACACACACACACACACGCATTTGCACATGCACATCTAATTACTGCACAAAAATCACTCATGAACAAAAGATGAAGGCAGCCGAGAATCAGCAAGAAAACATTGCAAAGTCATCAAGATAAAGAGTTTAAAAATTTAGCAAGTGTAGAGACAGAGGCATTCAGAATGTTTCCCTCTGAAACAAAGACTCAAACAAAACAATAACAAGGAGCTGCTTCACTGAAGTGTTTAAAAAAGAAAACCAAAGTGTGGATGGTCTTGATAACACAGCATCTTCTGTCTGATACGCACAGCAAACCATCACTTATTATCAAAGAAATGCAAAAGAAAACCATTGGATCATCTCAGTCAGAAAAGGTTACTATCAATAAGACAAAAATTACAGATGCTAAAGGAAACTTAGAGAAAGGAAATTATATATGCTGTTCGTAAAAACGCAAATTAGTACAACCACTATGGAAAATAAAGTGGAATATCTGCGAAAATGAAAAATAGAATCACCATATGTCACGGGAACTCTACTTTTTCATATAGAAAAAAAAAATCAGACTTGTGAGACATCTGCACTCCCACATGTATTCTACAGCCCTATTCTTAACATCGACTGGGAAACAAACTAGGTGCTTCCCCCTGGATGAATGCATAAAGAAACTTGGATAAACATCTGGCTAGCTTTGTAGCTATAATGTAATTATCTATAATTAAAGACACTATGTACCTTAGATATATAATAAAATTATTCAACCATAACATAGAATAAAATTGGGTCATTTAGACCATCATTGGTGGAATTAAATTAAGTGAAATTAAGTCAGTCACAAAAAGACAAAAGTGCATGTTCCTACTTATATGTGGAAGCTAAAGTTCTTGAAGAATTAGAAAATAAAGCATTTACCAGAACCTAGAAAAACAAGAGGAACATAGAAAGACAATTTCTAAGAGGTGCAGTAAAGTGGTACATCTGGATAGGAAGATTAACTTCAGTGTTCTATTGCACAGTGGAATAGCTAGGGATGATGACAATTAACTGAATATTTCAAAATAACCAATAACGACAGTTTCAATGTCCCAACAACATAAACGTCTGATGTGATGCATACATCAGTTATTCTGATCCTCTCATCACTCATGGCACTTGTACTGGAATATTACACTGTACACCACACATATATACAGCCACAGCATTTCAATCACAAAGAAAAAAAGGTTACTATTTAAGGGGCATCAAAATTCTATGACATATTTTTGGTTAAGTTAGATCCACTAAAATACTGATTTTTAGAAGGTAGTAATTTAAAACTGCCACACACATAAAACTTAGTCCAGGAAATATTTTTCTTTCATTCTAGAGATTTCATGGTGTACTTTCAGTCTTATACTATTTAAACGTAAATGGCCGATTGAGACAGTTTTAAGATTATCCTGCCACCACCGATTGAGCCTGTGGTGGCAGGTGTTACAGATAATATTCATTTACTAGACTGAGCCCTCAGCAGCCTTCTTATCCTCTGTTTTGTTAACACTCATGGTAATTGTCTATGTCATATCATGAAAAGAAACAAACCAAAAGCAAAAGAAAAAACCTGGATAGGGATAATCAGAGGAAGTCGCCACATACAAGGGCTTGCCTGGAACCCTATCAATGATGCAAGCATCACCAGATTCCCAGTGTTCAGAACAAGTCCCCAGCTTCTTACCAGAATGGCAAACAATCTTTTCTTTCCATTCAACAAATGTGCAAGCTAATGTGACACGTCTAACAGGCGTGTACTGGGCAGAGGCAGCACTAATTTCTCCTGTATGGGTCAGGACAATCACCTGAGCATTGAAGCTAACTGTTCCCCTGAGTGGGTGGGTCATTTTGGCTGTCACAAGCAATACTGTCACATCAGACACCTTTGACAGATTCATTTGTTTGAGTCCACATTTTGGAAAGAAAAAAGAAACCAGCAAGTTTGACTCTATTAGACCTCTAACAATATCACAAGAGCCAAACACTGAGAACAGACTTTTACTGTACACTAGGCTTTGCCTATATTTTTTAATAAATCTTTTTTTAAGATTTAATTATTTATTTTGTGTGTATGAGACACACCAAAAGAGGACATTGGATCCCACTACAGATGGTTGTGAGCCACCATGTGGTTGCTGGGAATTGAACTCAGGACCTCTGGAAGAGCAGTCAGTGCTCTTAATTGCTGAATCATCTCTCCAGCCCAGCTTAGCCTATATTTTAAGAGAAGGAACTTCCAAGAACTAAATTAAAGATCTGGAACGCGGAGTCTCTTATTAATTTCATCTACCTGGACATATTTCCTATGGTTGTGTACTTATAAAGGGGACAACGAAATAAAATATTATGAAACACCGAACAATACATTCTTTATTTACATCTGTCATGGTCTTGCTGAAAATTGTCATGAACGATTAAAATATTTCTTATTCAAAATAATGGGAGAAAATAACATTCAAGACTAACTCAATTTGCCCAAAGTTTAAATATTGCAGGAAATAAAAGGACTTTCCTGGAAAGATTTCTAGGACACAAAAGTGGCAATGAGACAATTCGCACCTGTCTCTTTCCAACCTCACAAAGCTTGGTTTCCTTTTGCCAGGCCATGCTGTCTATTAGGAGCTGACAACACCACCAGCAGAGGGAGATGTTCCTGCACACAGTATACCACGGCAGCTTGCTACGTGTACTGAATGTGCTGGCTAACATTTTGTTGATAACTAACTTTATGTTTAATAGTCTAACATTATTGTGCTTGAGAGAACTATAAAGGAAAATTGAACTTCCAAATGTTAAGGGCTGTTTTGGTAATTGCCCGGTCTTAAACAATTTTTAACAAAAGTGGTTTTTATGTAAGATAATAAGGTTAACTGCTGTTTCTGCTTCTGTAAACAGAAGTTTCTTTTGCTGGAAATAGCTAAGATTTACAAAACAGAGTGTAACTTTCTTGTTGCAGGTAACAGAATGTAACTTTATGTTCTTTGTCTTTATAATCCTACAGCAAGCTATGTGGCTGGGAGATATATTTGGGAATCTCTAGTCCCTGGGATAGACCTTGTGCCAGTATTTAAATAAAATAAAATAAAAATAAATAAAAGTGTCTTCTTTGTTTAAGACATAATTAATGGTCAGACTGGTGAATCCCTGAAAGAGCCCAGTCCCATAACAGAAATGTTTATAACTCCATCCCATGTAACTAATAAATGCTATTTGTGAAAGTTACTCCATCAACAAGCCTAGTCCTACAATAGTTTTGTTGTTTTAGTATTTTGAGGCTAAGTCTGGGTGTAGTCTAGGTTGTCTTACACCACTGTACCAACTGCCAGAATTACAGTTATCTCTGTACCAAATCATGTAAAGCTTTCCTAGGAATTTAAAACAAAAACAAACAAATAAGAACCAGAAGTGCCTGTTTCTCGTCCTAGCAAGGTGAGTGGGAGCACATGTGGAGCTTGGGCTGGGATAGAACCCACCAGCTGTATGAAAATAGCAGACACGTTTGACATGGCTTTCAAAGAGCCAAGCTGACGAAAACTGAGATGCAGGAGAGGCACAGCCTGGCAAGCAAAGAGACTGCTGAGCTCGGAAAGTGAAATGGGCTTACAGGCTACACCACAGGAGTTCCTCTGCCGCACCCTGCATGATACGGAAGAACCATCTGAAAGATAGATGTGAACAACAAGCTACACTGTCAACCCACGCACCAATACATGGGTCTCTGAAGGAAGACCTCTTACTAATTGAACTGTTTTTTTCGTTTTTCTTTTCTTTTTTCTTTTTTCTTTTTTTGGTTTTTTGAGACAGGGTTTCTCTGTGTAGCCCTGGCTGTACTGGAACTCACTCTGTAGACCAGGCTGGCCTCGAACTCAGAAATTCACCTGGCTCTGCCTCCCAAGTGCTGGGATTAAAGGCGTGCGCCACCACTGCCCGGACTTTTCTTTTCTTTTTTATTTTGTTTGTTTTTTGTTTTTTCAAGACAGGGTTTCTCTGTGTAGCCCTGGCTGTCCTGGAACTCCCTCTGTAGACCAGGCTGGCCTCGAACTCAGAAATCCACCTGCCTCTGCCTCCCAAGGACTGGGATTAAAGGCGTGTGCCACCACTGCCCGGCACTAATTGAACTGTTAAATTAAGCTCCTTTACCCTGTGATATTATAGAAAACCACTTGTATGATTGATGAAAACATTCCTTGTAGCCCCCACCAAAAAAAGAAGAGAAAAATCAGAGGTATGTTGAACTGCCCACCACATAGATATGCTGTGCAGGCAACTCAAGGCATGCATAAGGAAGAGAAATTACTAACTAAATTGAATAACAGAAACAAACAAACAAAGAAGCCCCAGCAAACAGTAATGAGAATAAACAGGCATAAGGAAGAAGGCTATTACTTTCCCCAAAAGTACTCAAAATAAAAGGCAACCAACTCATTTGCTTAATTATGAAAACTAAACCAATGCTGACTTATGAAAAGCACTTGGTGAGTCAATCTAGGTGATTTGGAGGAAAGTGTAATGAACTCCCCCCACACCCCACCTCCCAGACCTTAGCACAACAGACTATATGATGGAAATACCAACAGGACATAAAACTCAGCACATAGACAGGACTAAGACCTAATCCCTCAAACCCCATAGTTCTGAGAACATCTCTAAATGTACTAACCTTGCTTTTGGATTCTGTAGTTCTGCTTCTAGCTAACTGTTCCTGTTAACTGAAGTATGTCAACCCAGGATATGGGTTTTGTGCTTAAGCACTGACCTTGAGAAAAGCTTAGAACACCCAGTGTAGTCAACTGGCCAGCTATTAAAACCTTTCTATAGGCTTAAATCTGTTTCCAAGTAGTCTTCTCCAGCAGTTACCCCATAATAGAAATATGTCAGATAGTCCTTTAAAAGTTCATTTAAATGACAGTAAGTTAGACTCCCATTTGAGTCATGTTTTATTAGTTATGCTTTCATGTTCTTAATAAAGACAATTTTTAAATTCTGCAGAATCAAGTGTAACAGCAGACAGTTGGTGTTGCTGTGTTGCTGCCAAAAGATCACTTTTCTTTCCTAAGAAATTTACTGGAGTATGAAGGATTAAAAGCAAAAACAAAAACAAAAACAAAAGCAAAAACAAACCTCTCATAGCATACTTGCTATATAATCCCCAGTATCTTGCATCTGGAAATACATGGTGTCTTCAACAATAGGGACTTGCCTTCACCTAGCTGGAAGCAACCAAGGACAAGGACGGTAGCAACAGTCTATGTTGCTCTTGGACTTCAGATCAACAACTCAAAAGACAGTTTCTCATGCATGGTATTTTGGGGTTTGTTAGATAATCTATGGCCCTTGGGGGAAGCATTGTCATCCCAAGTGGGATAACTTAATTTAAAATATACATATATGTATTGTGTGTATAGTATGTAACTTCCAATAAGTAATAGTTCAGCTCCTGTAGAGTGCTGTTTTATTCTCCTTTCGCTCTCCTATACTGACCTCCTTTGCCCTCCCTAGGGAAAGCCTCACTCCTGTTTTATGCTTGCACACATTTCGTGCATCCTGCTATTCCCTTCATTCATGTCCCACCTCTTCTCTTTACTTCCTTGGGTTCTGTGGTTACTCTAGTTATATATTCACTTTGAAGATTTGAAGCTAGAAATCACAAATGAGAGTATGTATGTGCTATTTGTCCTTCTGGATCTGGGCTATTTCATTCAATATATTTTCTAGTTCTATCCACTTACCTGCAAGTTTCATTGTTTCATTGTTCTTTACAACTGAATAGTGTTCCATAGCTTAAATGTACCACTGTTTTATTATCTATTCATCAGTTGAAGGGTATTTTGGCTGATTCCATTTCCTAGCTATTCTGGAATAGGATGTGTACTGGCTGGTTTTGTGTGTCAACTTGACACAAGCTGGAGTTACCACAGAGAAAGATGTTTCAGGTGAGAAAATGCCTCCATGAGATCCAGCGGTAAGGCATTTTCTCAATTAGTGATCAAGGGGGAGGGCCCCTTGTGAGTGGTACCATCTGTGGGCTGGTAGTCTTGAGTTCTATAAGAAAGCAGGCTGAGCAAGCCAGGGGAAGCAAGCCAGTAAGGAACATCCCTCCATGGCCTCTGCATCAGCTCCTGCTTTCTGACCTGCTTGAGTTCCAGTCCTGACTTCCTTTAGTGATGAAGAGCAGCATGGAAGTGTAAGCTCAATAAACCCTTTCCTCCCCAACTTGCATCTCGGTCATGATGTCTGTGCAGGAATAGAAACCCTGACTAGATAGGATGTTATGTCCTTTAAGCATGCACAAAGGAATGGTATACTGGGCTCATATGCTAGATTTCTTCTTAGCTTTTTGAGAAATTTCCACACTGATTCCCATAGTAGCTACATCCATTTGCAATCCTGCCAACAGAAATGAGGATTCCTCTTTCCCCCATATCTTCACCAGCATGTTGTCAGTGTTTTGTTGTTGATATCATACTTTGGCTCTCTTCTCTTAGAAAATCCCTAAAGGCCTGCCCAGAGGTCTACAGCTGATTCTAGATTCTGTCAAGTTGAATACTATACCAGCCAAACAACAACAAAAATGATTCAAAATAAAACCTAAGTAAATCAATTACCACTAATTTTAAGAAAATAAATATTATGAATGAGGAAAATGTTAACCGTAAATAAGACTTTGTAAACATTTAGAAGGAAACTGTAGACTTCTCAAAAAGCCTTTCTCTGTAACTGTACGAAGAACAGATTCCTCATCAGCACCATGTAAATGGACCAGTTCCCTCCAGCCTTCTGAAGCCATTTTCATTCCTAAGTGTCAGCTCCCAATACCAAGAAACACATTTTACCTGGAATGCCTAATCAGTACCCTAGAAGAATTTCCTACTAGGCAATGCACAGTCATCTCACTCTACTGGGAACCAGAGAGAAAACAGAAATCAAGGAACAAAACACCCAACAAAGAGAAGACCAGATATCAGTACCTAGAATACAATTTCCCAATCCTAGATGCCTAGATACCAGAAGAAAAACACAATCAGTAACAGACAGAACAATGTTTCTCTACTAGAGTTCAGCAACTCTATCACAGAAGACATAGCTGAAGCAGAAGAGAAGACCTCACTCAGAACAGCCTTTATGAATATGATGGAGGTGCTTGAAGGGAAGAGCAGGATGCAAACAATGTGTGAAAGCATAAATAATGAAATGAATAAATCCCTTAAAGAAATCTATGAAAGCACAAGCAAACAGTAGAAGGCAATAAATAAAACATTTCAGGATCTGAAAGTGGAAGTAGAGTCAATAAAGAAACCTTAAACTGAGAGAAATCCTGAAGTGAAAATTTAGAAACTTGAACAGGAATCTCAGAGGGAAGCCTCACCAGCTGACTATAAGAGAATGTCGGGCACAGAAGACAGGATAGAAGAAATTGATACATAGGTCAAAGAAAATGTTAAATCTAAAAAACTTCTGGAACAAAACATCTAAGAAATCTGGGACACTACGATGAAGCCAAATCTAAGAATAAAAGGAATAAAGGAAGGAGAAGAATCCCAGGTCAAATGCATGGAAAGAATTTTTTAAAAACTCTTTTTAAAAAAAATTCTCGGGCTGGAGAGTCGGCTCAGCAGTTAAAAGCACTATCTGCTCTTCCAGAGGTACTGCGTTCAGTTCCCAGCAACCACATGGTGGCTCATAACCATCTGTAGTGGGATCTGCTGCCCTCTTCTGGTGTGTCTGAAGACAAGTACAGTGAACTATTATAAATAAATCTCTTTAAAAAAGGAAAAAAACAAAAACAACAATTCCCTAAAGAAGGAGATGCCTATCAAAGTACAAAAAGCACATAAAACACCAAATAGACTAGATCAGAGAATAAAGTCTCCTCAGCACATAATAATCAAAGCACTAAACATACAGAATAAAGAAAGAATATTAAAATCTGCAAGGTAATCACAAGAGGCAGAGGGAGGGAGGGACCTAGGTGGGAGAGCGGGGGGGGGGGGGGGGGGAAGACAGGA
>CM052705.1:64080422-64111038 GCA_028551405.1 Uromys caudimaculatus | reverse complement strand
CAGAATTGTTCCCATCTAAAAGAACTGCAGAGACAAAAATGGAGAGGAGACTGAAGGAAAGGCTGTCCAATGACTGGCCCATCTTGGAACCCATCTTGTGGGGAGCACCAGGGTTAACACTATTACTGATGCTATGATGTGTTTACAGACAGGAGCCTAACATGGCTGTCCTTTCAGAGGTCCTAACAGCAACTGACTGAGACAGATGCAGATACTTACACCCAACCATTGGACTGAATTCAGGGAGCCTCTATGGAGGAATGAGAAGGGCTGGAAGAGCTGAAGGGGAAGGCAACCTCATAGGAAGACCAGTAGTCTCAACTAACTCTGAACTCTGGGAGATCCCAGAGACTAAATCAGGCACCTAGCCCCCTTCCTCCCTCCTTTTAGCAGAGGACTGCCTGGTCTGGCTTCAGTGAGAGAAGATGCACCTAATCCTGGAGAGACTTGAGGCCCCAGGGAAGGGAGATGGGGGACACCCTCTCAGAGGCAAGGGGGAAGGGGAATGGGTGAGGAACTGTGAGGGGGGACCAGGATGGGGGGGCAATGACCGGAATGTAAATAAATAATAAAAATCTGCAAGGGAAAAAGACAAGTAATGGCATATAAGATATAATATATTAGAATTATACCTGACTTCTCAATGGAGACACTAAAAGCAAGAAGGGCCTGGGCAGGTACGTTGCAGATAGTAAGAGACTACTAAGCCATGGGGAGAAAAAAAAAAACTTTCAGTTACCATAGATGAAGGAAATAGATAAAACAAAATTTAAACAATATCTATCTATGAACCCAGCCCTACATAAAGTGCTAGAAGAAAATTTTAACTTTACGAGGCTATAATCCCAGACCTCCAAAATCGAGAGGGGGAGCACACATACACACACCACCACCACCACCACCACCACCACCAGCAACAACAATATAAAATGAATCAGTAATTAGTGGTTATTGAGACTTTTCAACATCAATGTTCAAATGGATTAACAAAACAGATGCAAAACAAGGACCCATCCTTCTGCTGCATCCAAACAACTCCTTAACATCAAGGATAGACATTACTGTAGGGTAAAAGAATAGAAATGGACCTAAGAAGCAAGCTGGTGCATCCATTTTAATATCTAACAAAATAGACTTAGAACTAAAACTAATCAGAAGAGATATGAAAAGACACTACATACTCATCAGAGAAAAGATACTCCAGCATATAACAAGGACACATGCTCCACTATGTTCATAGCAGCCATATTTATAATAGCCAGAAGCTGAAAACAACCCAGATGTCCTTCAACAGAGGAATGGATACGGAAAATGTAATACATTTACACAATGGAGTACTACTCAGCTATTAAAAACAATGACTTCATGAAATTCTTAGGCCAATGGATGGAGCTAGAAAATATCATCCTAAGTGAGGTAACCCAGTCACAAAAGAACACACATGGTGTGCACTCACTGATAAGTGGATATTAGCCCAAAATCCCAGAATACCCAAGATATAATTCACAGACCACATGAAGCTCAAGAAGAAGGAACCAAAATGTAGATGCTTTGGTCCTTCTTAGAAAGGGGAACAAAACACTCAAGGGAGGAAATACAGAGACAAAGTGTGGAGCAGAGACTGAAGGAAAGGCCATTCAAAGACTGCCCCACCTGGGGATCCATCCCATATACAACCACCAAAACCAGACACTGTGGGGGATGCCAAGAAGTGCATGCTGACAGGAGCCTGATATAGCTGTTTTCTGAGAGGCTCTTCCCAGAGCCTGGAAAATACAGAGGGGGATGCTTGCAGCCAACCAATGGACTCAGCACGGGGAGGAGTTAGAGAAAGGACTGAAGGAGCTGACGGGGTTTGCAACCCCATAGGAAAAACAACAATATCAAGCAATCAGACCCCCAGAGCTCCTAGGGACTAAACGACCAACCAAGGAGTACACATGGAGGGACCCATGGCTCCAGCCGCATATGTAGCAGAGAATGGCCTTGTTGGGTATCAATGGGAGGAGAAGCCCTTGGTCCTATGAAGGCTCAATGCCCCAGTGTAGGGGAAGGCCAGGGCAGGGAGGCAGGAAGGAGTGGGTGGGTGGATAGGGGACCACCCTCATAGAAGCAGGGGGAGGAGGGATGGGATATGGGGTTTCCAGAGGGAAAAACTGAAAAGGGGATTACATTTGAAGTGTAAATAAAAAAAAATCCAATAAAAAAAAGAAAGAGAGAGAAAGAGGACATTTCAATTCTTAACATCTATGCCCCAAATACAAGAGCAACAAAGTTTGAAGAAGAAGGGGGGTGAAACAGTACTATATCTTAAATCACAAAATGACACTCACACACTGATACTGGGAGACTTCAATACCCACTCTCACCAATGGACATCTTATTGGTGTCAAAACCAAAACAGAGAAATGCTGGAACTAACAGACCTTATAAACGAAATGGTCCCAACAGCCATTTACAAAACATTTTACCCAAACACAAAAATATGCATTCTTCTCTGAACCTCATGAAACTTTCTCCAAAATGACCACATAACTTGGATGCAAAGCAAGTCTCAACAGATAAAAGTAACACCTTTCATCCTATCTGATCACCATGAGTATCTACCAAGTGGGATATCAACAATAACAAAAACAAGAAAAAGCTTAAAAAACTCATGGGAACTGAAAAACTCACCACTGAATGAAAAATGGGTCAAGACAAAAATTAAGGTAAAAACTTAGTACTTTCTAAAATTGAATGAAAATATATAATATATTCAAACGTATGTGATACAATGAAGGTGGTTCTAAGAGGCAAGTTCATAGCACCAAGTGCCCACATTAAAAAACTATAGAGATCTTATATACTAACCTAGTAGCACACTGAAAAGTTCTAGAATTAAAAAGAAAAAAAAATCAAACCCAAAAGGAGGAGAATACAAACAATAATCAAACTTAGAGTTCAAATCAATAAATAGAAACAAAGTACAAAGAATCAATGAAACAAAATGGTTCTTTGAAAAAAGAATTAGTAAGATTAACAAACATGCTTATCCAAATTAACGAAAAGGCAAAGTGAAAAAATCCAAATTTAAAAAACTAGATATAAAAAGGGGGACATAACAAACATCAAAAAGTAAATCCTAAGAACCTTAAGAACATACTTTACAAAACTATTCCACCAAATTGGAAAATTTTTAAAAACAGATACTTTTCTCAATACACACCACTTACCAAAGTTACATCAAAAATCCAGGGCCAGATGGTTTTAGTATGGAATTCTACCAGATTTTCGATGAAGTGTTAATACCAATACTACTCAAATTGTTCCACAATATGGAAATAGAAGGAACATTGCCAAATTTACTTTATGAGGACAGAGTTAAGCATATACCATACCACATAAAAACCAAAAAAAGAAAGAAAATTACAGACCAATTTCCCTTATGGACATGGATACAAAAATTCTCAACAAAATTCTTGCAATCAAATCCAAGAACATGTCAAAAAGATCATCCATTATGATCAAGGTAGGCTTCATTACAGAGATTCAGGAATGGTTCAGCATGTTTAAATTGAAAAATGTAATCCACTAAATAAACAGGCTGAAAGACAAAATCCATATGATCATCTTATTAGATGCAGAGAATGCCTTTGAAAAATCTAACGTCCTTTCCTGAATAAAGTCCTGGGAAGATCATAGATACAAGGGACATACCTAAACATAATAAACAGCTTATAGCAAGCCAATAGCTAATATCAGCATAAATGGAGAGGAACTCAAAGCAATTCCACTAAAATCAGGAACAAATCAAGTTTGTCCACTCTTTCCATATCTATTTAGTATAAAAGTTCCTGAAGTTTCAGTGAATGCAGTAATACAACTGCAGGAGATAAGGGATACAAATTGAAAAGGAAGAAGTTTAAGTATCTTTATTATCAAATGATATAATAGCATACATAAACTACCTGAAAAATTTCATCAAGGAACTTCAA
This sequence comes from Uromys caudimaculatus, assembly GCA_028551405.1. Lineage (NCBI taxonomy): Eukaryota > Metazoa > Chordata > Mammalia > Rodentia > Muridae > Uromys > Uromys caudimaculatus. The sequence continues at coordinate 64,107,061 of CM052705.1, read as the reverse complement.
CAGCTGATAAATAGTTTCAGCAAAGTAGCTAGATAAAAATTAACTCAAAAAAAAAAATCAGTAGCCCTCTTAAATATTAATGGCAAATGCACTCATTGCACAGGAGAAGACTTTCTGAACAGAACACCATTAGCACTAAGATCAAAAATTAATAAATTGGACCTCATGAAACTGAGAACCATTTGCACAGCAAACAACACTATAATTTGGACAAAGCAGAAGCCTACAGAATGAGAAAAGATTTTTTCCAACTACACAACTATAGAGGGCTAGTATCCAATATATATAAAGAACTCAAAAACTAGATATCAAGAAAACAAATAATCTAAAAAATGGGGTACATACCTAAACAGAGAATTCTCAAAAGAGGAAACTCAAATGGTTAAAACACTTAAATGTCCAACATCCTTAGCCATCAAAACCTACTTTGAGATTTCATCACATACCTGTTGGAATGGTTAAAATCAATAAAACAAATGACAGCTCACACTGTTAGGATGTGGAGTAAGGGGAACACTCATTCATTGCGAGTGAGAGTACAAATATTTACAGCTACTATAGAAATCAATACAGCAGTTCCTCAGGAAGATGCCCATTGATTCTCCCTCAAAATCCAGCTATACCACACTTTTGTGTATATATCCAGAATGATGCTTCATACTACCACAAAGATATTAGCTTTACCTTTACCGTATTCATTGCTGCTCTATTAATAAAAGACAGAAATTAGAAAAAAACTAAATGTCTCTCAACAAAAACGGGGTAAAGAAAACGTAGTATATTTACAAAATGGAATACTACTCAGCATTTTAAAAAATGACAGCATGAGATTTGCAGGCAAATGGATGGAACTAGAAAAATCCATCCTGAGTGAGTTATTTCAGACCCAGAAAAACAAACATGGTATATATTCATTTATAAGTGATATTAGCCGTTAAGTCAATGATAACCATACAGGGTAAATATAGCGTAGGGGACTAGCAGGTACAGATAGATCTCAGTAGGAAAGGGAAATAGGATAGATAATTTTAGATAGCTAAGAATGACTGGAATGGGAGGATTAAGCAGGAAAAGGAAGGGAATACAGGAAGAGATGATTAAAATTAAGGAGCATTTGAGGGATACGATGAAAATCTAATACAGCAGAAACTTTCCAAAATATATAAATATGAAGATGATCTAAATGAAAACACCATATAATGGGAGAGACAGAGTTCCAACTGGCTATCTCTTGATACCAAACAAAGCCTCTAACAATGGAAGTGGTTATATCTAAGTGTGCTGGATATAGGAGTACCATAGCCAAGACAATAGGTTGCTCTCCACAAACTGACAGCAAGCCCCTATTTCTGAATACAACACCTACATAACTCATTGAACATGGAGAAGTCTGGCTAGTGCCTACATAGAACCTTCACTTGTCCCCTTTCTTGCACCCGTGTCCTAGAGTCTTTTGTACAGGAAGGTACTCTGCAGGCTATATAAAGAAAAACATAAACACCAAGCCAGCTGCAAACCCTTTGGTCTGTAATTCTATCCTGCCTTCAAGATCTGCTAGAGCACTGGTGGCACAAAGCTTGTGAGAGTAACCAACTGATACATGACTTGACTTAAGGCCCATTCCGCAAGATGAAACCTATGCCCAACACTGCTTGGGGACCAAGATCCGGAAGTTAGATAGCCCAAGGACCAGGGTAAAACCAAATACTACTGGTCTAAAAAGAAAACAAAATGTAGTAATAAAATGACTCCTAGACATATTCTGCTATATTCATAGATCAGTGCCTTGTTCCGCCATCATCAGAGAAGCTTCCTCCTGTAGCAAATGGGAACAAATACAGAGACCCACAGTCAAACATTATGTAGAGTGAGAGACCTTGGAACACTTGGTCCTAAATGGGATGTATCTATATGAGTAGAAGAGCCAGAGGGACTGGAGGACCCCAAGAAAACAAGGCCATCTAAATCAACATTATCAAAGCTCATATGACTCACACAGTGTGATAGAGCATGCAGAGTCTGCACAGGTTTACACCAGGCTCTGTGTGTGTATATTATGATTTTCAATTTATTGTTTTTATGAGACTCCTGAATGTGAGAACCAGTGGGTCTCTGATTCTTGTGGCTTCTCTTGGCCATTTTCCCTTCTGTTGGTTTGTCTTCTTCAACTTCAATGACATAGTTTTTGCTTTATCTTATTACATTTTATTTTGTTATGTTTTGTTGTTCTCTCTCTGAAATCTGTTCTCTCTTTTTAAACAAAATCACCTCTTTTCTTTTTTAAAAGATCTGTTTATTTTATTTATATTAGTGAGTACACTGTCGCTGTCTTCAGACACACCAGAAGAGGGCATTGGATCCTACTGTAGATGATTGTGAACCACCATGTAGTTTCTGGGAATTGAACTCAGGACCTCTGGAAGAGCAGTCAATGCTCTTAACCACTGAGCCATCTCTCTAGCCCAAAGTCTGTTCTTTTCTAATGAGAGACAGAAAGGCATTGAGATCCTTCAGATGGGAGAGTAGATGGGGCGGAACTGGGAGGAGTACAGGGAGAGGAAACCAAAATCAGGATATATTATGTGAGAAAAGAATCTATTTTCAAGAAAAGGAAAACTACATTACAGAAGTTAGGATGACGGCTCAGTAGTTACAAGCACTCCCTGCTTTGCTTCAGAGCCAGATTCAGTCTCAAGACACTTACCAGGTGGTTGATTGAGCATCCAGTAACACCATTTGCAGGATATCCAATGCCCTCTCTTCATATCAGCAGATACCAGGCATGCACTGCCTAGGCTATCGTGGCCCTGAGGGGGCAGAGTGACAGTTCCTGCATCTGGACAAGGCCCCGGTATGAGCCTCCATAAGTGTTGAGGGCTGCTGTGGGCATAAGGCTTCTTTGTGTTATAATGTACGTATTTTCTGGATCCACTAGGAGTGGAGGACTCTTTCCTTCTGAAGAATGTCCTCCCTGTTAATGTTAATGACTCCGTAATAATTAGAAACAGAACAAGTCCAGGAGTTGAGGGTGTGGCTACGTCTCAGCAAAATGGTAAACACTGGGACCCTCAGGACAGCCTTTAAAGCCATGGGAAAGAGTTCTAAATACAGGAGTTCTAAATACATATGATTCAAAATCTGTAATTTCTCAACTACGCAAAAAATAAGGATGCAATATGAATTATATGAGTGGCTTCACAACTCTAAAGGAACAGAAGTAGATACACTATGACCCAGCTTATCAGATAGATACAAGGCCAGGCAAATACAATTGCAAGCAGATTCCTGAGTTCAAGGTCAGCCTGGGACACAGGGACGTCCTGACCCAGGCAGGGTGGAAATGGTAACTTCAGGACAGGGTCCCATCCAGCTAGCTTATCGTTTGTGTTTAACAAAGGCAGACAGATCTCTGAATTCTTTTGCAATGCCAAGGAAAAAATGTATGTTTGTGGTCTCCCAAGAATCAAAGGGCTGGAGTCATGGGATGCTGGAGTAAATGACTGGATTAATATGTAAAATAAGACTGGATCTATGTTCTTCAGGACATGAGCTATCCAGAGAATTTTTTAGAATAAAAAGAAAGAACTGCTTGGAGAACAGAGACACAGACAGACAGACAGACAGACACACACACACACACACACAAGCAAGCAGGACATGGACAGAGAGATCTGTTAGAATAGCAAGCAAGCAGAATACAGACAGAGGAATCTCTAGAGAGAGCAGAACACAGAAAGAAGCAGACTAGAAAAGCTGTATCAAGCAGAACACAGGTCAAAAGCTTGAACCCATAATTTGACTTACAGTCATTCTTCTTGCTGTTCCTAGATACCCCTTTCTCAGAAGCCCTCTCCAATGGAGGCTGGTCATTGGCAATGCACATGAGCATACATGTAGATAGAGAAAACACTAATATATATATAATAAAAAATATACTACTGTGTTACAGATCTACATTAAAACAAATGCATAAAAGTTTTAAAAGCAAATAGAAAAGAAAAAACAAGCCGGGCGGTGGTGGCGCACGCCTTTAATCCCAGCACTTGGGAGGCAGAGGTAGGCAGATTTCTGAGTTCGAGGCCAGCTTGGTCTACAGAGTGAGTTCCAGGACAGCCAGGGCTACACAGAGAAACCCTGTCTCGAGAAACCAAAAAAAAAAAAAAAAAATTACATTCTTTAAAATAAATATACTGGCTTTATCTTCACTATAATCACTAAATGTAAGATGATCAAAAGCCAGATGACTAAAAGCCAAATGATGCTGAATTTGTGACTCTGTAGAAATACCTGATGAAAGGTAAACGAACAGAAATATAAATTTCAGGCACTTTCTATATCACTATCTCACCTACAAAACATTCTGGAATACACTAAAGGAAAACAAAAAGGGGAGCATCTCCTATTGCATTCATTACCAAAAAATGATTTTAGAATTTACTGTCTCTTTACAAACACACACACACACACACACACACACACACAAACACAGCTTCTACAAATATTCATTTTTATCAGAATATTATTATCACTTTTCAAACATTCACTTTAGTGTTTAACAGTCCACTGGATGGCAATAGCTTAACTTTCTATCCTATTCTATTAGTATAAACATCTTTTGGCACGTTTTAAAAATACCACTAATAGTAAATGTGATATGTTAAAGAGTAGCCTAAATTTTTTGTCAATCATAGATGATATATTCTCTTGATTTTCCTAAAATATTCTTTTAATTGCAAATACATTTTAAGAGAAAAATCTATTCAAACCTTCAATGAGGAAAATAATTTCTCCACTGCTTAAGATATATTTACATGTAGACTACAAGCTTGCAAAACTAAGTAATTAGTAATTAGCATGATGGCATAGTTTTAAATAAGATTGTAATTCTAAATGATAAGCAAACAAAACATAGCCCATTAAAGATAATATATGGACTTTAACTGAAAAAAAGATCAAATTAATAATCGGAATGGAATAAAGACAAAAAAAATTAAGATGCTGAAATTCTAAACCCACATTTTATCATTATAGAATTGTAAAAACTGACAGAATATTTTTGTACATTAACTCCAAAGCTTCAATTGATTTACCCAAATGAATTACAATAATCCTGCCCACTGTGCTAGCTCATGCCAGTGAATAAAATGTTCTGCTTTGGAATGTTGTAAGCTATAACACACGATATCTGCAGCTCCCATGCTGGCAATAAGCTTTTTGACATAAATTATGAAAGTGGCTTAAATTTACATTAAATTTTGAAGACAATAAAAGTATTGAAATACCAATCAGTTTCAAGACATGCTAGTTTAAAATTTATCAGAAAAAATAATTAAAAAGAAATTTAAATTTAATTTAGATTATATATACAATTGAGACAATGAAAAACGCCATTCTAACACTCTGATAAGTGATATATGTAAGAAATTATAATCCAAATTCTAAGAAAGTAAAACAATAATGCAAAAATATTTCGAGTTATGTGATGAGAATTGAGATGCTTGTGCTTCACCAACAACTAATACACAAGCAATAACCAAAACACACAGAAAACAGTCTAAAAAATTACCATTTTTAAATGATAACTCAGAATAATGCAGCAGAGTAGGAAAAAAGGATGCAAAAACTAATCAAGGTGAGACAAAGTAAAATGAAAAATACTACTCAATCTAAAAAAGTATATAAAAGTATTAAACCCACTACCCAGACATAAATGATCCTAATATGTAACTTATAAACATCAAACACTTCTGTTGAAAACTGATGAAAAGAGGCTGGAAAGACAACTGAGTAGTTAAGGGCATCTGCTCAGCAATTCTGAGGACCAGAGTTTGGATTCCAGCATCCACATAAAGTGGAACATCCTGGTGCATGCCTATAACCCAAGCCCAGAGGTGGAGGGAGACAAGACAGTTTAGTTTTGCTGGCCACCACCTAGCTGAGCAAACAGGAGGCCCAGGGTCAGGGAAGAATCCTGCTACCATAGAGATAGAGAATAAAGGTGGACACCTAACACACAGGTGTGTGCATGAGCACATATGCAGACACAAAGGAATGAATAAAATCATGAGTATTTTTGTAAATGTATAACTTAGAGGACAAACAAGGACGTAACTGTAGCTGGATGCTTCATCATATCTCTTAGAAAACAGGAGAGTAAGACCCAAATGAGTCAAGTTATAGAAAAGCTAATACTATGAATGATAAAGGCCAAACTTTATCTTAGAATCCTCTACTCAATTAGGCTTCAACCTTCAGACCTCTGTGTTTGTCTCTGCATGGCTCAGTGCTAACAAGAATCTTGCTTACAGTTTTGAGTCTCATATCTTGAAAATCTCACAACCTCTGGTTTGCCTTCATGATTCTGCCGGTGGGTTTAACCACAATTCCCTGTACATGGATATTTTCATCCAGTGATTCTGACCCTACTCCTAACCTGTAACTTCCTTTGTCTTTATTTGAAATAGAGCCTGACTCTACATTTGCTTTTTGTTCCCCTACTGCAATGGCTTCTGAATAAAAATTGCTGGCACCTTTACTACCCACTTGGCTTTAGAATACTATCAGGGTTTGAACCTAAAACGTCCCCCTGAAGACAAATGTACTAAGAGCTTAGTTGTCACAAAATGGGACTCTAAAGGTGAATGAATCTTGAGGACTCTTAGAGGAAGGGCTTGAACTGAGGAATAGGTCACTCAGGTCAGCCTTTGAGGGGTTCATGCTATCCCGACTCTCCTCTCAGTCTGTGCACTTCTCTGCTGTCTTCAGGTTAGCAGCTGTGCTCACACCATCATGCTCTCCCACCACAAGGTATTATCTCCATCCAGGAATGGAGCCCAAAAAGATGAAGTCAAAATAAATCTGTTTTTCTTGGGTATTATTCTAACAGTGACAAACAAGCAAACAAACAAATTTTACAGAATCCTTTTTTTTGCACATGACAGACATTTTATTAAGTTTCTTCTACACAAGATGATAAGATCAAACTGTTGAGCAGAAGAAATATGTTCAATTTAGAGGCCAAATGGATCCAAGGAAGATGAAAGTTAAATACTTAATCAAAAGGCATTAAGACACCACCTAAAACCCACCTCCTCAGAGGTAATATGCTAAGGAAGACCATGCTACAGCAAGTTACCTAATATGAATGTTAGCAGTTACATAGCAAGAAGCAAGTCTTGTCACACAGAAGATTGTTACAATGATCACTGAGTCCAAGATATTTGGCCAGGAAAGGGTCAAGATAGCTAAAGGTAAAGCCAACTGGAAAGGAATAGGTGCTACAAACCAAGCTATAGAGTTAAACAGATGGTAATGGATCAGGCTTCTTCCTCCCAAAAATTAATTACTACATTGAGCTGCCTGCCTCTGCCTTACACCGTGCTCAACAGTTGAACTATGTTTAAGGATGCTCAGGGTTCTTGCTGTAGTGTAGCATAGACCTCTGAAAATGTATTACACATGGGCTGGCTTTGTTGCTAGTTATTCTGAATGAAGAAAACCCCAAAGCATTCAACATGCAGTGGAGTATGAACTTTGTCAATCACAACCTAAGGACCCTGTGGAAAATTCTCTTAATAATCTAAACATCTTTCAACAGCTGAGCGCAACTTAAAGCTGCAAGGCTCACAAAATAAACAAGAAAGCCATGATGCAACAATGCAGATAGGGCATCCTAGCAGTTAACAGCAGTCTTGTCTTTCTCCAATTTAGGATAAATTCTAATATAGATAATGTGGGATATAAAGAGCTATACTGAAGCAAGCTGAGTCTCCTGCTGAACTCACAATTACCAAGAAAAACCAGGGGTGGGGTTGGTTTTATTTTCAAAATGCTTCAGAAGTTATTATAAAGGAACATGGCTGAACAGGTAGGAGACAGATTCTCCGTTGTGGGTTCTCCTGATGGCTTCTGCAAGGATCATAGAGATGTCAATCACCTGTATTTTGGAGCAGTGTTTCATCTTGTCCTCCTGAGGTATGGTATTGGTAACTACTACTGCTTCAAAGCATGCATTGTTGATGCGAGAAATGGCTGGGCCAGAAAAGATTCCGTGGGTCAAGATAGCATAAACTCTGGTAGCTCCAGCTGAGAGAAGTTTGTCAGCAGCATGACAGATTGTACCACAAGTGTCAGCCATGTCATCCACAAGAATAGCCACACGATCCTTCACATCTCCTACTAGTACCATGCGGTCCACTTCATTGGCCTTCTTCCGTTCCTTGTGAATCAATGCGAAATCCACATTCAATCTGTCTGCAATGGAGGTCACTCTCTTGGCTCCACCAGCGTCAGGTGAGACAATAGTACAGTTTCTCCACTCAGATATATTCTCCCGAATCCACTTTAGGACAGCTGGCTCTGCATATAGATTGTCCACTGGGATATCAAAGAAACCCTGAATTTGAGATGCATGTAGATCCATGGTGATAATATGATCTGCACCTGCTACAGATAGCATATTTGCAACAAGCTTGGCTGAGATTGGAGCCCGGCTCTTATCCTTCTTATCTTGGCGGGCATAAGGGAAGCATGGGATGACTGCAGTAACTCGGCTGGCTGAAGCAATCTTGCAAGCATTAATCATGATCAAAAGTTCCATTAGATTGTCATTTATCTCACCACATCCACTCTGAACAATATAGACATCCTCTCCACGAACGCTTTCCCCAATTTCCACACAGGTCTCCTGGTTGCTGAATTTCTTAGTCACCACCTTGCCTAGCTCCAGGCCCAGGCGGTCAGCTATTTTCTGGGATAAGTCCTGGTGAGAGCTCCCGCTGAAGATTTTGATATTCGACATCTCGTTCAACTACCCAAACGTGCTCAGTGGTCACCGCTGCCGCTGCTGCTTCCGCCGCTGCCACTGCCACTGCCAGCACTGGCGCTACCGCTGTTCCCACTGCTGGTGTTTCCGCTGCTGCTGCTGCTGCTGCTGCTACTGCTGCTGCCACCACCGCTGCCACCACCACTGCCGACCCGGCGACCCGACACTGGAACAGAAGTCAGCAGGGAGCCTGAACACCAACAGTACTGCGTTCCGCCATCTACAGAATTTTTTCAAGCACATACACCACATTTTTTTCTGGTCAACCAAACAGACCTGAATACATTTGTCAGAACTAAAATCATAAAAATGGGTGTTATTTTACAACTGAAATAAACTAGAAATCAGTAACAGAAAGATCTAGAAAAATCCATTAGCAAACCCATAGTTCAAAACAGAAGCTAAATCTTAAAATATTTTTAAATAAATAAAAATGGTAAGATGTGTTAAAATTCGTGGTGTATATGTAACAGATCAATCTGAGAGAAATCTATAGCACTGAGTTCATAGACTCAAAAAGGAAGAGTTTCATCAATACTTGAGCCTCCAACAACAAAAAAAGGGATATAGGTCTCTCTTTATCAAGGCCACAGTGGATATCTGAAACCACACACAGTACTGAACAGCATATATATTATGGTTTATTATACATACTTAGTTGTAATAAACTTAAGCACATTCAATCCAGAGCACTTAAAAAAATTTAGATACAGTAAAATATGAATAGAACTAGAAATACAGAATAATCAGAATTATGTTATTCTACAAACTTCACTTTATTAAACCAGCACAATCTCTAAATGTATTCTAAATATTTGTCCTTATATCCGCAGATTAGTCAGTTCTCACCTTTACCAAGGAAACTTCTCTTTGCAAGACAGACCAGTACAGATAGAAAACCAAGCCTAATCAAAATGCCCAGTTGTTGAGATAAATCTACAAAACTCCTGCCTGCCCCTAAGGATCAGGGATCACTGGGGAAGGAAAGACTGTAAGAGTCAGAAGCACAAGAAGTTCAGTTCGCTCTGTGAGACTGCCTCCGAACAATGTCAGAAACTACAATCATCACGTCTCACCCAACATGCGGCCTAAAGATGACCTGAACAAGGACACCAACAGCCATGCTAGTGTGGATAGGGTGAGAGGGAACTACACAAAGAACAACGGGCAACTAAAGAATGCTGAGAGTAAGAGAAAAATAGTCTCCCCAGGGAAGAGCGGATCAATTGGCTATCCATATTTGAGAAATAATTAAGAAAAAGAAGTCATTAATTTGGAGGAGAGCTGGGATGAGTATGGGAGGTTTAGGAGAAAGGGGAAGGGGAAAATAATGTAATGCTATTATAAATCTTTCAATTTTTTCTTGGGTTTTTTTTAAAATTATCTTTAATCTTTTTCTACAGTCCAGTTGTTATCCCCCTCCTAGTCCCAGTTCCTCCTGCCCTGTCTCCTAGAGGATATACCCCCACCCCCACCCCACTCCCACACCACTAGACCTCAGCACTCCCCAGGGAGTAAAGTCTCTCCAGGGTTAGGTATGTCTTCTCTCACTGAGGCCAGACCAGGCAGTCCTCTGCTGTATAAGAGAACTGGGGCCTCGCACTCTTGGTTTTTTGTTTTGTTTTGTTTTGTTTTGTTTTGTTTTGTTTTGTTTCCAAGACAAGGTTTCACAGAGTAGCACTGGCTATCCTTAGACCAGGCTGGCCTTGAACTCAGAGATCCATCTGCCTCTGCCTTTGGAATACCAGTATTCAAGGTGTGTAAGTAACCTCTAAAAAGACTTTACAGCTTATCTTAACACATAGATTATTTAAGTTTTCCACCTAATATTTTTTTATTAATCTGATGAGACTTTATAAAATTAAAAAGATGCAGATTATCATATTTTAAAAACTTCAGTTTACATAATATATACAAACTCATTTAAAACTAAGCAATCAGTACCAACTGATTATTACAAGGCAGAAACCCAGAAGACTCTGTATCTATTAATAAAATCAAAATCATAATGTAAAAAATCTGGGGAAGAAAATTTGGGCCAACAGATTATAAAATTTCATAAATAACCTTAATTGCCTGGATATCTTTCTTGGGAGAATCTCTGATCTAAATTGCTTGTTCTGGGGCCTGCTCTACAGTTGTTAGTCAACACTGCCTTGGTCTTTTCCTGGGCCACACTAGACTTTCTAGCATTTCTGATATATTTTTACTGCTTTATTTTAATAGACTGGAACTTCCAGAATTTTCAGAAGCTTTTTCTGTCTAGAAATGTCTCTAGTCTGCATCCATCTCACTGATTTCCAACTTTCTGCTATAGGTAGGGCATCTGAAAAGTCTTGTCCTTCAAAACTTGCAAATGGCTGCAACATTTCAGCAGCTGAGAGTGCTAGCAAGACTGGGCTAGCACAGTCAATGCCCTTGTACTGATGTCTCTGAAAATATTCAGGACTTCCTTTTTCATGCTTTATGTTAGCAACTTTCATAAGCATGTGCTAGTGATAAGGTTTCTTTTGTTTTAAGCACAAGCTCAAGAAAAGACAGAATACAGTACAACTAGTTTTTAATGAAGGTTTTGTGTGAGTTTGCCTTAAAACATTTAAACTAAATATTTATACATTATAAAAACTATGCCATTTCAAAGGAAAAGAAAAGAATTCCCCCAAACATGTATTAGGGCTTTAATGTGAAAACTTTTTGAGTCCCTGTCATGATTTGAATATGCTTAGCCCAGGGAGTGGCACTATTTGGAGGTGTGGCCTTGTCAGAGTAGGTGTGTCACTGTGAGTGTGGGCTTTTACACCCTAGTCCTAGCTACCTGGGAGTCAGTATTCTACTAGAGGCCTTTAGATGAGAATGTAGAACTTTCAGCTCTGCCTGCACCATGCCTGCCTAGATGCTGCCATGCTCTTGCCTTGATGATAATGGACTGAACCCTGAACCTGTAAGCCAGCCCCAGTTAAATGTTGTCCTTATGAAAGAGTTGCCTTGGTCATGGTGTCTGTTCACAGCAGTAAAAACCCTAATTAAGACAGTCCACAATTTTATTTGTAGAAAATTAACTCCTAGCCAGGCAGTGGTGGCGCAGGCCTTTAATCCCAGCACTCAGGAGGCAGAGGCAGGCGGATTTCTGAGTTCGAGGCCAGCCTGGTCTACAAAGTAAGTTCCAGGACAGCCAGGGCTATACAGAGGAACCTTGTCTCGAAAAAAAAAAAAAGAAAAGAAAAGAAAATTAACTCCTCGCATAAAGCAAAATGCATACATACAAGAATATAAACTGCAGTGCTATTTACAATACTAAAAAAGTAGCATATATCAGTGCCCATGTAGGGGATGGATAAAGGATGTTATAATCTTTATGGTAAGCAGTAAAAGAATGCTAAAGCACATGCAACTTCCAAAATAACAGAGTACAAAAGGGACAATAAAAAATGTAAATAGTGAGAGGATTCACTGCAGACTAAACTATTTAGTTGGAAGCATGAAGCTGATCCACTGAATTTCAAAATACCCAATTGTGGAGCTGAAGAGATGGCTCAGCAGTCAAGAAAAAGGGCTGCTCTATCTAGGGACCAGTACACTTCCCGGCATCCAAATGGTGACCTCACAATAGTCTTAACTCCAGTTCCAGTGAATCCAATGCCCTCCTCTGGCTTCTGCAAACACCAACCAGTCTTACATGCTACACAGACATACATGCATGCAAAATATCCACACACGACATAATTTTTAAATGCTTAAAATACATCCAATTATACACAAAAGAACCAAAAGATGGCTGACACAACTACATCAAAATACAAAAGAAAAGCAGAGATTGGAAAAGACTCAAGAGAAATGATAACTGTCTGGCATGGTGCCACACACCTTTATTCCCAGCACTTCAGAGGCAGAGGCAAGAAGATCACTGTAGGTTCAAGGCCAATCTGTTCTTCAGAGCCAGTTCCTGGACATTCAGGACTACACAGAAAAATTGTTTCAAATAAGAAACAAAAATTAAAAAAAAAAAAAAGAAAGAAATACATCAACAAAATATAGTATGGTATCATCCAGATTGGTTCCTAGAATGCAAAAAGACTAAAACAGAAAAAAAAGAATTAGTTATATCTAGACAGACACAATTTAATAAAAATTATTATTCATTGATTACAACAGTGTTTAGTCAATATATTTACAATTTATATAAGAGTTATTTAGTGAAGTAATTAATTTGCACATTATAATCATTGAACATTATGTTAACACTCAAAGTATTATCCAGGGAATACAGAATTCTAGAAAGATGTTCTTTGACTTCTGGTGGAAGTCCTGATAAATATACCAAAACTGCATATAATACACCTAAGCTATCAGATACCCAAGCTGAACACAATGTACCAAAGACCACTAGTTGTTGGTTCTCCTCATACCACCTAGGAACTGCAGCTTGCAACCACTGCCCAGTGTCATGATTAACAGTATCTTACCATGTCCATCTACCCCTAGCCTAAAGATTAAAAACACAAATGCAAGATACCACTTCTACTATCACTTTCTCAGCATCCAAGCCAAAAAATCTTAAGGTAAAAGGTTATAAATCAGAGACAGTATATACTATTTTTTTTCAGCTTCTCAACAAGACAAATTATTTTAAAATAAAAATTAAAAAAAAATCAGACAAGGCTTTGAAACAAAAAGTATCACTAAAGATGAACTGAGATAAAAGAGGATGTCTGGATTACAAAAAAATAGATTAATCATAAAGCTGTTTACTATGAATAGCATGACCTCAAAAATTAGATATGTACATATACATATGTGTGTGTGTGTGTGTGTGTGTGTGTGTGTGTGTGTGTGTGTATGGATGGGTGGGTGTGTATCTAGGGAGAAACGGACTCCGTAATTACAAAAGGAGGTTTAAAATGTAGCAAATTGTCTGCACTTATGACTACTAAAACAGAGATTTATACATATACAAATCATTAATAGAGATTTGAGCAATAGCAGTAATAAGGTACATATAAAACACTCCATACACTGACAAATCCATATCACTTGAGCAGACATGTTTTATAAACAGTTATATACAGATTAGTAACAATTTTTAGTGATTATTCAATTGCTCAGAAAAATGTCCCTGTTTTATATACTTCTTTCTATATGAATTATATTTCACAATAAAGTTTTTTAAAGTTATTATCATTTTTTTCCTATTTTTCAAAGTTCATTCCACAGTAGCAAAATCCTCAAGATAAAAATACAAAGAAGCCCTGTGGGGTGGTACTCTCATTTAATCCCAGCACTTGGGAGGCAGGGGCAGGAAAATTTCTCTGAGTTCAAGGTCGCTTGGTCTTCATAGCAACTTTTCAAACAGCCAGGAATAAAGAGAGACTGTCTTAAGAGAGAGACAGACAGAGACAGAGACAGAGACAGATGTTGGCATGTTTTAAGAAGAAACAAGAATATTCAAGATTATAAACTACAGTAAACTGAACCCTGTTACAGTCTAGTTATTTCCAAAATGTATACATATTAACCATAATGAAAGCAATCTCAATGTATATATACAAATCTAATGCAATACTTTAAATGTATAAGAATATACCACATACCTACATATATTAATATAATAAAATCTAAAAAACAATACTTTCAATTTCAACAAAATTACAACCAAATTTGCATTTAACAAATGTCAAAAGAAGTTCTATGGAAAATCTGTCCTATTAGTCAACTATTAAAGAGAAAGGCCAAATCTACCACTTTAAAGTAATAATCTATGTTGCTAGATTAGAGATTTAAAATAGATAGATATATCCAAAACAAAAATGTGGCTATACATTATGGTCAAATTTAATATTTCAGGACGTAAGATTATTATACTTATTGAAAATGCAATAAATTGTACACAAGATTTAAGCATGTTTCTGTATGTTTATTAAACTTTTAATCACGAAAAGATTTTTATTTTATACTGTCTTTGAAGAAAAACAATGTACATCTATCCATATTTGCTTTGCCATCATTACTTTTATCTAATGAAATAAGTCATATTATCTCACTTTTACAAAGTTAGCCTCAATTAAATCTATTGCTATATTATTTATATAGGATTCGATCTAGTTTTGTTTCTTTTGCTTTGACAAATACCATGATCAAAAGCAAACCTGGTGGAGGGTTAACGTCCACCACCCAAGGAAGCAACCAAAGGAGCTCAAGGCTGGAACCTGGAAGAGGAACTGAAGAGGAGACTAGGGAGTAACCCTGCTTACTGAGACCAGAAAGTATCCCTGCTTACTGGCTTGCTCTCCATAGCATGCTTGGTTTGCTTTCTTATACAACTGAGGTCCAATCTGCCCAGGGCTGATATAACCCACAGTGATCTGGGCCCCCTCACATCAATCATTAATCAAGAAAATGTTTCCAATCTGATGGAGGCAATTCCTTCTTTGAGCTACCCACCTCTCAAGTCACTCGAGTTTGAGGCACATTGATAAAATAATACTAATAATTTCAACAACAGTACAGGTTGATAGCCTATGTAATGATTATCTAACTGTCCTTTTATGTGAGGTTCATTCCAGATGGCAGTAAGAAACTTTGCAAATTGAGGAACTTGTGATACAGGTTAAAGCTGTCCTTCCTTAGCTGTCTACCACCACCGGGAATTAACTGACATAAAAATGCTCAAAGGAGCCCTTCCAAAGGCCTGTTCTCTTAGAAACAGGCGTTTCTTATATCACCACCCTAGTCTATCCTGCTATTTTGTAGTTTCCCAACTTGAAGTGCTTCACCACTGGGTGGAGTCATCCTCCGATTAAAAAAGCCAGATCTTGGCTGGAGTGAACCCAGAGTTTGCAGCTACATCACTAGAGTAGGCTCCGGGCATGCTGAGCTACACTGGGGTTTTTGCTCGCCCTTTGAAGGGTGAGAACTATGAATCGCTTAAGTGTCCCGCAAGGCCATAGAGTGGATCCACGATCCAGCCAGGACTGAAACCCTAACTCGTCAAGGCTTAGAGAAAAAACAACCTACATTTCTGAGTCAATGTTCGGCCTCTTTTTTAACTTTTGAAAGACTATCACGCCATGAGGCCGAAACCTGGAGGAGCGGTGTGTCACCTGAGGACGCCGCGACCCGGGCCACGCAGCGCTCCCGCCTCTCCAGGGGTTGCGGCCGGAAGTCCCGAGCGAGCTCCAGCGTACCCTGAGGTTCGCTCCCTTCTCCCCACCGCTCCCGGTCCACGCAGTTACCTGAGGAGCCGCGGGATCCTTAAGCACCCACTCCGCTCGCGCAGTTCCCCAGGCCTCTGGCGCCGGCACCGGGGCAGCCAATCGCCGTGCGCCCACTGCGCGTGCGTCTAAGTGACCAAAAAAAGGGCAGGGCAGGGCGAGCGAGAGGGAGCGTGCAGCACGGCGCGAGAGCCCACGGGGACGAGGCTGCGCGCACCGAGCATGCGCGAGGCCGCTGTGTGGGGCGGGGCAGGGCTTCCGGTGAGTTCGCGGGTTTAGGGATTGCTCAGAGCTGCCGGAAAGGAATGCGGCCTCGAGGTCGCATTCTGTGGGAGGAGCCGACTGAGTACTCCGCGCTAACTCTGGAGAAATGTGAGGCTCGCCGGCTCAGCCTCCAGTGGAGGATCTTCACTGGGCAGTGGTTTCCTTCTGTGTGGAGTGGTTTGCGGGGCCAGGAGGAAAGGTCCTGCGAAGTGAGCCAGAGTGAGACTTATTGTTGGCCAAAGGTTTCAGAAAAGCTTAGAGATGATGGTAACATTCTTACTTAAGGACTAGAAGTATGTGCGTTCTCAAGATGTTCAATCGCAGAATTTAAAAGAAAAGCCTGAACGCCAGGGATATTTTTAATGCGACGTATAGGAATAATGTGGAATTCTATTGGAACTGATATAACTGGTAATGATTCGAGTATTTTTCTCCTTTTAAAGAGAGAGAGAGAGAGAGAGAGAGAAGTCGAGTCCTTATGCCGCCCAATCTAATCTAGAACGCTTGCATCCCATCTTAGCCTCGTTGCTGGGACTACAGGCCACTGGCGATTTAGTATTGAGCTATTTAAGTCACTTTAACTTATCTATTTACTGAGGGCATACTACATGCCAAGTAGTCTACTGGATGCTGGGGTAACAGTATTATCAATAATAATAATTTTTTACACCCACAGCAGGAAAAAAGCATAAAGTGGTGACAGCCACCAAAGTTAATAGACGACGTTAAAGAAAGACTTTTGGCTTACAGTACAGTAAGAGAGTGTCCATCATGCTAATGAAGGCAGGATGGCACAGTGGCTAGTCATCCAGTCAGAAAAACAGAACAAATGGAAATGCAGCGGGCTCCACAACCAATCACCAGTGACTCATTTCCTCTAGCAAAGGTTCACCCTCCAGAAGCACCTCATACTTCACAAAGTAGGTGATACAGGGTATGAAGCATGGAAAACAGGGTGAGATGACCCGATGGAAATTACTTGGAATAAATAGCATAATACTCAAAAAAAAAAAAAAAAAGTTTCATTATTTATGTAACTAATGACTAGTACTCTGGTGGCTTGTGACAGATTCAGACTTTAAATGCATTTTTAAATTTTACTTATTTATTGCTTTACATTACTAGGGTTTGAATCATATTTTTATGGAAACAAAACACCATTTAAAAATATGATTATAGCCGGGCAGTGGTGGTGCACGCCTTTAATCCCAGCACTGGGGAGGCAGAGGCAAGCGAATTTCTGAGTTCGAGGCCAGCCTGGTCTACAGAGTGAGCTCCAGGACAGCCAGGGCTACACAGAGAAACCCTGTCTCAAAAAACCAAATATATATATATATATATATATATATATATATGATTATGGTGGTGCACATCTGTAATTCTGAACCTTTGAAGAATGATCATGAAGTCCAGGACAGCCTGGGTTACAAAGCAAAAGAGTTTTGGAAAAAAAGAGGTGGCACCAACTTCTTAAACATGAGCTCCTGTAAAATGAAATTTTTAATTCTGTACTTCCAGTATATAATAGTGTTCCAAAGAGAGTAAGATATCTAGGGAAGATCAAATCAGAGAAACACTGAAATTCAGCACAACAGACACAAAATCTTGAAGCTCCATATTCAACAGCTGTAATTGTTTGGACTCCAATAAGCTTACACAACCCTATGGGCGCTAGCTCTCCTGCCTAGAAGTCATGTGGCCTTTTGTTATGGGCTGGCTCCCATCCATGCCTGCACCTTTTTTCAGTGGATGTCCCATAGTCCTAGCATCTCCAATATCATCTCCCCAGCTTCATGCAAGAGCCTCTCAGGGCCTCTTCAGGAGTGAAGCGGTTTGTGCAGGTCTGTGCTAAAGTTTCAGAAAGCTGAGGAGGCCAGGCAGTGTGTGTCATCTGTTCATGCCTGTTAATCGGTGACACTTGGGCAAAGCTGCCAAGTTCTTGGCCATCTTGGAATAGAGTTGCAGTGGCCACTGTGTACTTTTAAGGCTGACCTGAGAAAACACTTTAATGGTTGCTTGCTTTATGCAGAGGGTGGTATTCTCAGTTCACCCTCTCTCTGGTCATATGAATTTGCAAATTCATAAGTTGGAGCCTTTGAGGGTTGGGTCTTACCCACAGGACACTGTTGCTATTGTCCCAGTGCAGAGTAGATTTCTCTTTAGTGCCACAGGTCTCTGTAATGACCACAGCTGCTTTCTTAGCCATCTTGTCTACAACTTTAAACTTGCTCACAAAATGGCACATTTTTCCTATCTTTGTGTTCTGCTTCCTGCTCTTTCTCAGTGCGGACCCGAATAAATGCAGTGAGCAATCGTTGTGCGGCAGGGTTCTTCATGTGTGACTCCTAAAGCAGGAGGAATGGCTGCCTCTTGACTACACTGCCTGCCTTTCCGTCCCTTTCCCCCCTAACTGGGCTGCTCACCTATCCTCAATAGAAGATGTGCCTAGTATTACTGCAACTTGATATGTGCCAAAGCTTGTTGATATCTGTGGGAGGCCTGCCCTCTTCTGAGAAGGGAAGGAGAGGTGACTGCAGAGGGAGGAGAGAGAAGAGGAAGAGAAGAGGGAGAGAATGGGAATAGAGGAGGGAGAGGAAGCTGCTTCCATCTGGATGGAAAGTAAATTTACCAAAAAAAAAAAAGAGTGAACAGTGAACATAACATAGTCCTTTTCTGCTGTGACCAAACAGCCAACGAAAGCAACTTAAAGAATGCTTTATTTTGGCTTACAGTACAAGAAGCAATAGTGTCCATCATGGTGATGAAGGCAGCATGGCAAAGTGGCTAGACATCCACAGTCAAACAAGAGAACAAGTGGAAAATGGGCTCTACAACCAATCACCAGTGGCCAGCTTCCTCTAGCAAAGGTTCACCTTCCCGATGTTCCACAACCCCCACACTCTAACAAGCCAGGCTCAGCCACCGACCTTTAACAGCCAATTAGACAAGTAAGAATGAAAGACAGAAAAAAAAAATTGTGACAGAATCTGAAGAGGAACACAGAGATCCAATGACCTCTCGCTATTTCACAAATCTACCTCTAGGGCCCTAATTAGAGGGCTTCGGGTATGCAAAACTAAGCAGGCCTAATTAAAGTGTGGTACTGTCCTTCAACATCAAACTCTTCTGGTGTTCTGTCAAGTTGATAAAGCTGTGTGAAATCCCCTTCTTCCTCTAACAACATCTTCCTCTAACTGAAACTAGGGCTTTATGTTGTCTTGCATGAGACTTCTGGGAAGATTCCAAACTCTTTGGATTCATTGCCTCAGTAGTCTGGTAGCCAAAAGGAAAGGCACAAGTGTCTCTTTAGGATATTTCCATTCCTGCCACAACTGTGGTGTGTGAAATATAAAACAGCATCCCATGCTATCGCCGGCTTGGCAATGGCCAACGGCCTTGGTATGTCTCCAGCCCAGCAGACAGGCAGAGACCCCATTCTTTCCTTTTAGCCAGAACCTGTCTCACCCACGCTAAGTTCCCATGGCTGGCTATTGCCACGCCAGCCCCAAGCTTCCAAATTCTTGCGGCAGGCTGGGGTGTACTCTTGTACACCACGCTCCGCCGCCATACCTTTCTCTGGAACACAGTTGAGTCGCTGCGTGAAGGAAAATACTACACAATCTTAGTTTGGAATCAACAGGTTACACAATCCTACATTCTGTCTGTCTCCCTTCTCCTGCCGTCCAAAAAGGAAGTTACTTTCTCCTGCCTCCCCTCTTCCTCTTCTCAACCCGGAAGTTCCGCCTACTTGTCCAGTGATTGGTCCCTTGAAATCTTTATTCATTAGGGGAAAGTTCAGCCACATAACTGTAACAGGACAAAGAGTTCAAGCATATAAGCCTATGGTGGACATTTCATATTCAAACCATAGCAAGTGTAATGAGTGAGTTACTTGATGATGATTTAAGGGAGTTTGTCCGATATTCATTCACATGTAATATTGTGCTCTGGATTGGAATGAGATAAAGATATGAGAGTAACATACAGTAAACATAATAGCTACTACTAAAATTCCCAAATTGAATTGATTTGTGATTGTTCATGGTCTTGCTTCAAAGCACCCACCTGTCGGCTTACAATAGTTACTCTATTAGATGCTTGCCAGCCTAGACAACCCCTCACTTGCTCCCATTTCCTATAAAAATCTTGTCCAGCCGATGGTTTGAGGCTGCTTCGCCTTCCCATCTCCTGTGTCAGGATTGGGTTGGAGGAGAGCCCAAGCCAAGTTTGTTATAAAGAGACCCTAATACGATTGCATCGGAAAAGAATCCTTGGTGGTCTTTTGAAGTTAATGAATGCTTCCAGGCACAACAGAATCTCCTAACATTCTGGTACATTGTGATACCAATTTTATAAATCACTAATCACAGGGGGGAGGGAGGGAGAGAGGGAGAGAGGGACATGGGTGGGACAGGTAACAGGGAAAGAAAGAGGGGAACATGATCAGGTCTGGGGTGTGAGTGAGGGGGAACAGGACTGAAGCTCCGAGGGCCAGCAGAAAGACTCAAAACAGGCAACCTTGGGAGGTAGGAGGTTGGGGGGACCCTCCAGAATGCACCAGAGACCTGGGAGGTGAGAGACTCTCAGGACTCAAAGGGAGGGACCTTAGATGAAATGTCCAACAGTGGGGAGAGGGAACTTGTAGAGTCCACCTCCAGTAGAAAGACCAAGAAACAAGTGGAGGGATGGGGTTGCCATCCCACAGTAAAAAAAATCTCTGACCCATAATTGTTCCTGTCTGAAAGAACTGCAGGGACAAAAATGGAGAAAAGCCTGAGAAAAAGGAGGTTCAGTGACAGGCCCAACGTGGGGTCCAGCTCAGGGGGAGATCCCAAGGCCTGACACTATTACTGATGCTATGGTGTGCTTTACAAACAGGGGCCTATCATGACTGCAGCTGAAAGAGTCAGATGCAGATATTTGCACCCAACCAATGCACAGAAGCTGCTGGCTCCTGTGGTTGAATTAGGGAAAAGCTGGAAGAAGCTGATGAGGAGGGCGACCCTGTAGGAGGACCAGCAGTCTCAACTAAGCTGGACCCCTGGGATCTCTCAGACACTGAGCCACCAACCAGGCAGCATACACCAGCTGATATGAGGACCCCAACACATATACAGCAGAGGACTACTGGGTCTAGACTCAGTGAGAAAAGATGAACCTAACCCTCGAGAGACTTGGGGCCCGGGGGGGGGGGGGCTAGTGGGATAGGGGTGGGACAGGGACATCCTCTTGGAGAAATGGAGGGGGGATGGAATGTGCAACAGTCAGAGGGTAAACTGGAGGGGGATAAAATCTGGATTTAAAAAATATAAAGAAACTCAAATAAAAAAATAATCATTATTCATTTTTTAATACTTTTTGTCAGGTTGAAGATCTAACCGGCATTCTCACACATGCCAGAAGAGGTACCACAGACTCTCACATTTACCCTACTCACCAGTAGAGACAGTGGGCATGGTTCTAGAAACCACCAGCTAGTGATCATGGATCTTAGAGGAGAATCTTCTACTTCCATCTCATTGGACCAGCATGGTGCCTAACTATACTCTACTTGTCCTTATACCTACAGTAAGCTTTCCCTTTTTATTTTAAGACAAGGTCTCACTGTGGAGTCCAGAGTGGACTTGAACACTCTTCCTTCTCTCAGCCTCCCACGTGGTAACGTACAAGCATGCGTCACCATGCTGAGCTCTAGACTTTTTTTCTTCTTTTTTGTAGGAACGATCTTTTATTAGGGGAGGGTTCATCAATCCTTCTTGGCCACGGCCTTCCTCATGGCTGCCAGCACATTGCTCAGCTCCTCCCGCTTTCTCTTGGAGCAGATGTGCATGCCCATCTTCTTCTTGAAAAACTTGAGTACGTGCTTGTCCTTGGACATTTTGAGTAACTCCATGGCGCACTGCTTATAGGACGTGAAGCAGCACACCTCCCAGATCATGTTGGTGTGCTTGGTGAGGTGCGCGCTGTGCCAGCTGTGTCTTGGCTTGCCAATGTTCTTTGTCACCTTGTGGCCCTCGTTGAGGCCCACGGCCATGGGGTAGCTCAGGGCCATGGCTGCAGCTCTTCGATGGCAGCCAAGACAGGAAATGGCTCTAGACTTTTTTTAAACAGTTTAAGCTTACCGATACTTGGACAGATTGTAGAGTTCTTGTGTTGCACTTTGTCTGTCTGTCTGTCTGTCTGGTTGGTTGGTTTTTCAAGACAGGGTCTCTTTGTATAGCCCTGGCTGTCCTGGAACTCACTCTGTAGATCAAGCTAGCCTTGAACTCACAGAGATCCACCTGCCTCTGCCTCCCCAGTGCTGGGATTAAAAGTGTATGCCATCACTGCTCAACTTCATGCTGCACCCTTGCCTTATAGTTTCCTGTATTATTAAGTCCTTTCATTACTATGATGTATTTGTAATAACTGATGAAAAAGACTCACATTATTTAGTGGTTTGAGTAGGAATGGCCCCCATAGGGTCATATATGAATGCTTGGTCCTTAGAGATTTGCTTGAGAGGATTAGAAGGTGTGGCCTTGTGGCTTAGCTATGGCTTGGTTGGAGGAAGTATATCATTGGGGGTGGGCTTTAGGATTTTTAAAGCTAAAGCCAGGACCAGTAGCTTTCTCTTCCCGCTGCCTACAGATCCAGATGTAGAACTTTAGCTACTTCTGTAGCAACCTGTCTACCTGAATGCCACCATGCTTCCTATCATGAGGATAATGAACTAAACCTCCAAGCTCCAATTAAATGCTTTCTTTCATAAGAGTTGCCATGGTCATGGTGTCACTGAGACACATTATAACTAAAGTCCATAGTTTACATAAATTGGGTAAAGTGTGCACATTCATAGGGCAGTTCCATTGTGTCTGTTAATGCTTTGTATCATGTACCCACCATATCCATACTAGGATAGTTTCACTACCCTAAATTTCCCTGGGTTTGACTTGTTTATCCTTCTCTCCCCTCTCTGAACCTCTGAAAAATACTGATCTTTAACATCACCATAATTTTTGCCCTTTCCCAAATATAATAATATAATGCAGATGGAATCACTGAGCAGATAGCCTGTTTAGACTGGTTTCTTTAATATGAAGTATTCATCTCAGGTTCCACAGAAGCTTCCCTCAGTTTGGCATTCTAGACAGGGTCTCATATATCCCAAATGGCCTGTAACTTACTATATAGCTGAGGATATCCTTGAAGTTCTGATGCATCAGCCTCCAACTGTCTGGATTACAAGCATGTGCCACCACACCTAGGATCATATATATATTTTCAAGGCTTGATTGCTTATTTCTTATCTTTTATAATAATGTTTTGTTATATATAAAAGTGGGCCTTTCTATGCCTACCTCAGTTTCCAAATAATGATTATAAATAATGATTATTTATTTATAACCTTTTGGCTTTATACCTACGCATTTTTTCCCACTAGATTGTAGCTCAATTATCCCGTTAATACTAAACTAAGTCCTGCCACATGTCTAATTAGTTACCTGTCCTTCCCTCCTAGCCTGCTTCTTCCTCATGTCTGGCTGACTGAATCTCCCACCTGACTCCTTCCCAGAGTTCCTCTCTTTTCAGAAGTCCCACTTTACTATTCTGCTTTTTGCTGGAGGCCATAGGCTTTTTATTATAACCAGTCAGAAAATGATGGAGAACATTGTTTTCAAAACACTAAGGCAGGAAATGCTTAACAAAACCAAAGGACTATAACCAGATCTCTGTTGGTTCAGAAATCAGCACTTGAACAATACAAAGATAATCTTTACCCAGTGCACAAAACATTACTCCAACAGGCGTATGGTATAGAACAATTTGTTTTTCTACCACCTACTGAAGGACATCCTGACCATACCCAGGTTTGAACAATTGTGAATGAAATTTCTATAGACATCTGTCTGCAGTATGTGGAAATAAGTGTTCTATTAATCTGGGTAACAAAAACGGGACACATTTTCTGGGCCACTTGAGCACAATCACTGTCAGAGATCAAGTGTGACAAGCTTGACAAAGTCAAAGATCATAAATATTGTATTGGGACTAGAATGCAGAGGGTTACAATAAGGCATAATGTTGAGAAATTTATCAAATAGGAGCCGTGAAACTGCCATCAAATTGAATTTGTTCTTAGTACAACTGAAAGCCACTGCGGGCTCTCAATAGGAGATTGTAATCTTCTATTTCATGTTATTAGGAAATGGTGGTAAATGATGAATAGAGAACAATCTAGAAGCTTTTCAGTAATCCATCTGAACTATAATATGCCTCAACTAATATGTTGATAGTAGAGATAGAAGTTGACCAAACTTGGATGTATTTTAAAGGCAAAATTTGCAGTATGTGCTACTGGCAAGATATAAAGAGATTCGAAAATCCCTAATCTCTTCTAATCATAGAGATAAAATTCCTGTGTTTTAAAAAGAACCATTGAGGGCTGGAGACATGGCTCAGCAGTTAGGAGCACTGACTGCTCTTCCAGAGGTCTTGAGTTCAACTCCCAACAACCACATGATGGCTTACAAACATCTGTTATGGGATCTGATGCCCTCTTCTGGTATGTCTAAGACAGCATCAGTGTACTCACATACATGAAATAAATAAATAAATCTTTTATAGGAAATAAAGGACCTTTTGGAATAGGGACAGATAATGGGTAAGATGTAGCTGATAGAGTTTCCTGGTATCATGGTAGATCCACAAGGATTCGCCACCAGAGGGAATCGGATTTTAATAAGGCTTACAAAATTAGGTTTTAGTTGTTGCACCCAGAGATTAGAGTTACCATTGTTTCTGAGCTAAGTTTGTGTGGTGTTTTTCTTCTCACAGTGGCTCGTCTGGGTTCAAGAGAGAAAGGTATGACAGCAAAGTATGGGTTTGCCTCATGTGTACCACAGAGGCCATGGGGATATTGAAGCATGGGGCTGGCATGGTAGTGACCCACCAGTGGGGACCTAGCAAGCTGGGTGGAGAAATCCTGAAGCTCTGAGTCAGAGCTCCATGAGATAAAAGCAGATCGGCCATTTCCCAACAGTGCATGGCTGGCCAGCCCACAGGGGTTGAAAGAACCAGGGCATAGCACAGGAACATGCTGTACCATTCATTCTTTTTTTAATATTTTCTTCAACAGGTGGCAAACCAATGTGTTTGGGCAAAAATCCACTAGAAATTTAAGTTTATTAGCCTGAGAGTTAGAGTGTTATAGTTTTTTCTAAAGAGTAGCTGGGTAGCTCTGAGATGAGTCACTTGGACTCAAGTGTGGGAATTGAAACAAAGCAGGCTGTGAGGTCCCCTGTTGTAGGGAATTGCAGGCTGCTCTGAGTCAGTAGAAGAGGGCAGAGACCAATTGAACTATGAATTTATAATATTGGGATTATTTGCTTTTAGGATAGATTTATATACAGATTTTGTCTGAATCACGTGGGGAATTTTGCCCTTGGTTCGGAACTAAGATAGGGAAAATTAGTCACTGACTCCAGAGTAGAGAGTGCAGTGATAATCATTGCCTGCTAAAACAAGTATTATTAATAAGGTCTGTGGCTCCAGGTAGAGAGATCAACAGACAGATGATATCAGAAGAAGAAGACAGAGATGGATGGAACTGTGAATTTGTAATGTTGGGATTATTTGCTTTTAGGAAAGAGTTATATACAGATTTTGTCTGAATCACATGGGGAATTTTGCCCACAGTTCAGAACTAGGATAGGGAAAATTAGTCACTGACTCTGAGTAGAGAGAGCAGTGATAATCATTACCTGCTTCCTATAGGCAGATATTAGTGAAAGTTTGAATTAATTGCTTTAAAGATGATATAAAGATAAATTGCTCTAATATGTCTTATAAGATAATCAAATTCTGTCTAACGTGGGCTCCACGGGAATTCTGGGTTTAAATCCTGCTTTGACTAGCTGCCTGCTTATAAACAGGTATAGATAGAAGTGTGAATCAATTGTTTTAAAGATGGTATAAAGATATATTGCTCTAATACACCACATAGAACACTCAAATTCTGTCTAACGTGGGCTCCATGGGAATCTTGGGTTGTTATCCTGTTTGGCAAAATAGAAAAGGCCTAAGAATAGGCACATACAGTATTTTAGTTTACTTCATTTGTTTTGGATTGTTTTAACTTTTAAAATGAGTGTGATTGTAAGTTTTATGGTTATATTATTCCTCTGGGAGAGAGATCAATATAAAGGTTTTTCTGGCCGGGCAGTGGTGGTGCACGCCTTTAATCCCAGCACTTGGGAGGCAGAGGCAGGTGGATTTCTGGGTTCGAGGCCAGCCTGGTCTACAGAGTGAGTTCCAGGACAGCCAGAGCTACACAGAGAAACCCTGTCTCGAAAAACCAAAAA
>CM052705.1:63786026-64080322 GCA_028551405.1 Uromys caudimaculatus | reverse complement strand
GTTATCTTGATGATGCTAATTTTTGTTTTGAGATTTGCATATTACAGAATATACAGCCTTGATGAGGCTCCTCGTCAGACATGCTGAACTGACT
Organism: Uromys caudimaculatus; assembly: GCA_028551405.1. Classification (NCBI taxonomy): domain Eukaryota; kingdom Metazoa; phylum Chordata; class Mammalia; order Rodentia; family Muridae; genus Uromys; species Uromys caudimaculatus. The sequence continues at coordinate 64,080,228 of CM052705.1, read as the reverse complement.
TGCTTGAACTCCTGATGTCATGGACTTTCAGCTGGATCCTGTCAGGACACAGGCATCAGAAACTAAAACAATTGTTGGTGTGACCTTCTTAAGGCCAACCAACTCCCCTATTTTCCCTACCCTTCACTCCTCCCCTTCACAAATATCTCAACGCCCATATTCAACTTGAAGAAGTTGTGGAGAGTCATCATCCCAGTTTCCTGGGCTTTGGGGCTAGAGGTGGTTATTATAGGTTGCTTTTCTAGGGAATTTAGAAAGGGTCATAATTGAAACAGGGAGGAAGTAGCTAGAATTGATTATATAGCCATATTCTCTATTGGTAGAAATCTTTATATTTGTTACTAAGTTGAAGTCATAATCTTTTATTTTGGTACAGAATTTATTTTGATGCAAGTTCAAGGTTTTCATTGGTATAAATTTCTTCTATTGATACAAATATTTTAAAAGTACAGAGTTTAGACCCAGTCCTTCTATAACTGTTATTATAAACTGATCTGAGATAATTAAGCCTGCTAAGAGCCAATTAGCAAATTAATGGCTCTGAATTTATTGTTAGGGTGTTTTCAAGATTTTAATTAGAAGTAGCTGAGAGTAGTTAATGGAGAACAGTCCAGATTACTTTACATAGATAGTTGGTTTTCAAAGTCAGAAATCCATCAAATGTGACATTTAATGTTATTTATTCACTAGTTGTTGAGACAAGTCTGCTCCTGACAGCGTTCCCTTTCTTGGATTCAAAGAAGAAATTGAACATATGGAGTTGTTCCAGTTGTGGTGAGACAGCCACTAGGCAAGGATTGCCTCATTTCATCTACAGACAAATACTGTCCAGAAAAAGGACATACTATGTGGAATAGTAGACTGATAATCTCTGCCAAGACAGGATAATCAGTCCTTCAAAATTCTGCATTACAAAGGTCTGTCAGATGATCCTGGGCCAGAAGGCTGAAGTCTGATGTTCCAACTTCCTGACTTACTGCAGCTGTCCCTACAATTTGTCTTAGTTCTGGAAGCTATGTTAGGCTCCTATATATTATCAGTTTATGTTGCTCATTCTCAGATTCCTGGCAGGGTTGAAAAATTACTTATAGTCTCTTAGCCAACCCAGGCTATTTACTTTGAAAGAACAGATTTGAGAGGATGGTTTTCAGATTGCATATAATGTAAAGCCAGGACATAAGTCAAGGTAGAATTATAGTCTTTTACCTTAGGATAGATGACAATGTTCTATCTTAATGACAAAATTGATGGACTGGGTGTTAGGTCTGTCTATACTTTACAAATTACAAAACAGTAATAGTTGTGCTCTATTTATATTTGAAAGAAAGGTTTTGTTTTTATTAGAACAGAAAGGGGGAAGTGTTATGGATAGCCCTGGGGCTGTTTGTATTCTGATGCTAATTCTGCCCTCCTGGGAGGGCCTTTGGACAAAGAGTGAGTTACATACTCATGTGACTTCTTGTGAACCAATCCCCTAATGAATAAAGGAGCCAATCACTGGGAGAGGAGGAGGGACTTCTGGGTCCAAGAGAGGAAGAGAGGAGGAGGAAAGAGTTATGTCCTTTTGAAACAGGGACAGATAATGGGTAAGATGTAGCTGATAGAGTTTCCTGGTATCATGGTGGATCTGCAAGGATTTGCCACCAGAGGAATCAGATTTTAGTAAGGCTTACAAGATTAGGTTTTAGTTGTTGTGCCCAGAGATTAGAGTTACCATTGTTTCTGAGCTTAAAAAGAAAAAAGAAAAAAAGAAAAAAGAAAAAAGAAAAAAGAAAAAAGAACCACTGAGTGGATGGTGATGTCATTTCAGAAATAGGAGAAGTAAGCAGAGGAAATGGTTTGGTGGGCTGCTATAAAAAATTATGCCAACTTCAATGGATTTTTATTTCTAATAACATCCAAGTAAGAATTTTAATACATATAATTGGTTGTTTAATCCTGGAGCTCAGGAGGGTTCCGGTTGTTTCCTTCTACATCTGGTAATAAGATTAGATTATTATCCAGAAGAGTATAGTGTCATAGAAGCTAGTAGGACATAATGCTCCAAAAAAAAAAAAAAAAAAAAAAAAGGTGTGGCAAATGCTTTCAAATACTGCTGAGTAATTTAATCAAATGAGGTCAGAGAAATAACCTTTGGACTTAGCAACACAGCAGTGGTTGTTGACATTTCTTTCTGTGAATTGTCCTGTGGGAAATATAATAGGTGATGGTAGAGTAGAGATGATACACTACATATATACATATACATACATACATATTGTACACATACACCTACACGTAAATATACATAGCTTAAATTTTCTAAACTATCGACATTGTACCTGGTTTTGTCCACTAACAGAGCTCCAAGTTTATTGCAGGTGACAATTACTTGCACTAAAGGAAAAGTAAGTGCTCTGTCCTTTATCTCAAAATTAGCCTCAACCCATTTTATTAATCTTAGGATTCTTTGCTAGGGAATGGACAATGAATGAAAGCCAAGTGGGAGATTACCAAAATAAATAAACTAAACAAATCTGTAGCCAGTAATGAGATTAAAGCAGTAATAAAAAATTAAAATATTCTAGAACTAGATAAAATTACTGCAGAATTTTACCAAGCTTCAAAAGAACTAATACCAGTACTACTATGATTATTCTATAAAACAGAAAATGAAGAAATGATTAAAAGCATTTTGTGGGCCCAGTGTCATGCTCATATCAAAACTGATAAAGAAACAACAACATCTGCAGACTGACACCCCTGATAAACAGAGGTAAACTTTCTCAATAAAATACTTGCAATCAGAATTCAAATAGGTCATTCATTATGATCAAGATGACTTCATTCAGTAATGTGAGATGATTTGAAGCATATAAATCAATAATATATCTTATTACATAAACACACTCAAAGACAGAAATCACATGATCATCTCAATAAATACAGAAAACACCTTGCCAAAATCCAATATTCCTTCATAATAGAATCCACTGAGAGGTTAAGGATGAAGGAGGTATAACTACAACATAATAAAAAGTATAAATGACAAATTTACAGCAACCACCATGTTAAATAGAGAAAAACCCAAACTTTCTCACTAGGATGGGGAAAAAGACAAAGGTGTCAACTCTCTACAGTCCAACTCAATATTGTGCTTGATGCTTAGCTAGATCAATAAGAAAAGACACTGAAAGGTTGCAAATAAAAAAAGAAGAAATCAAAGTGTCTCTGTTTGCAAATGATAGGATTTTATAAATGAGAAATCCAAAACACTCTACAACAACAAAAACTTTCATCAGGGTACAAAATTAATACACAACACAAAAATCACTAGCTTTCCTTGACCTGTACTTTTAATTCTAGTACTTGGGAAGCAGAGGGGTGAATCTTCGTGGCTTTGAGGCCTACTAGGTCTATAAAGCCAATTTCCGTCCAACCAGAGTTACACAGGCATTGCCTCTCCCATCAAGATGCACACACACACACACACACACACACACACACACACACACACACACACATTATATACCAATAATAATAATATATATACTTAAGAAGAAATCAGCAAAATAATCCCACTCACAACTGCCACAAAAATAATAAAATACCCAGAAAAATAAACATAACTAAGGAAACTAAAGATTTCTACAACATAAACTTTGAGACATAGAAAAGAGAAATTGAGGAAGATACTAAAAGATGGAAAGACTGCTCTTTTCATGAATTGGAATAATTAATACGGTGAAATAATTATCCATCTGAACAAAATAAAACTACAAATTTGGTGCTCTCTCATAATTCATTAAAAATTTCAAGGCAGTTGTTCATAAACATAGAAACAAATCCTAAAAAAGTTTATAGAACCACAAAAGACCAAAGATAACCTTGTTGAAGCCTGCTTCCCTGACATAACTGTAGCCATTTTATTTCATGCCTGCCAGCCATTTCACCTTATTGCTGAAGTTGACCACATGCGTATAATGTTCTGAGGTTTTCTTAAGAAATTCCACAACCATAAGCTCCACTTAGAACCAATCAGAATAAAGATCAATTAGAACTGTTTTTGTCAAGCCAGCCAGTCAATAGCTTGGGTCAGATCCAGTCACTGGGAGATGCTTTCTGCACATGAGCTTACTGTGTGTTTTGACTTTACAAACTGTCCCTGGAAAACATTCAGGGACATAGTCTTAACTCTGAGTCTAAGGCTGCATCCCTAATCAATCATTCTTGGTGTGTGTGTTCAATAAACTATGCTTGCTTAACTGAGATCGGAGTCTTAGTGGTTTGTGTGACAATTCCTGGACCCCAACAAACCAAAACAATCCTGAAAAAAAGTAATACTGCAGGAAGAATCAGACCTGATTTCAAGTTATACTATATAGCAATAGTAATAAAAACAGTATTTATTAATACAAAACAGACATATTAATGGAATAGACTTGAGTAGGTAGATGTAAGTCCAAGCAACTACACTTTAATAATTAGTTTCAACTCTCAACTTTACACAAACCTGGAGTCGCCTGGGTAGAGAGAACCTGAAGAGTAGCTCTGATCAGATTGACCCGTGACCATATCAGTAAAGCATTTTCTTAATTGCCAGTTAGTGTAGAAGGGATCAGCCCATTGTGGGTGGGCTTAGGCTATAAAAAAAGTTAACTGAGCAAGAGGAGGAGCATTGCTTCTCTGTGGTTTCTGCTTCAAGCTCCTGCCTTAACTCCCTTCAGTGTTGAACTACAAGCTAAAATAAATGCCCTTTCTTCTCCAAGTTGCTTTTGGTCATGGTATTTATCACAGCAACCAAAATCTACTTGCCTTTTAACAAAATGTCAAAGATATATATTCAAGAAAAGACAGAATTGTTGCAGGATGTTTGATCACACTGTGAACCCAAAGATTGTGCTATTTACTGGGGAAAAAAAAAAACCACCAAACAACTCGTGGTATGGCTCAGCCCTAGCACACACGTTTAACCCAAGAGCTTTCTGTAAACAAGGCCTAAATAAAGTGAACCCTAAGTCAAGAGGCAAAGCAAGAAACCAGCCAACAGGAAGTGAACATAAGTAAACAAAAGGAAGGACATTTCTGAAGTGTATTTAAGACAGCCTGTAGAAGGAGCTTTCCCTTCTGGGATGTCAGTGGAGTAGGAAGGTCAGCTGGGTGCTTTCTCTGCATCTCTGAGCTAGCAGGCTTCCACCACAGCATCTGGCTTCTGAGTCTTCATTTGGTAAAATCATGGTAAAAAATGGCTGAGATTTTTTTGTTTATAAAACAACACAGCATCTTCAACAAACTATGCTTTGAAAAATTGAATATCAACATGTAGAAGAATGAAACTAGATCTTTAACTTTCACCCTGCACAAAACTCAATTCAAAATGGATCAAGGGCCTCAACACGAGACCTGATACTGAGAAACTACTAGAGAAAAAAAGTAGGGCGTACCCTTAAACACATGTAGATAAGGACTTTCTGAAGGACTGTCGTAGTTCAGGAAGACAGGACCAACAATCAACAAATGGGACCCTTAAATCTAAATGAAAAATGACTAAAAGTGTAGCCTGCAGGATGGTGAAATATCTTTAACAGCTATATTTGACAGAGGGTTGGTCACTAGAATATATAAAGAACTCAAGAAACTAAATACCAAGAAAACACTCAATTTAAAAATGGGCAATGGACCACAACCGAAAGTTCTCAAAAGAAGGAATACAAAATGCTGACAAACTCTTAGAAACGTGTTCAACATCTTTAACCATCAGGGTGAGGTAGATCACAACTTTTCCCAATACTTCATTTCATCCCCATCAGGATGGGCACACCAAGAAAACAAATGACAGCAAATGCTGCACTAGCTATGAGGAAAGGGCTTGCAACCCCGCTGGAAATTACCTTGAGTCGCTTTTTAAACATCTAGAAACAACTACCATAAAACTCATCTGAAGAACTCAAAGAAGAGTGTATTCTTCTACAGACCTCATCTATGTCCACTTCCACTCTATTCATACTAGCTAGGAAATGGAGAAGCCTAGATAGCACAAACAGAGAAACAAATATTCATAAGGTGCTACATACAATGGAATTTTTGGGGGGGTACCAAAAAATAAAATCATAAATTTTCAAGAAAATGGATGGAAAGTGAATAAGGAAATTCTAATTGAGGTAACCATGCCCAGAAAGTCAAAGGCTGCATATTTTTAATATGTGGATCAAATATTGCAATGTTCTAAAATGGTTTGCTAAATTGGAATGTCTACAGAGACCTGGGAGCAAGAAAGAAAAACTGAATGGCAGGGGGTCAGGAGCACAGAGAGGCCTTAAGGCAGATGGAGATTTAGAACACAGGTGTTATGAAAATAAAAGGGGGGAATGTGAGACGTGACACGCAAGGTTTAAACAGGGGTGGGAGGGATGAGAGGAAAGATAAGGTGTGTTCAAATACCCAAACTGATACTTGATAGAAAGCCATGAAGAAACCCACTGTAGTGGGTTAAATCCTAGTGTCAGGCGAAGAGGACCACCCTAGGCATCAATGGCCAGTAAGGCTTCATGGGTTCCCCAAACTGTACAGGTTATAGCCATTACCATTGGTTGACCACCAGACCTACTTAGTAAGACCCTATTTTGAGGGGTCATAATACACCTTGGTCTCAGAATACAGAGAAACCATGCTGTAATTGAGTTGCATGTCTTCTGCTACTGGCCAGTAACTGGGGGAGGAAAGTCAGCAACCATTTCTCAAGCTTTAAACCTTGCATGCTACAATGCCAACTTCCCAGGCAAGAGGTGCTTACTGGTAAAAGAGTGAAATAGTAACATGACTGTTTCAGGGATAATTGTGCTAGTTTTCTGTTGCTGTCATAAAACACCATTACCAAGGCTTATATATAACTTATAAGTTATATATATTATATATAACTTATATAATAAAAAAGTTTATTTGGGTAGATGATTCTAGAGGGATAAAAGTCCATGATGACAGATGTGCGATCCATGACAACAAGAAGCATTATATGTGTGTGTATATATATATATATATATATATGTGTGTGTGTGTGTGTGTGTGTGTGTGTGTGTGTGTATATATACACACACACACACATACACATATATGTATATAATGTGTGTATATATATATGTGTATATATATATTATATATAAAACATAAAGCAGAGTCTAAAAACTACAGGGAAAAAAACACCTTTTAAATCTCAAATTCTGTCCCTGGTAACATACTTCCTCCAACAAGACTGCATCACCTAAACCTACCCAAACACCAGATGAGGACCCAGTGCACAAATGCCTGAGACTATGGTGAACATTTTTCATTCAAACTACCACAATAACCAACAGATTTTTATTGGATCTGAGGCCCACTCTAGTGGTGGTAGGGGGAGGTTCATGCCCAGTACTTTGAACCTGTTCAAAGGCCTGTGGCTAAAGAAGTGACATGAAACTAGGAGCAAAACCTCTTTTGTTTTGGCATGTCAAACTGTCTCCTAAATATTTACCCAAATACTAGTGCTTCACTCAGTTTTGATCAAAGAACCTTCTCTCTGCAGTGAATGGCAGTTAATACAGAGACTCATGCCTGATCAAGGTGCTGGGAACAAGGGATTCTTGCATGTTCAGCATTAAATGAGATACCAATGTCACCCCCTTTAAGGCTCAGAGAGTATCAAAGAGGGAGTGAAAAGGATGTGAGAGTTGATGATAGAGAAGAGGCCATAAAACACTGTTGTGGTGGTTTGAATAAAAGCTGTCGCATAGGTCCATAGGGAGTGGCACTATTAGGAGGTGTGGCCTTGTTGAAGGAAGTGTTGTCACTGGGGCTGGCTTTTTTTTGTTTTGTTTTGTTTTTGTTTTTGTTTTTCGAGACAGGGTTTCTCTGTGTAGCCCTGGCTGTCCTAGAACTCACTCTGTAGACCAGGCTGGCCTCGAACTCAGAAATCCGCCTGTCTCTGCCTCCCAAGTGCTGGGATTAAAGGCGTGCACCACCACTGCCCAGCTCGGGGGCTGACTTTAAGATCTCATATGCTCTAGCCAGGCAGTGGTGGTGCACGCCTTTAATCCCAGCACTTGGGAGGCAGAGGCAGGCGGATTTCTGAGTTTGAGGCCAGCCTGGTCTACAGAGTGAGTTCTAGGACAGCCAGGGCTATAGAGAAACCCTGTCTTGAAAAAAAAAATCTCATATGCTCAAACTACACCCAGTGTGGCATTCACTTCCTGCTGCCTGCAGATCAAGAGGGAGAACTATCAGCACCATGTCTGGCCCCATGCCCATGTCTCTCTGTCATGATAATGAACTAAATCTTTAGACTATATAAGCCAGCCCCAATTAATGTTTTCCCTTATAAGAGTTGCTGTGGTCATGACAATAAAACCCTAATTAAGACAACTGTCTAATGCACATTACCTGGTCATGGCACTCATAAATTCATGACTATTGAGATTGCCTGAATAGGGCACTAGAATGAGTCAGTGAACATTCAGTCATAGGTGGGGGTCTCACCCAGTGACATAACCACTGGTTGGTTAGTTACTCAAGCTCCAGTGAACAGCTTCACACCCGTCTCCTCACAAGTGGCCCTGGTTAAAGCCAAACCAAAAACCAGAAAGACACAGAAGTGATAGGGAGGAGGAGTGTAGCTGGCTATGGTAGAAGAAAGAAGAGAGGCAAAGGGACATATGGGGCCAGAATGTGACATGTAATATTTCACATATATGTGTATGTATGTCTACCTATCTGCCTACCTACTTACCTACCTACCTACCTACCTACCCAGTGAAGCCTGCCTCCAGCTTGTGACTCACTTAGTATAGAGTAGGGAGTAGAAGTCAGTATCTAAAACAAGTTATCCAGAAAAGTTTATATATCATATAGAAGGGAGTAGGGGAGATTTTTTGTTTTATTGATAGTATCATTTGAGGCCATAAAGTGTGCTTGTGTGTTGACGGGGAAGGGGACTCATCTAAGAAAAAAATAAGCAACCAATGATGTGAGTTTTCATATCGTTCATTATGATTAGGAAAGAAGGGGAGAAGAATGATTAAACGTGGAAAGAAATGGGTACTTTTCCTTATATTGAAGGGAAATTGTTATAACAAAAGACAGCCATTTTAAAGTGAACAGCTAGCCCACTTAATACATTCACAATGTTGTGTAGCCACCATCTCTGTCTAACTTCCAACCCTCTGTGGGTTATCAGAATCAAATGAGTCACTTGTTTCAAACCATAATCAAACAGCAAATTCATTAGTTGGGAATGAGGGGCCCCATGTACACATGCCATGATAAAAACTGTTACAGAAACTCCCTGACGGGCTCTTTTATTCATAGGCTTGTAACAACATTTCCTGAACACTTTCCATTCTGAACTTTCCCACAGGAGTCAAGGACAGCTAGCCTAATACACAGGATCACTTGCATAATATGTGTCTCTGGAAGGAACTGTTTCAGAACAAATAATATGTACTTCTCTCTTCTGCCTCTACAAATTTCTTCTTACCTCAGTCTCCCTGGACTGATTCTTAGACCCCTGTGGTCTGTGGTCCGTATTATAATCCTTTCGTTTACTCCCAAATAAACTCTTTGCCTTGAGAGATGCTCTGCTATCATTCAGGCAGATCAACCAAAGAGAAATAAGGTACCCATTAAGTGGTCTTCATTTTCTTCTCTTTGTTAGCATTTTGTCTAAGCTCTGTCCCACAGTTGCCTGGCAACAGCCAGGTAGGCCTGACTCACTATAAAGGGGCTGCTTTCCCCCTCCTCTCTCTCTTGCTCTTGTTCCTGACTTCCTGCTTCCACTCTCCCCCCATTCCTCTCCCCCCCCCGCCCTCTCCACATGCTCATGGCTGACCCTCCCCATGCCCTGAATAAACTCTTTTCTATACTATACCATCCTATGGCTGGTCCCTCAGGGGGAAGGGATGCCTCAGCATGGGCCCACTGAGGTGCCCCCTTAGCCCATACCTGACTACACCTCCACAGAACATATTCCCTCCTCTCTTTATCTTTTTATAAACATATCACTCTTCCCCTCCACTTTCCCGAAACCACCAAGCTGTTTTCTGACTGATGCATTTATTTGCTTGGATATTTCAAATAAGAGAAATTATACAATATGTAATTATTTGTGTCTGAATGAAGGAATTTTATAAGAATAAGCAATTTTCCCCATTGTAACAGGAGAAAAATCAAGACTATGAGCACAAGTCTGGAAAGATACATTGATTTAGAGGTGAGAAGATGAAGCAGCTCAGACTGCTTCTGTCAGATGGATGGATAATAAAAAGGACAAAGTTAATAAATGAGGACAGGTGTTTAATGGGCTGGAGATGAGAGTTTGTGAGGAAGTCTGAGCTTGTAAGATGGTGATCTCCGAGAGTAGTAAGTGAATTTATTAATCAAATGTATATGATAAGGGGGACAATTGTGCTTCAACAGCGTTGTGAGGTTTTAGGAAAGCAGTAGAAGCAGATAAGTACAGAGAATTGATTATAATAATAGATCCTAGATTCTATTGCCCTGTTAAAGTGGAAAGTAAGTAGGATAGGTAGATATTGAGAAATATCCAAGTCCATGTATTAGAATACCTGAGACAAAAAAAAAAATTGTTACAGTGTAATTCTAAAACATGTTAGAAGTATGAGGGGTGGCGATCACAGTTGGAATATTTAAAATCAGTATTTTATAGACACTGCTCCATGCTGATATCAAGGTCCACATAGAAAAAGCCAAGAAGTAGAGTAAAAGTCTGGAGAGATAGCTTACTCAGTAAAGTTCTTGTTAAATGAGCAGGAACCAAGTTCAGATCTCTAGCCTCCAATGTGTAGTGCCATGCATGTGGTTTGCCCCCTCCTCTCTCTCTTGCTCTTGTTCCTGCCTTCCTGCTTCTACTCTCTCCCCATTCCTCTTCTCCCCCTCCCCAGGAATCCTGTTACTGAGAAAGTAGAGACATATGGATCTTTGAAGCTCATTAGCTAGCCAGTCTTGTTAAATCAGTAAGTCCTGGTCTCATTAACAGACCCCGTCTCAATAAAATTAAGTGGAGAGCTACAGAGGAAGACACCCAACATTGACCTCTGAACTCTACACACGGGATCACACACAAAACTGTTGTTTTAGGTTTATTTCTGCTATTACAACAAAATACCCTGACAAAACTAACTAAGGGGAGAAAGGGATTTTTTTTTAACTCAAAATATCAAGTTACAGTCTATAACAGTGAGGGAGTCATATTGGCAGAAGCTTGATAAAGCTGCTCACATCACATCCACAGTTAAAACCAAAGAGAATCAAACCTAGGAATGAAGGCCAAGAGAACCAAGAAACAAAAACCTTCCCTGACTTTTTATCTGGGCTGCCACCAGAGGCATCACTGTGCCTTTAGGGCAGGTCTTTCCAAATGACTTAGGAACCAAAGCAGTCCCTCACAGACATGTCCACAGGCCAATCTGGTGTAGACAGTCACTCATTGAAAGTTTCTTCTCAGGAGATTCTAGATTGTTGTAAGCTAAGAATTTAAACTAACCACCAAACATATACACACATATACACTGCACACACAAAAGTAGTAGGCTAAGAAAAGATTACCGGACATTAGGGAGCATGTCTAGGAAGAAAATTCTTTATGTGCCTCTGGCATCTCTGCATGTGTTGTAATAGTAGTGGTTCTAGACTGTTTTCTTAAGGACATTGTGTAGCCAATAGCCTCAGAAGACAAATATTGTGTTTCACTCCAGTGTAGAGGGAAGATAGGTTTCCTGGTAGCACAATAAAGATAATGTCTTTCTTTGGGGAAAAGGTTATAAAGTTTGCCGACACATTCCCTTTTTTTGTTTTGTTTTGTTTTGATTGTTTGTTTGTTTGTTTGTTTTGTTGTTTTGTTTTTTGAGACAGGGCTGCTCTGTGTAGCCCTGGCTGTCCTGGAACTCACTCTATAGACCAGGCTGGCCTCGAACTCAGAAATCCGCCTGTCTCTGCCTCCCAAGTGACACATTCCCTTTTACATTTGGAACCTCAGTTCTGACAAACCCCAGTATGTGTGCAGCATTTGCTTGGTGTCTTCAGTGTCTCCAGACTTAAAATGATGAGACTTTCAAGCTCAGAGATTATTGCACCCTGAGGAATAAAGTTACTGATGTCTGCCCCAGGGATCTCATATTTCCTGAAAAAATGTATGTTACTATAGCAATCTAAAATTAACCAGGAAGAATATCTTTAATAGATTTTCACAGAACATGGTGGAGATAATTAATAACAGTACATTTTACTTGTTTTAATTTCTAAGGAAACGTACTTCAAAAACAAAAATGTTAAAACTATGTGCAGTAATAAATGTGCTAAGTACTTAAATTTAGCCATCCCACAATGTATACATATTTCAATACAACATGAACATGATAAATATACAAAAAAATCAATTAAAATGTTTATTGAGAAGCCAACTTAAAGACAAGGACATGGTTTTGAAGTGAGAGTGTGTCCCGGCCTGCAGGACCCTCAGCCGCTGAGGAGGGAACTGCCCGATAAAGGAAAGAGACAGGATACAAGAAATACCTTGGGAGCAAGGAGGTAATCTGATCAAGCTCCAAAACAACCTTTATTTTGGAGCAGTATATAAAGCAATTAAGATGGGAAGTAACAGGGGTGGAGAAGTTCCAGAAGGTCAACATTCCTCCCAGATGTCAGTATTGTTGCAAAAACATGATAACAGGCCAGGCAGTGGTGGCACACGCCTTTAATCCCAGCACTTGGGAGGCAGAGGCAGGCGGATTTCTGAGTTCCGAGGCCAGCCTGGTCTACAAAGTGAGTTCCAGGACAGCCAGGGCTATACAGAGAAACCCTGTCTCAAAAAACAAACAAACAAACAAACAAACAAAAACCCAAAAAACAAAAAACATGATAACAGAATATCACAAGATCTTCCTTAATCCGCAGGCAGGGACAAACAGAATGTCTCTAAAACCACAGGCTGGTCACCTGATTTCTGAGGAGCCTGAGGCACCGGTCCCAGAAAACTAAAACCCAGGCCTACTAGTCAGGCCAAAGCCTGTTGGTTCCCGACAAGAGTGGAGTTTAATAATATGGAGATAGTCAATCACTTCAGCAGGTTGTAAGGAAATGAATGGCTTCTAAGGGGAAACTTGTTTTAGTTGGGGCAGGATTGTAAAGGGAAAATTCAGAGACAATATTAAAAATATAAGAGTTTGTTGACAACAAGCACAAATGTCAAAGGTACTAGCAGGAGACTTTAAAAGAGAAAAGAGGGAATTCTGACTTGGAGATATAAGTCAGGATGAACCCAAGACTGAAACAATACTTAAGGATAACAAGGATGTTAGAGTCAGGGAAAGAATCTTAGACTATGGACTCTTATCTAAGTTCAATTTGAGTTTCCAGTAAAATTGAGAATGTGAAACAGGTATAACCTCAAAAGGAAAGAGTCCTCAACTCCTAGTGGATCCAGAAAATATGTGTATTATTACACAAATAAGCCTTATGCCCATAGCAGCCATCAACACTTATAGAGGCTCACACGGGGGTCATGTCCCAGGGGTAGGAACCATGTCCCTCTGTCCCCACTAGGGCCATATCAGGCTCAGCAAGACTGGAACTTCAGCACTTCCTGACCAGGTAGAGGAGGATAAACCAGGGCCAAAGAGATACTCACAGAGCAAAGGCAGCCTGGCCACTTGTCTTATTCAGGGATTCAATTGTGATGAAACACTGTGACCAAAAGCTTACACTCCCACATCATAGTCCATTACCGAAAGAAGTCAGGACAGGAACTCAAACAGGGTAGGATCCTGGAGGCAGGAGCTGATGCAGACAGAGGCCATGGAAGAGTGCATCTTACTGCCTTGCTCCACTTGGCTTGCTCAGCCTGCTTTCTTATTATAGACCCCAGGACCACACTAGCCCAGTGATGGCACCACCCCAATGGACTGGGCCTTCCCCCATCAATCACTAATTAAGTAAATGCCTTTTAGTTGGACCTTGTTGAGGCATTTTCTCAATTGAGGTTCCCTTTTTTCCAGTGACTCCAGCTTGTGACAAATTGAATTGACATATAAACAAGCCAGCAGGGTACTTGAAGTTTGATTCTCATGGACCTACAAGATAGCAGCAGAACTGACTCCAGCACACTGTCTTCTACCCTCCACTTGCACAATGTGGTATGCATGTGAGTGTGGGAAAATGAGTGAATGAATGGATGAATGAATAAAATGTAATTCATAAATCTTTTCTTCAAAGAGAGCCTTTACATTTAAGGGAGACAAATGAAAGAGCAGCCAAAAATTTATAAAAAGCCTTTGAATGTAAAATGATAGACTAAAAGTGCTGGGCCGTGATTGGCAGTCTGTTTTCTGGTAGAGCTCAGGTTTGAATGCTACAGGCCCAATAGGCTGTCTTCAGCCTATAAGGAATGGCAGCCATTTGCCAAAGCTCCTAGAATACAGCTTCTAACACGTAGCTACATCTCTCCATAGGTCTGTGACATTTGGTGTAAAAAAGAGTCACACCCCCAAGTCCCACCACAGGTAGAGGCGTGGCAACGCAGCCCCAAGCCATCCCCATGTTAATGAGATACCTAGAGACTTAGCCTTGCCCCTTCCCAGTTACTATTTTAACCTCGCTCCTCCCTGAGGGAGCGGGATTCAATCTCACTCACGCCACTCTCCACAATGAAAATAAATGCCTAAGAACTATGGACTGTCTAGTCATCTTGATCCACCATGGGAAGCTAGGGATCCAGCCTTCGATTAAAGAGCCACGTCTAATCTCTCGCTGAAGGTGTCTCAGCACTTCCGATGGCTGACATTCACCCAAGCCGAAGCAGCTAGCCGGTGCCCAAGTCGCTGCGTCCCCATTTGTTCCCAGCTCTCCCCCTGCATCCGGCAGAGTCTGCGATGCCCAGAACCTGGGAACTCCAGAGACGGCTACAGTATTCCCCAGGAAATGGCTCCTTCCCCCACCCACAGGCAGTGTCCTTGTGGCTTCACATAGCCCCCACCTGCTTGGTGGACTGTGGGAGGACATGTGGCCGAACTTCCTGTAGCCACAGCACCCAGGGCAGACACGCGGGACTTCTCTCCACCCTGGGCCATTTGTTTCCACATAAGCTTTCTCTGTATGCATGAAAAAGCCCAAGGGAGGAAAGGATTGCTGTCATCCAAGATAAAGAGATTGGAGGAGTATTAGAATTTAAAAAAAAAAAAAAAAAAAAAAAAAAAAAAAGAGGTGATAAAATGTCGGTAAAGCAGAGAAACCCAAAACTGTGAGCTGAGGAAGAGTAACAGCTCACGCTGCAGTTCCGGCTTCCCAGGACAGGAAAGGAAACATTAACTTCAACCAATGTCAGGAGGAGGCCCTGACAAAGAGACACTAGGATGTGTTTGCAATTCCCATAAACATCAAACCCAGATTGAAAATTTGGTATGGCTGGTCAACTTTGGAGGAAAACACATTTTATCACTCCTGTATCTCAACAGCCTTTACACAGGTACTATTTTGAGAGGATGCCTCTGGTTTGAGACTGAGCTACCCTGTAGGACTGAAATTATAAAACATTTGTAAGTCAGAGAGACTAGTGACAGCCACAGCCTGAGTGGGAGGTGGGCACACTGAGTTCAGGAAGCAAGATGTTGTGAAGGGAATTGTGGTTGATGGCTCTGCCCTCAGTAGCAAAAAGCAACCCCCACCAACCTGAGGCTAACTCAGACCAGTAGCCTAGGATCTGCTGTCCTGGCTTTCCATCCAGGAAGCACCGGAAGTGAGCAGGACAAAGAACTCTGAAGCTGGGTCCTGTAGCCAGACTTTCAGGTACTTTGCCTTTTTTCCCACCCTTTCAACTGCCTAACACTAGGTAGGAGAGAAAAAAGGAGAGAAGGGGAAGGGGGCCGTGCTACCGCTAGACTACTTCTTGCTGATTCTGAGGCTTTTAGTTGCTTGGGACAAGTGAGCCTGATTCTTGTGCCTTCTCTTGGGCTCCTTTTCTTCTGTTGCTTTGTCTTGTCCAACTTTGATGTGATAGTTTTTGTTTCATTATTTATAGTTTATATTTTATTACTATCTCTTAGGAAGTGCATCTTGATGAGAGCACGGGTGGAGAGGAACTGGTAGGAACAGAGGAAGGGGAAACAGTAATCAGGATCTGTTATGTGAGAAAAGAATCTATTTTCCATAAACAGAAAAGCAAAAGATGTAAGCTCTCGGCTACTTCTTTCTCTAGCACCATGTCTGCCTGCCTGCTGTCCTTCTCCATCATGGCATCGTGGACTTACCCTATGAAACTGTAAGCCCCAATAAAATCTTTCTTTTGTAAGTTGCATTGGTCATGGTGTTTTGTCAGGCCAATAGGAAAACAACTAAGATAACGCACAAGAGACATTTAGAATCTCAAGCAGGCCTCTGTATTATATATTATAATTAAAATGCTAAGGTAAATAAACAACGTTAAATGCTGTAAAAGGAAATGCCAACTCTTAAAGTGAAACTTGTCAGAGTGTCAGACTTCTCAGCAGAAACCTTAGAAACCAGGAAAGCATACAACAACATGTCTCAAACTCTGTAAGTAAAACCAGTCCAAGATTAATATAACCTGCAACGTTACCTCTCAAAATCAATGGAGAACCTTGCAAGACAAAAATAAACTAAAGCAATTCATGGCCATTGTGTCCACTTTGCCGAAGATGCTTAAAAGGACTCCAACACACAGAAATTGCAAAATCATCTCAGTCAAGGCAGAAAAGACCTTTGACAAAGTTACATTCCCCTTAATGAGAAAACTCTGAAGAAACCATGAATGGAGGGAACACACTTTAGCCTATTAAGAGCTAAATATGACAAAAATATGGCCTATATTATGCTAAATGGGAAAACTGAAAATATTTTTCCTAAAATCATTAATGAGTGAGCCTGTCCACATCCTTATTTTTATTTAATATACTGTTTGAAATCTTAGAATAAGGCAAAAGAAACAAACAAATGAGGTATAAACAGCAAGAAACCACATCATCACAGTTTGCAGGTGATATGGCCTTTAAACTAATCAGAAAACTTTTAGATCTAACGAACAGTTTTAGCCAAGTACTGTTGTGCCTTGTTCACGAGCCCTAAAAGACCATCCAGGAGCCAACTCTGATGCATTCGAACTAGGGTCTCTTTATTACAAACTCAAGTTTGGGCTTACTCACCACTGACCCTGATGTAGCAGGACAGTTTGGTGAAGCAGTCTCAAACCCTCAGTGGGACAAGGTTTTATAGGAAATGGGAGTAAGTGAGGGGTTGTCCAACCTGGCAAGCACCTAATTGAATGACTATTGTAAGCTGACAGGTGGGTGCTCTGAAGCAAAACCATAAAAAAATCACAAAAGATCTGAAAGTACATCTGAAACAACCAGACTTATCTTGATTGGCTGTTGCTAGAGAGTAACTCTGGGGTATGGGCCAAGGACAAACCATGAGGTCCTTCCTGGTACTTTGGTGCAGCTTGGGTTCAGCTGGAAATCAAGTTCTCAGGCTTTCTTTTCCGTTCTTTTCTTTTCTTAAAAGATGGAGTCCAGTCCCAAGATGGAGTAGGTTTGGCCTCTCATTCCCCCCTTTCTCTGGTATCTAGAAGCCCAATTATGGAACTTCCCGAAACTCATAGGCTTCATTATGGAGGGACCAGTAATGACATTTCATCAATATAAGTTGAATAGTCCCAAGTCCTGCTTTCATGAACTGGACTGATTTGTTCAGAATGCAGGGGTCAAAGGTGAGGAGCAGAAGTAAAATGAGCAGGGGCCCAGCAGGGTGGATAACAGGGTGGTATGGGGAACTGTTGGACCATGATTTGAACCAGTCTTGTGCCTGTTCTCTTTCTCTTTTCCTCTTGGCCAGGACCTCTCTAACTTTGGCCATTGACTCATTGACCACTCTGGAATGATCAACATAAAAGCAGCATTCTTCTTTGAGAGATACATATAACCCTCCCTGTTGCATAAACAGGAGATCCAGTCCCCTCCTGTTTTAGAGTACTGTCTCTTCCAGGTAGCCCAGAGAGTCTTGAAGGTGAGAGATTCCTTTTTCTAATCTCTCTCTATCAGTATCTGTGACTCTTAGACCATCATAATGTTTGTTTTGTAACACCAAGGAATCTACGCCAGTTCCTGTGCCAACCACACTCTATCCTATGAGAACTGCCAGGGTTACTGCTGAAGTTGGTTCTCGATTGGCTCTTGTGGGGACTAAAGCCAAGGTTCCATCTAGGAAATCTAGGACTTGGTCATCTGGGTGGTAGATAAGCCTAGGTAACAACTGGACAAGTATACAGAATTCTTTGTCCTGATGTAGGACAGCCCTGAGGTCGCATGGGGTAAGCCCCACAGTGCAAGCTCACCAGACATTGTTGGGTGGTAATAGGTATTTATCATTATCTGGATTTATCTTGTGGGTCTGGTTACAAAGATGGCTTTAGGCTCTAGGGACTGTCTCTATACAGGTGCCCCGACCTTCTATGGACTGTACAGGTCAGCCTAGTCTCACCTTGCTGCCATCTGTACTCATTGGGGTTCTCAATTTCAGTAAAGTTTCCAATTGGGGCTATGCCTTCAAAGTAGGGTGTCTTATCTCATAGCACAGCCAGCATGACTCAGTTAACTTAGGTTTGGAGATATTGGTGACCTGTCAGCACCCACCTGCCAGCTTAAAATAGTCATTGAATTAGATGTTTGCCAGGTAGGACACCCCCTCACTAAAAAGGCTGGGCCATCATATTCCAGAGCAGGTCAGGGCAATCATTACTCAGTCTTTGCTTTGTCTTGGTGGCTTGGGTTGGGGGTCTTATTAGGGGAAGATATGTGTGGGCCCTGGGGTTGGATTGGAGGTGGAGTAGGTGAGGGGTTAGCCTGCAAGACAATGGGTCTGCGAGCAATTGGGGGTGTCTAAACATAGAGTCGGATGATGAACGGGGCTCCAGGATCCTTACCAGTAACAAAGTCTCAGTCTCCAGGTCTTACAGGTAGCCCATTCAGCCTTCCCTCCATCATCTGTGAATCAATAATAGAGGATTGCATTTCTTCCCACAGTCCCTTAGTCATGGTGATGAGATCCTTATTGGAGGGCTTCCAGTCTATCCATCCAGTGGATTCACATCTCCAGGCTGCACAGAAGATGACCTCAGGACCTCTGCATTTATTGCATTGGTCACAGTTCTGGGATGTCCCAGGCAAACATAAAAATCTTGGTGTCTAGTCTCCCATCACACCAAATGTGCATTATAGCCATGAGCTGGCGGGGACTGTCCCATAGTTGTTTAAGAAGCAGGGGTTGTAGGGAAGCTTTGCCTGCCAGATCACAGAAGTTGACATGGAGATTGGGGAAACCAGGTACTGGGGATGCAAGGGAAATGGAGTTGACAGTTTTCCCTGTGGCCATATTGATGATGGTCCAGGTAAGGTTAAGTGGCTAGTGGGAGTGGGTTTTGTAGATCACTTCGAGTTTATGGCAAGCATAGTCTACATAGTGAGTTCCAGGTCAGCCAAGGCTACATAGTAAGACTGTCTCAAAACAAACAAACTCCAGAATACCTGTGAATGAACCTAACCAAAATTATTATCAATGAACGTGTTTCCAGAAAGGTATAACTGTGCCTCCATCCTCAACTTGGCAATAAGGATTTTATAACCTTTGGTTATAAACTTTTGGTTTGGTAACCAAAAAAAGTCATCAAGGCACAAAATTCTTCAAGTAGATAGATTGTGTCATATAATCATCATCATCAGTAGACCAGGAACCCTACAAGAATCAGGAAAGTACTAACATGTGTGCTACTCATGTAAATGTACACATTTTCTGCTCCCTGAATCAAAGGTGTTGTTGGCAGATAATTATTTATTGAAGTTTTAAAAAAATTATTAGACATTTAACAGCATCCTTGGTCTCTATCCAATAGATGCCAAGAGTAACTCCCTCCCCATTTACAACATCAGAACTTATCTCCAGATATTACTTAATATAACCCAATTTGAAAAACATTGCTTTGATTGAGAATTGCTGCTTTAAATAGTAAATATAATAGTAAAGTCTACTTAAGCTCATTGTCTTAGTCAGGGTTTCTATTCCTGCACAAACATCATCACCAAGAAGCAAGTTGGGGAGGAAAGGGTTTATTGAGCTTACACTTCCAATTGCTGTTCATCATGAAAGGAAGTCAGGACTGGAACTCAAGCAGGTCAGGAAGCAGGAGCTGATGCAGAGGCCATGGAGGGATGTTACTTACTGGCTTGCTTCCGCTGGCTTGCTCAGCTTGCTTTCTTATAGAACCCAAGACTACGAACCCAGGGATGGTACCACCCACAATGGGCCCTCCCCCCTTGATCACTAATTGAGGAAATGTTATAGCTAGAACTCATGGAAGCATTTCCTCACCTGTGTCAAGTTGATACACAAAACCAGCCAGTACACTCATGAAATCCTAGAGTACAAGACCAAGGATTTCTTATTAACAATTTCTTATTTACAGGAAAAGAGACTGAAATGTGAAGGGATTGAGACCTTTGCCCAAACTACAAGTCTATTTAAGGATACATTGCGTAGCATAGCAGATATATCTGGATTTTAAAGCCGATGTCTAGGCACTAATGGCTGGTACACTTACTATAAAGTGAATCAAGTATAAGGCTACAGTAGCCATCATGATCCTTTAATGATATCCTTCAGGGGATACCAACCTGCTCTAAGCTGTGTCTTGGCTTCTCATAACTCCTAAAAAAACAACCAAGGTCCTAGTTCTAATATCACAGTGATGGGTACTCACAGTTACTTTGCTCCCAATGTTTTTCTCTTTCTTATTTATTTATTTATTTATTTATTTATTTATTTATTTATTTATTTATTTGTTTGTTTAATATATATGATGAGTACACTGTAGCTGTCTTCAGACACACCAGAAGAAGGCATCAGATCCCATTATAGACGACTGTGAGCCACAATGTGGTTGTTGGGAATTGAACTCAGAACCCCTGGAAGAGCAGTCAGTGTTCTTAACCACTGAACCATCTCTCCAGCCCATGTTTTCTCTTTAATCCTCATCTTATCAAACTGGGTTTTTGACATCGCTTTGAGCATCCCAAGCATCCCCCGTTCTTTGATGTGTTTGATGGAGATGCTTCTTTTTCTTTGGATATTCCCATGTTTTGACTTCTTAATATTATCAAGCCTTTACACAAATATTATTTTAGTAGGGAGGTTTTCTCTGTATAAAATAGCATGTTTTCTCCACTGTCTTACACTCACAGCCTATTGGTAACAAAGAGAGGTGTCAGCAGGGTTGGATTCCAGTGAGGCCTCTTCATGTTTTCATCATATGTTCTCCTGGCTTTTCTTAGAGATGGAGAGAAAAGAGATGGGGAAGAGGAGAGGGGAGAAGAGAGGAAGAGGGAAAAAGAGGAAGAAAAGAAAAATTAGGAAGAAAAGAAGGAGAGAGGAAGGGGAGAATCTAGTGTCTCTTCTTCTTACAAACATACCAACCCTTTTTGGTTCTCAGTTCTTATTATCTAGCTTAGCTTTAATTATCTTTAAACACCCTTCTCAAAACTGTCTCGTTGTTTAGGACTATAATATGAATGGCAGCCTAGTTTGGTTTATGAGCAGGCTCATGTCACATTAAATTCAAGAAATGTTGACTATTTTCTTATTAAAATATCTTCTGTGAGTGTTACAGCTCTGAAGGGAAAGGCTTCCCCATGGAGGTGTTACATCTCTGAGAGGGGAATGTTTCCTTTATTCAAGAGTTACAGCTCGGAAGGGAAGGGTATCCTGTAGTCCACAGCCAAGGAATACCACAAAGTCACACCACACAACATACCTCCCATACAGGAGATTTATTGGGAAAGACAAGAGGATGGCTGCCTCTGCTCAGGTGAGAGCAGCAGGGAACTGGGCAAGAGACAGGCTTATATAGGATTTCTTGGGGGTGGAGTTTTCCAAGATGAAGATTTCCAGGGTGGGGATTGGTGAGATTCCAAGTCCTGAGCTTGGATCAAGTCCAGGGATTGGTGAGATTTTGAGCTAAGTAGTGAGTTTTCCAGAGATTGATAGGTTTTAGCAGGTTTTCAAACTCAAAAGTGAGCTTGGACCTTTGACCCTCCATCTTCCTTTTTTCTATGCTATTTTCTTAGGACTCTGTGATGAATAAGTCATCTGCTCAATGGTACCCAACAGCACCCACCCTAGACCCCGCTCAGTTGTCTTTATTCTTTCTTTATGATCCTCAGACAGGGTTACTTTGGTTACCTGGCATTCTGGCTCTTTTTGTCAACACAAACTTGACTCATTTGGGAAGATCCTCAACAAAGAACTGCATCCACCAGATTGGCCTCTGGGGCATGTATTCGAGACATTTTCTTGATTAGTGATTAATATGGGAGGGCTTACCTCACTTGAGTGGTACTACCTCTGGGCAAATGGTCCGAGACAGTAAAAAACAGGAAAGGTAGCCTAGCAAGCCAGGGGAAGCAAGTGGAAAAGCAATGTTCTTCTGCTGGCTGAGTTTCAGTTCATACCTACAGCAGCCTGCCTCATGTTTCCCTGATAATGGACTGTAAAAATATAAGATGAAATTAATCCCCCCCCCCAGAGTTGTTTTTGGTCATGGTATTTACCACAGCAATAGAACAGAAAACGGTAACAGGAACACGGGGTACTACTATGATGAACGTGATCATGTTTCTCTTTGAGAAGATGTGGAGATTTAGGATCGATAAAGCTTTTGAGTTCTCAGAACTTAATGGACTCTTAAGGGAGCTGGAAGAATACAGATATTAAGAGAGACATTGCAAACAATGAAGGCCTGGCCTATGAAGTTTCACTGATTGAAGCAAAGATTCTATTAGGGCCATTCACGTGATACTTTGGGTTAAGAACCCAAACCTAGAAGTGAAACCTTTGCTTTACTGGGATAATTGAAGGTGGTTACCTGGGGCTGATGGATCAACTGTGATTAATAGGGGACCAGGACTATTGAGGTGAAATCTTCTGGGAAGTATCCTTAGGGCCAGCTCACAAAGGAGGCATCCTAAGCTGGCAGCCAAAATTGGTAAGATTTAAGAGTCTCCACATGGTATTTGGGTTTATTGTGTGGTATTAACACAAAGTGTTTGAAGTTTAAAAAGAAAGGAAAGATTGCTCATTGACAGTAATGTACTTTTCACCAGTGCTATGGTGGTAGGTGGTGGCAGAAAAAAGCTAATTCTGTAATTTTTTAACCTATATCAGGTAAATAAATAATTTAAAATCTTTCCTTTTTGTGATTTTTTTGTTCTGAGTATTAGTACATTTAAACATCATTTTTTAAAATTGTTTTATTTATTTACATTGCAGGTGTTGACCCCCCCTTCTCGGGTCCCTCCTCCAAGAGTTCTTCACCCAATCCCCTCTCCCCTTTGCCTCTGAGAGGATGCTCCCCCACCCACCCACCCAGCCACGCCCCCCTCACCTCCCCATATCCCCCTTCCCTTGGGGATCAAGTCTCTACAGGATTAGGCACATCTTCTCTCACTGAGGGACTAAGCAGTCCTCTGCTACATATATGCCCATGTATGCTCTTTGGTTGGTGGCTTAGTCTCTGGGAGCTCTGAGGGGTCTGGGTTAGTTGATTCTGTTGGTCTTCCTATGGGGTTGTCATTTCCTTCAGTTCCGTCAATCCTTCCCCCAACTCTTCTGTAGGGGTTCCTGACCTCAGTCCAATGGTTGGCTGTAAGTACATGTTTCTGTCTCCCTCAGCTGCGGATAGAGCCTCACAGAGGACGATGATAGAAATACTATGAATTGTGGAAGGCATCTCAAACAGTAGATCACACAAGTATTACTAGTTTTGCTACTCCAGACCTTGTATTAGCTCCAGAATAGTCCTGGGCACATTTACCTGCAGATAGTAGACTCATCAGCAATCTTAGCTCTGTGGCACTTGTTGACTCTGATGGACCCTTTACAGAGTCCCAGGCCCCAGCATGCTGTTAAGTATGGGGCTTATTTCAGTTGCTGTAAAACTGTAAGACTGGATTATATGGGTCACTAGACCTTGCATAAATTTACTGAGAGAATTCTGTCCTTGTCCAAAGTGGTTAAAAGAGGAGGCCTGTGTGTGTGTGTGTGGGGGGGGGGGGGTTCGATGAGATCACAAATCCATACTCATTTTCCGAGGATAGGAGTTTGAGGAATAAAAAGAAATCAAGAATATAATGACACCAATAAGCTCCCTTTAAATAGTGACTTTAAGGTGTTAGATGTTCCGAGATAATCCAGGAGAGGTAAAAGTTTACCTGACAAAAGGGTAGGCTCTCTTCCACTAGGTTAGACAGTTCATGGTGAGGAGATGCTTAGTGTTAGAAATCGCTAATTCTAGGAAAGTGCTAAACGTACGGTTTTTATGAATGGATATATAGTTTGGTTGAGTGGGCACCTTGGGATATTTTAGTTGTGACTTTTTAAGCTCTGTATTTTGGGGCCTGTGGGATGGTTAGGTGACAAAAGAAACCGCTGCGGCCTTCTGGTCCGCGTTTTCTGAATCGGATCACTGGAACTCACAAGGTGGGAGGAGAGAACCCACTTCCACAAGCTGTGTTTTGACCTGCGTTTGCTGTGGCATGCACGCATCCACACACGTGTACACCCAATAAATAAATGCAAAAAGGTTTTGTGGTTTGTTTTTTTTTAAAGTCTATATTTTACATACAAATAAAATTAATTTGGGAAAGGTCGTTATTTTAGTTTTCTGTGGGACAGAATGTGCTTGGCCTGGGGTTACCATTTGAATCTAGAGTCCCACTGCTATCAAAAGGAATCCTATAATAAAAACTCACATAAATGATTACTCCTGTTATCATCTTGAAAAACTCAATTTCTGTTTTAGTTTTGAAATATTTTTGTAAGCTCTGAAAATTTGGGACTATGTCTAAAATGTAATAGATCCTCAATATTTGTTGAATAAATGATTTATATTGTATTTAAGATCCCATATTTAATTAACAAAATATAGTTCTCGAAACCTTTTATTTGCTTAGTGATAGAGGAGCAGGAAGGAGTAGTTTTTGTTTTTGGGTTTTTTTTTTTTGGTATTCATTTTTGCCTTTAGGATTTTATTTTTATTTTTGATTATTTATGAGATTTTAATACAAGTACACATTTCCCTTTCATTCCCTCCAAGCTCCCCCTTGGACTCTTTCTTGCTGTCTTTTAAATTCATGTCTGTTTTCATTAATTGATGTTCCATGAATATGTTTATGTATATAGTATACACTCCTAAATATGACCTCTCAGTAAGTACAATAGGGCTTGTATGTGTATTTTCAAGGCTGACCATTTGGTATTATTGGTGGTTATTTTCGAACTGGGCAATTTTAAAAAAGAGAGACTATTTTTGTGTATCTGATCACATAAGCAGCACCTTTACCCAGTTCCTCCTGGTGTGTAAGTTTCCTAGTCAGGTGGCACAGGCACACAACAGCGTGTGCTCATGTGGGACATGTATGTGTACATGTGGTGTGTGTGTACACTTGGTGTGTGTACGTGTGTGTGTGTGTGTGAGAGAGAGAGAGAGAGAGAGAGAGAGAGAGCAGAAGATACAGGCAACAGGAGTGTATGGTGACTAGAGGTTACTGCTGGGAATCTTCAATTGTTCTCCATTTTACCTTTTGAGACCTGGTCTATAACTGAACCTGGAATTCACCAATTTGGCTAGCCCCACCAACCAGACAGCTCCAGGGATCTGCCTGTCTTTGCCTTCTCAGTGCTAGGATTACAGACCCAGAGTAACACTTTCTTACATGTGCAGGGAATCTGGATTTTGGTCCTCAGGCTTGCATGGCAAGCACTTTACTGACTGAGCCTTCTCCCCAGCCCTACTACCACCAATGCTTAATAGCTCAAAAGAATGAAAATAAGATCTCAAGAAATATTACTTTTTGTTTATTTGATTTGACACTATTATTTTAAATACACATATCCATGTTTCTGACAGTGAACAATGGCAGCTTTTATGACCCCGAATACATATATTAAACACTAAATTTTAGAAATAAAGACAACAGGGTTTCCAGTCTCCCAGTACTCCCTCTTATCTTCTCCTGCCTGTCAGGGTGTGGTGAGCATTCTAAAATATCTGAATCCTGTGTTTCTGTTACACTGCAGATCGCACCTTGTGGTTTACTAACAGGCACTAACTGGTAGTTTTGTTTTGTTAATGATTCTAAAGAGCTAGTATAAGTAATTCCACATTTTGTAGAAAGAAATAACTAGGTTATTGATGCTCTTTCACATCTGCCTTAATGTTTCTAACAGAGAACTGCTTAAAACACAGGTTTCTAGGCCCTAACCCCTAACTCTACTTTCTGACAAATTGTCATCTACTGTACAGCTTGGTGACCCTGTGAACTGGGCACAAAACACTTGAGTAACAAGGCCTTTATGGTTTTCAGCATGTAAAACTCAGTTTACCGGGCATAAAATACATTTCCAAACCACTTCCCCGGCCAAGTTACCATGTTATCACTTTTTACGTCAGATCTGTTCTGATCTAGTTGCTGTGGCCTTCAATTTCTGGAAGACTAACTTGGAGGAATTTGTTCACTATCCCTTCTTTGGAACAGTACTGTGTTTTAGACTGCCTGGAGGGCAAGGGTCGACCTTGGCTGCTTCACTGACTTGTTACCTAAGGCAGCCCTTAGATAAGCAGCCAGCAAAACAAACTCCGCCGGAGATCTTGATAGGCAAGTTCATTAGCCCCTATCTAGAAGCTCGAGCCTGACCCACTGAGTTAGGCCAAGTCTACCCAGCCCCCAGTCCTCAGTGTTCCCCTCCAGCGCCCCTGTGGAAAGGGCAGCCTAGGCAGCACAGCGCAAGTTCGGACCCCCTCCGCTGACCTCGCGGTGAGTCGGTGTCCGAACCGCCGCCTTTAGCTGGACCTCTGCCACACAGGGAAGAGTTCAGCCCCAGGACCGACGGGGCCCGGTCTCCATCTGCGGCCTTCAGAGGAGCTCGCTCCGGCATCTTAGCCACTCGGTCCCCCGGTCGCGAAGATGTCGGCCTCCAACGTCAGCTTGCTGCACGAGACCTCCCGGCAGGTCGCGGCCGGAGGGTCTGCAGGTAAGCTTGCCCGCTCCCCGCGCGCTCGCCGCCCCGCCGCCGCCGCCGCACCACCCGACAACGTCCCCAAGGCTCGCCTTCCAACCGAAGTTTTGTGTGCGTCCTCCTAAATCTTCCACTCTGACTCCTCTGCGAAGAGCAGAGGAGGCGAGCAGCCAGTGGCGGCTCTTTTGGATGCATTTCCCACTGGCTGCTCTGTTCTCAGGTTCCTGGGTTTCTCTGTTCCTAGAGTGAGAAGCATGAAAAGATTCACCAGTCCCTGAAACTTGCTGTGACTTTTAGAAAACTTCCCATTCCATTCTTCTTCTTCCTTTTGACAGCTATTTTACATGGAAAGGATCCACTTAGGTCTTACTTAAGTTTCTTAGGAAGTTTCTTCCAAGCTCTAAGCTAGAGAGGATCTTAGCATAACTCTTGCCTCTCTTCACAGGGATTCTTTATACTGTGCTACTTGGGGATATATGCATGCCATAAATAGATATATTAAAATTAAATGCTCTTGCTAACATATATAAACACCTTTGATGTAATGGACTCACATTAATCTGTGGAGAGCTATGATGTGGGAGAGACTTTACAAAAAGATCTGTTAAAACCAGTTTGGGAATAATTACTGTCAAATGCAGCGCGAAGAAGTTGCTCACCATTAAATTATGTGCATGCATAATTTTAAATATTTTTAATATTAGGCTGTAACAATTTTATGAGTGTAGTTAATCTTTAATAAATTATTATGGTAATAATGATAAATAATATTAATATTAAGATTGACTAAAAGATAATATATACTTAGTAACATTTACTTTCAAGCAATTATGAACTTTTAAATAATGGACTGCTTCAAATATGAGTAGTTTTATGTCATGAACTAGCTGCATCTCAAGGGTACCCAGTGCATCCAGATATGTCACTAATAATCTGCATACTTTAACATGGTACAATTAGGAAAATTATGTGTGTGTGCATATATATATATATATATATATATATATATATATATATATATAGTCTTGATTCCAACTCTGTGATCCTGAGCAAGGAACATTCAGCTAGACCATAGGGGAAGTGAAGTTGGTTAACATCCCAGGCTATGCTGAGTGACTTACAGGCATCTGTTGGTTTGTTTAATGTATTAGGCACAGTTAAAACTAACAGAGACTGTTAAAAAATAGACCAGGCTCTAATCCTGTTTATGCTCTATATTCTTGGATAAACATTTGGCACAGATGTATTTATGCCATCATATATCCTTAATAATGTAAATGGGAATTAATCAGTTAATATGGATTAATGTTAAGTCATTTATAAGATAAATTTGAAATCGGCTGGTCGATTACATTGTGGCATTGTTGATAGGTAAGAAGGAGAATAAATACTTCCATCACCCTGAAGTCATATTTTCTTCTACCTGGCCTTTAAAAGCATATTAATAAAATTTAAATTTACTGAAACTCTAGTAATGTAGGCTGATCCTATTATTACATTTACTAGAGCAAGGTCCAGAAAGAAAAAATGTCTACAAGAGAGGTAAACTTTTTTTATAAAAATAAGGTACATTTGAATCTCTAATGCTAGTCTTCTGATTATTGATACTAACATCTGTCTTTTTCTGTGTATTGTAATGATCTTCTGGTCACAAAGGTCAAAGTTGTTCTCTAAAAGAATGTTCTTTTTAAGGAAAAAAGTAAAGAAACAGGAGTGGTTTATCTGAAAGATGCCAAAGATTCATGGCTTCCAGGGTCTAGTGTCATTCCCTTGAGAACCTGGCTCTGGAGAAAGCAGGATTGGATGTTTCTTCATCTTGTCTATGTCATGTGGTCCATTACCCTCCATGCAGGACAATAGTGACTTATACTAGTGCCACTGTATCCCCACTGATAGTTTGCCATGCGCTAAACATTTTTACTCTAAAAAGTAGACAAGCCCAAATGCATTCAGATATTTTGTTACACAGCCAGACAGCAAAGGCAAATCAACTGCTTTTTAGCAGCTTGCCAGGTGGCTTGTCTCCCTGCCCCCCTTTAATTAACAAGTGTGGGTATCTTGCCTTTCTGTATGTCTCGCACCAGGTGTGTATCTAGTCCCCAAGGAGGCCACAAGAGGGTGATAGAACCCTTGGAACAGTTACAGACAGGTGTGAGCCACCAAGTAGCAATCAAATTTTGTTTCTCTGAAAGTTCTGAACCACTGAATTATTTCTCTAGCCTTAATCTTGCTTTGACAAAGAGTAATCTCGGCATTCTGCCAAGCAGACTTGTGTTATGTCAACTGCCTTATTCGGAGATGTGTAAGACTGTAAGGGTGCCAATTTGACAGAGATATTTCACCATGTGATCTTAGGGACTGGGGAAGTTTTGTTCTCACAGTTTACTGTTGTCTTGAGGTTTGTATTCCATGTATTAGAATTTGGTTTCCAACAGCTTCCAAGTAGTCATGCTCTTGAATGATCTTCCTAAAGGGTGGGGGGAACTTGTGCTTTTATTTTTAGTTCAAAATCCTAGGAAGAGACTCAATTACCCAAAGTTGATAGGAACCCACCCTATCAATTAACGATAGGCTGTTCCCATGGGATGAGTGGCACATATGGCTTGGGGGTTCTCAAAGGAACAACACCTCTTAAAACAACAACAACTAGATACACCATGAAAGGAGGAGTACGTGTATTATATTACAACACATCACTTCTTTTTTTTTTTTTTTTTTTGGTTTTTTTGAGACAGGGTTTCTCTGTGTAGCCGTGGCTGTCCTGGAACTCACTCAGTAGACCAGGCTGGCCTTGAACTCAGAAATCTGCCTGCCTCTGCCTCCAGAGAGTGCTGGGATTAAAGGCCTGCGCCACCACGGTCCTTTTATTACAAGAGGGCTTGTGATATTTGCATTTAAACTGAAGGTATGCACGCCTTTAATCCCAGCACTCGGGAGGCAGAGGCAGGTGGATTTCTGAGTTCGAGGCCAGCCTGGTCTACAGAGTGAGTTCCAGGACAGCCAGGGCTACACAGAGAAACCCTGTCTCGAAAAACCAACCAACCAACCAACCAAACAAACAAACAAAACAAACAAACAAACAAACCAAAAAACCAAAAAAAACCAAACCAAAAAAACCCTGGAGGTGTGATAAGCAGTTTATTAGCATGTATCTAATAGCACGTATCTAAAATCCCATTTAGGGCTTGTCATTATAGCTAGACCTTGCAGAATAGATCTTGCTACTAGTGACAACTTCATCTTAAATAAGCGTAGTTGGAGTATTAAAGGGGCACCAGGAAGTGTTCAAGGATATTAAATTGAATTAAGGGAGTGGTGATCTTGGGGCAAGATCCTATCCAGCTAAATTTTGATCCCGGCGTGGTGGTACACACCTTTAATACCAGGAGACAGGCATGCAGATCTCGGAGTTCAAGGTCAATTTACAGAGCAAGCTGATTCCGGACTGCCAAGTTTAGGGAGTGAAGAAGTTGGAAAAGAGGAAGCTGGTGACGAATAACAGAACAAGGGGGCCATGTTCTAGCTCCTGCAAGCAGCATCTTTAATCCTGATACTTGGGAAGCAGAGGCAGGCAATTCTCTGTTGAATTCCAGGCCAGCCTGGTCTATATAGTGAGATTCTATCTAAAAAAGAAAATATTAAATAAATATAGAAAAAATACTCTCCCCATTCAAACAAACAAAAAACAATAAACAAAGAAGAAATATATAGTGTTACCTGAAATTTGTTTAAAATGTTGGACTTAAGCTCCCAAGTATGACTGTACCGAATCTACATTCTAGGTAGGCTTCAGGTTATTGGCTTATATTTCTATTTTAAAAGTACTGTGTTAGATCTTTGAGCAAAAGTGCTCCCCAGAGTGAGAGGGCACAATTCATGGGGCAGAGGCTTGCGAGTCAAACGTTTCTGGCTTTCACTGTGGATCAGAGTGGGCATGGAGGTGGGAGAGAACGGATGCTGCAGCCTCTGTACGGGGCCGCACTGGCTTCCGGGCACACGCCCCTGCTTCCTTCCAGACATTTCATTTGGTTCTGTTAGATAGGCTGCCCACACTCTCATTCCCAGCGCCTGGCATGTGCGCCCTTTGTTTTTTCCTCTCTCTGTTGAAATATTGATGATTTCCCAAAGCCTGGCTTGAGAGTTCCCTCCCCCTAATATTTTACAAGTGCTTTCCTCTCTAGGTTTTTCCTGCGTTCTCATTCTCATTAACATGCGAATATGCAAATATTAAACTAGCTGATGTCTATTGAATGCCAAATGCCTGTCACTCTACACTAAGGCCTATTGAACGTTAAGTGCCAATCAGTTCTAGGCCAATGCCTTGTCTTAGTTTGGATTCCTATTACTATGATGAAATACCATGAACAAAAACCATTTGCGGAGGAAAGGTTTTATTTGGCTTACATTTCCGTATTACTGTTCATTATTGAAGGGAGTCAGGACAGGAACTCAAACAGGGCAGGAACCTGGAGGCAGGAACTGATAGGAGGCCATGGAGGGGTGCAGCTTACTTGGCTTGCTCAGCCTGCTTTGTTATAGCATCCAGGACATCTAGCTGAGGGGTGGCCCTACCCACAATAGGCTGGGCCCTCCCCCATCAATCACTAAGAAAATGCTGTACAGACTTGTCCACAGCTCAGGCTTATAGAGACATTTTCTCAATAGGCGTTTTCTCCTCTCAGATGACTCTAGTCTATGTCAAACTAGCCAAATTAGCCAGTAGATGCCCACTGAGTGTTAAATGCCAGTCAGTTCTATGCTTCACAGGAATTAATATCTTTAATTTCATGACTCTACAGGGCAGACGACATCATAATTCCCATTCACAGAAGAAGGAACTGACACACAGAGTTAGAGTGATCATGTATGCACTTCTTACTCTCTGTAGCTCCTGTTAGTGTACATTTCTTTCTTTCTTCCTCCCTCCCTCCCTCCCTCCCTCCCTCCCTCCCTCCCTCCCTCCCTCCCTCCCTCCCTCCCTTCTTTCTTTCTTTCTTTCTTTCTTTCTTTCTTTCTTTCTTTCTTTCTTTCTTTCTTTCTTTCTTTCTTTCTTTCTTTCTTTCTTAAAATGCTTCTTTAATTGTTTTTTACAGTCCAGACTTTATCCCACTCCTGGTCCACCCTCCGACGGTTCCACATCCCACACCTCCTCTCTTCATCTCCAAGAGGATGTCCCCACCCCCTCACCCCCACTCCACCAGATCTGCCCACTCCCTGGAGCCTCTAGTCTCTTGAGGGTTAGGTGCAGCTTCTCTGACTGAGTCCAGACCCAACAGTCCTCTGCTGTATATGTGTTGGGGGCCTCATACCAGCTGGTGTATGCTGCCTGGTTGGTGACTCAGTGTCTGAGAGACCTCAGGAGTCCAGGTTAGTTGAGACTGCTGATCTTCCTACAGGGTTGCCCTCCTCCTCAGCTTCTTCCAGCTTTTCCCTAATTCAACCACAGGGATCCCTAGCTTCTGTCCATTGAATGGGTGTAAATATCTGCATCTTACTCTTTCAGCTGCTTGTTGGGTCTTTCGGAGGGCAGTCATGATAGCCCTGTTTGTGAGCACATCATAGCCTCAGTAATAGTGTCAGGCCTTGGGGCCTCCCCTTGAGCTGGATCCCAATTTGGTCCTGTCTCTGGACCTCCTTTCCCTCAGGTCCTTCTCCATTTTTGTCCCTGCAGTTCTTTCAGACAGGAACAATTCTGGGTCAGAGTTTTTGACTGTGGGATGGCAACCCCATCCCTCCACTTGATGCCCTGTCTTTCTACTGGAGGTGGACTTTACAAGTTCCCTTTGAGACCTGAGAGTCTCTCACCTCCCAGGTCTCGGTACATTTCTTAGAGAATGCTTATCTACAAGTACAATTCTTCAAATGTGTTCACTCAATAATAGTATGCTTATTTAGAGGGAACAAGATTCACTTTTATCAAAAATAAAATACATTTATTTTAATGGCAATCCATCCAGCACCTCCACATGCATCTGGATAACTTTTGGACTGAAAAGGATCTCTGGACAAGGGGCAAGTTGCTCACACTCCACCTTGACCATCCTAAAGCACTGCTTTATTATTTTCTTCTTTTGGCCTGTTGCTTACAAATCTACCTATGATTACCAGCAAGCATGAGAGCAACAATGTCAGAATTCCTTACACTGATTTGACTCCTAATATCCTTAGCTTCAAAACTCTGTTTTTATATCACCGAGTTCTAGGGGGCTTCTCTGTCATTCACATGGTCAGCTCTTCCTCAGATCTAGGACCCTGAGTCCCTTTAGACAGCATTCCCTTCCTCCTCTTCCTTTTCTAAATGAAGATCTAGTTTATTATTTTCAGTTATGCTTATGTGTGTGGTCGGTGTATGGGTAGGTGCACATGAAGTCCAGCATTCTCTGAGGCCAGCGGCCTGGAATTTGGCCAAAGTGGGTGCTGGGGATTGCATTTAGGTCCTCTGCAAGAGCAGTATATTCTTTTAACTGCTGAGCCATCTCTCCAGCTCTGTTTCTTTTTTGTTAATGAACAGCTTGTGTCCCTCTACGTGTTCTAAAAGCCCATGGGATTGTTCTTTTTTCTTTTTCTTTTCTCTCTATGTCATGTAGGGTCCTCCACTCACATACTTATTTACCCCAAACTCTCGGAAGCCTTTGCACCCACATTCTGAATCTCCTGAGTGCTGCGATGAGGTTGCCCTGGTAGCCTAGGAGGTCTTTCTCTTACAGGGGCCTGTCAGGTTTTCCTGTAAAGTTGCCAGTAGACTATACACACCCTTTCACAGTGGCAAGCCTGGGGTGCCTCTGCAGTCTCTCAGAAACTTCCTCCTCAAGTTTTCCAGGCCTATCCACCATGCTGCCCTAGACCTTATCCCTCCTGTAGTGGGCCACTGTGCTGGGAGGACACCAATTCCCCAACATCTCTGTTCACTCTTACCTACCCCAGCCTCATTCTGGTCCTTACATATCCCATTCCTCGTCAATATCTGTACTCCCTGGATGCTATCACTTTGGTTGCAATGAACTGTTCTGGGAAAAAAGAGTTTTCTAATTTTGTGTTAAACACAGTTCCAAGTACTTTGTGAAATGTAATCTCACGTTAATGACCTTTAGCAAATGAGAGTGAAGTGGCAGACCCTTCTGGGGAGGAGAAACCTGAGATTCATAAACAGGCTTCAAGAGGTTAATTCTGAGAGCATTTAAAATTATTTCTTAATCTAACAGGAGAAAGTGAACATGAAATCTCATGATTTTCAACCAAAGTGGTTAAAAAGATGTGAGATAATTTTAAATCTTCTATTTTAAAGATTGTGGATCTTTTAAACCTTAATTATTTTCTCCATTTTTATTCTATTGTAATGGTTTGAATATACTTAAAGGTGGTGCATTAATGGTCATATACTAGAAGTCTTCTGGATTTTAATTTGTAGTAGGTAATAAAAGGGCTGATACACCAGGGGGTAGTCAAGCTTAAATTTTTGATCAAGGAAATTTCTTCTTCAGAATGAGTGCAAAGGGGGCACACATGTGATTTGGATAAATGACACCTTTGGAAATTCGGGATTTGAGGAACTCTAATTGTTTGATAATAAATAGCAGGTTGTAGTGAAACAGGTGAGCCCTTGTGACAGATCAAAGGGAGGCTGGAGCCTATTATCTGGATAATTAGGGAGGGAAAAAATTCCCCCTTATTTTAACCACAGAGGAGGAAGCAACTCTATTGCTCAAATTAATTATAAAAATACCCTTAAAGGGTGTATGCTAATTAAAATGTAGTTTTGTCTCTTTTTAGAAAAACCTGGTCTTCAAGAACATGAATTAAAGAACAAAAACTTGAGTTGAATAACTACATTCGAAGGATTTCTCATTTCATTCTTGTGAATGACATTTTAGACGCTTTGCTACTGTCAGTATGTGGGCACATTATTTAGTTGACAACTTTCCCCAATGTTTTAGAAACAGGCTACTAAATCAGCCCCTGCTTGCCTTTCCACCAGCATGATCACAGTAACTCAGAATACTAAAAACTCTGTTTCAGAGGTTCCATAGCAGAGGCTGAGAAATGTTAATGACCTCCATTAAGGAGTAGACCACAGAAGCTAACTCACACAGCATTCATTTATTCTTAGGTTCCACTTCCAAAGAGAGAAGTCGGCACAGGTTCTAATAATTTTTAAGAATGATAACTGCAACAGTACCAAGAACAACATTTTGTTTCAACTACGTAGTAAATAATATGAAAAAAAAAAAATCTCTGTGTCTAAAATCTTTGTCACCTCTCATAGCAATGTAGTTTAATATTTTGGGATTCCAAAATCAAAAAATATGCTACAAATCATTATCAAATGCCTTAAACCTTTTTATTCCATTTCATTTCCTATTGGGCATATGTACATGTGTGTTTCTATTGTGTACATGCACATATATGTAAGTACATGTACCATGGTAGGCATGTAACAGTCAGGACGACTAGCAAGAGTGGGTGTTCTTTACTAAGTAGGTCCAAGGGATCAAACTCAGGTCATCAGGCTTGTCTGAGGGCCACACGCTGGCCCATTTTCAGATATCTTTATGATTTAAGTAGTGATGTCTTTAAAATGTAAATGAAAAATTACTGAATGAAAGGAACGAGATTCTGAAACCCCTACCGGAATTTCACACTAGTCTTAGACTGAATTCCTTCTTTATGGTGGTGATGTTTGAGCTCTGGGCTTCCCACATGCTAGGCCATGGCTGAACTGCATCCCTAGACTTGACATGGACTTTCTCATCAGTGCTACTTATCCCCTGGCTTTCATTCTGACACTGATATTATATCTAAACTGGAAAATTGTTATTTTTCAAGTAACTAGAATGTCTAAATTGTTGTAGTGTTGGTTATGACTGTATCTTGATATGATTATAATTTCTATGCCCTTTAAAGATTCTTTAAGAATTTTGGTTGTTTTCATTTTGATACAGGCTTATGTTAGCTTGCTAGTGCTGCCAAAACAATGTAACAAGAAGTTTATCCTTTAAAAATATTTGGGGCTAGAAGTCCAAAATCAAGGTTGTCAAGGCAGTCGCTAAAGGAGAATCTGTAAGCCTCTCTTAGTTTCCTGCAATCCTTGGCATTTTTAGATTTGTTCATCCAGTGTCTGAATCTACCCTCACATGACAGCCTCTTCCTGTCAGTCTCTGTGTTTATGTCCAGGTTTCCCAGATTAGAAATTCCACTCAATCCTGTACGTCCTCTTAATCAGCAAAGACTTAGCCACAAAAAAACTGTATTTTCAAATAAGGCCACATTCACTGACACCAAGGATTTGAACTTAAACACATCCGCCCTTCCCCCTCACATACAGGCATATATGCATATATGTGTGTGGCCCATGTGCACATGGTGTGAGTACAGTCACCCCTTCATAAGTGTGAGCCACAGTTTGGTTTTGAGACAGGGTCTCTGACTGAACCTGATGACACTGTTTGGCCTGATGGTCAGTGATGAGTCTCTCTCCAGTCCTCTTCCCAATGCTGAGGTTACAGAAGAGTGGTCTCTCACACCCAGTTTTTTCCTGGATGCTGGGAACTGAAATGCAGGTCCTTGTGTTTGCTGCATACTGAGCCAGTTCCCCAGCCCCTAGGTATAGGAATTCAGATGGACTCATACTTAAGTTTATATCTCATATCCCACTCTGGTTTTATGGTCTTTGTTCTTCTATCTGAACCTCTCTGAAAGTGTTCTCACTTCAACTTACTATAATTAGTGTATCTATTTTTCCTCTTTTTGCAGAAAATTTTACTTGCCATTTTTCATTCTCAACTTTATCTCATGGTTGTAGAATTTCACACTTTTTATAATTTTCCTTTAATGTTGTTCTTGTGATTCATTTACAGCCATCTTCCTGTTTGTTTGTTCATTTATTTATTTTGATTGGGTCTGTCTCAATCTATAGCTGGGGCAGTCCTGCTTCTCACTGTGCATGAGACTGGCCTTGAGTTGGTAGCAGTTCTGTGGACTCTGTCTCCAGAGTATAGATTTTGGCTACTGCACCCCGCTTCTGAGTCCTTCACTGTCTCTCTTGCTGACTCTCCAGGCTTGTCTGTTATCTTCTTGACCAAGACCATCTGCCCTCTGTAACTATCTGCAGTGACTCCCAGGTCTGTATCTGCAACTTCATTGTTCCTTGAAGAGACCCATTTATAGTTTTAAAATATAATATTAATTCTTTGAGAATTTTATGCATGCATATGATATATTCTGAACAGCCTGTCAGTACTCTTCCCGGATCACTCTTCACTTTTTACCCACTCCCACCTCCTACTGAGCCTAATTTGTGCTGCCATATACCCGTGGGAACAGGCCACACCCTTACATTTTCTTTTCTTCCTTCTTCCAGTAGCTATCTGCTGTTCAGTGCTCCTCACCCTGGGGTGGGGCCTGATAAGCCACTTCCATCGTGTGGTACTTTTGCAGAGTCGCACTGCTAATGTACACAGTAGAAATAATGTGGAATTGATACTCTAGGGCTCTAGTGATTCAAAGACAGTCTAGAAACATATTTTGAAATTGCCACCTCAAATGCCACTTTTTCTTGTTGTGTGGTTGTATTCATTACAATTTTGACTTCAGTCATATTCATTCTCTTTTGCCAACCCAAGGAGTCATAAATGGATTTTATATGTTTACCTAGTTTGGATAGATATTTTGTAGTTATCATAGTCAATAAGTATGATAAAATTAATAAGAACTGATAAGACAAATCTTCTTGAGTGCTGATAATACTTACTATTTACTGTGTTCAAAGCATTTCACTTTGCTTTAATCACCTGTATTAACTTGTGATTTCTTAAAGATGAGGAAAGTAAATCTCAGAGAAATGAAGTTTGTTCAAGATTAGTGACAAAACATAGAACCCAAATTCTTCATTCTATCTATCTATCTATCTATCTATCTATCTATCTATCTATCTATCTATCTATCTATCTTTTCAAAGCCTGAACTCTCAACTACTGCTTTACACTACTCTGGGTGCAGTGTGGGGAATGGTGTAAACAGCACCATGTCTAACATGTCCTTTCTGCTCACTGGGTTAAGAATCTGGAGCTGCTTTGGGAAGTTGAGTATAGCAGAGCATTTCTTGTCTTCACAGGATCTTTAAATATCAGACCTTAGCCCAGACTCTGAGTTAGTGAGAGTCTTCTTGCACAGAACAGATCTTAACATTAATAAGCATGTCATTTCTGTTGTTCATTACATATGCTTAGTTAAGGCTATCCTAAGCCTTATTACTGTATGTTGTTAGTGGAACCCTTAGCCAACCAAGTAAGACCCAGGCATGCCTCACTGATTTAAGATCGTCCCTACAGAACACATGGAAGCTTATCCACGAAAAGGGAAAGAATCTTAAGTTTTTTGAAGTGTGTGTATTTTCAGCCTTACCCCCCCCCCCAATAAGAGTAGCCAGTCTGTGTTAGATGAAAGAGTGGATTTAGCTTAGTGCATATAAAAGCTACAGTATCGTAGAGTGAATGTATGTCTTTCTCTTTTGTGTTTCTATTTTTTAACAGAATTAGATGACATCCACAGTGAAATTGTGCTCACAAAGAGTTTTATAAGGTGATTGCCTTAGGGAGGGGAAAGATGCTTATCAGCATGCTGATATTTCGTCAATAGTTACCAATATTTATGGGCCACAAAGAGTGAAACAATTGTAGAAAAGTGTTGAGTTTCTTTCTTTGTGTTGTTGCTGCTGTTATTGTTATTTTGGAAAATTATATTAGAGAAACATTAAAGCACTTTGTTATAACTTAATACTATCTTCTGAGATTCCAAGGTGAACAGGGTTAATTTTGAGCTTCCTACTGGGGCTAGAGAATCACAACGTTATACCCATCAAGAAAGAACTAAGCCAATCCTCTGCGTATTCAGACCTATAGATGGCGCTGTCTTCCTATGACTTAGATGAATTGCTTAAGAAACAGGCAGGTGTAGATCTAGAGGTGCTTAACTTCTAATTAGACTCCATCATTACAAAGCATTTGTACAGATTCCTTCAGATGCCTTGCACATACATAGTCTAGAAGACTCTATAGTTGAAAAATACAAAGGACTGTACTTTAGAATTAAAACTTTCTTTAATTAGAATTAAAGTATGGTTTTCAGTTATGTGTGGGAAAATAAGCTAGGTGTGGTAATAGAGAGATGGAAAACCCATTTCTATTTGCTATAATAATGATTTTTTTATGGCAGTCTTTGTTTGGGACCTAGTCCTTGGTCAAACAAAAATTGTTGATCAACTTGAATACATATTGTATTGGTTGTTTTTAAGATGTTATAGGTCACTTGAAACTGCTGGATTCTGTAACCCGGTTTCTCAAGATTTTCATAGCTAGAGTGTATTAGGTAGTAGTGAATTATAAACTTCGTTAGCAAGAGCAAGAGTACCAAGTACACAGCTATTTTTTCTTTGTATCTGAGTCAGCTGTTGAGAATGTTGTTTCTTGTTTTAATGCAGTGGCATTTACCATAAGAAATTGAAGAGGTGTGTGAATAATAATTGTCCTTAAATGTAAATTTTAAATAAAAAATTCCATTGATTCATACTGGGTTGTAACTTTGGTTTGTTAGTAGGAAATACTGGAAGCTGGTTTCTGTAAACACACCTTTAGCCACATGATGGCAGTACAGTTTTTTTATGGCTTCAAAATGCTTTTTATTTTAATGACTATGAAATTACACTTTTTCATCCTTTCTTAGTGAGAAATGGATGTGGGTAAGGGGTTTTGGGACAGTTGTAATGAGGATAAATGCTGAGAGTGCTTAATATAAGAAGGAAGAAGAGACTGGCTAGAGATTTATTGGTTAATTGATTTATTGATTGATTGATGATGAAGTGGTTTTTAGTTGTGGTAAGAAATTATACTCTTCAAAGTTGGGACTTTGATAATATCAAAGTGGTAAGTCTATTAGGAGCTTTCCCCCAGACAGCAATGCGTTGTGTTTGCTGATAAGCATTCAGTGGCTATTGCTGGGCTTAGAAGCTCACCAGAGAAAAAAAGGAAGAATATAAGAACAAACCTAGAGAGTTGGCATTTAAGTTAAAAAAAAAAAAAAGCAGCAGCATTGTCTTTAATCTATCGTGTCAATAGCTATAAACTAATATCATATGAACTTACAATGTTTTCATGGCTACACTTACATCATATGCAATACATAATGTACAAAATTATTTTCACTCTTCAAGTGTGTGTTGCCACCACTACTTTAGTTTTTATGTTTGTTTGCTTGCTTGTTTTCCTCCGTTAGCTGAAAACCTTGCACAGTAAAGATCCTGCAGAGAGAGATTGCCTGTTAGGTAGAGATCATATTTTCTTTATTTTGTGGACAGCAAGTGGCTGGCTGACATCCACTCAATTAATATAGTGTTTTCGCTAGAGCCATAAAAACCCATGCTTGTGTATCTTTGTCTGTGCAGAACGACTGTAACTCTTGCTCTGATGGCCTACGACTCAGAGCTCTTTCATAGCAGCCTAGCTTTACTGTGGAGGAAATGTTCCTTGAGGGAACAGTAGCTGTTTGTTTGTTTGTTTGAGTTTTTTGTATTTGCCAACTTCAAAATCTTTTGGTTTTGGAGTTAGGGTATATCGAAATGAGAATGATTGATTCATCATTAAAACATTTGATTTGCTCTCTTTCTCTAACAGAATGTCTGTTAATAAATATCATAAATAAAACACACACAGGTGTTTGTATGCAAATATACACAGAAATGCTTTTCTCTTGTAAACTATTTTCTACATTCTATCACTTAAATAATTAGGAGTGGATTGTAAAGTTTTTTTTAAGTCTTGTATTTTGGATCTTGGATCATGTATTTTGGTTACACTGAGCTCAAGCTGGAAATAAAGGTTTGTAACTGGCTCTATAGAACCATTTTTATGTACACTCTGAATCTTTTGAAATCATCACAAAGGCTAGGTATGGTGGTACACGCCTTTAATCCCAGCACAGATAAGAGTCTGTGAGTTCAAGGTTGGTCTTGTCTACATAGGAGTTTCAGGCCAGCCTGTTCTACATAGCAAGTTTCAGGCTAGCTAGGGCTATATTGTAAGCTCTAGATCAACAAAACAAAACTTGAATCTATAGATGTAAAGAAATAATAAAGACCAGGACAGAAATAAATGAAATGCTGACAAAAAGCAATACAAATAATCAGTGAAACCAAAAGATGATTGAGATTCACAATTACTATTTGTAAGAGATACATAGAAAATATGTGTGTGTGCGCGCATGCACACACGGGCATACGTGTGTGTGTGTGTGTGTGTGTGTGTGTGTGTGTGTTTGTGTGCATGCCTGTGTGTGTTTGTGTGTGTATGTTATAGTGCTTTAAGTACATAGATACTTTTACAGAAATGTGTTGCTTTGGTTTGATATCAAGATGCACTTCTCTCGAAAAACCAAAAACAAAAAAAAATGCATTTCTCTCTAGAATGTGCTGTGTTAATTTGTCTACTTTTGAAGACCCACATTAGAAGTAAATACCACTAATTAGAGCTTTAAGCCCTGTAGCATTTAGGGTTCCTAACCTCACTAAATATAGACCGCCCTTCTAAAGCTTGTTTCCAGCGGGGTTTTATAAATTTTAATGTGGGACCAATCTGATCGATTTATTCAGATGTTACATTATCTAGTGTTTTTCTTTTTTTTGCCAGTGAGATGGGAAGGTGCCAGAAGTCAGAAATAAATGGGTACCAGGCAGGGCCTGCAGGACTGTATACATGGGATATCACACCTAGAGGGCTTCATAACTGCAATTCTCCGAGTTGCACCTAGCCATGGAGTGTCTCCTTTCTCACTGCAGTTGTGTGGGTTGAAACTGCGACTACGTGCCAGCACTCTTCTTTGAATGTTCTAACCTATAACTTTCCTTCTCATTTTAATATTTATTAATTTCAACGATCATACAAAGAATTATATTTCATTACAAACCTTAATAAGAATTTATTTTGTTGATTCCCCCTCTTCTTCAGTGCCTGTGTTCCCACGTCCCTTTGCACCCCTCAGTTCCCAGCAGCCTTTTTACACATTCACGTCGCTTATGTTCCTTACCCTACTCACTGCTTCAACACATCCTTTCCACTCTTGTGGTCCCCGTCTGGTGGTGCGACTCCCCGAAGCCTCATCTATCTAGTTTCCTGCAAATTTCAAACCTTCATTCTTTTGGTATGTCTGAATAAGATTTTATCGTGTACATGCACTAGACTCCATGTGCTGATGTCCATTTCCTTGCTCTTACGAAGTGTCTTCTTTGTGGAAAACATCTACTTAATCTTAATTATCTTATCCATGTTTGGGAATTACATAGTTTTCCTTAAAAACGACATAATTGACAATTTTTGAGGATATTATAGGGGCTAAGCAATGAAGCAAGTACAATTGAGATCCACGTAGAAGAGATAAGGTACTGCATCGAGAGGCATCCAGGCTGCCGTGAACTTCTCTTCTCAAGGAAATGGAGGCAGGCCAATGGTGTGGTGTAGGGATTGAGGCCTTTCCTTAGTAACTGTAGTAACTGTGTGCATTGGGTATGCAACTTATCTCTTCAGTACTTC
Source organism: Uromys caudimaculatus (assembly GCA_028551405.1). Classification (NCBI taxonomy): domain Eukaryota; kingdom Metazoa; phylum Chordata; class Mammalia; order Rodentia; family Muridae; genus Uromys; species Uromys caudimaculatus. The sequence continues at coordinate 64,037,557 of CM052705.1, read as the reverse complement.
ACCCACAAAATAGAGATACAGCACAGTCTACTTCATATGCTTGTTGGCAGGACCCAAGAGTCGACATCTATAACGTGCTTAGGACTGTATGTTAACCTACAAGCATCTAGATGTCTTTTAACATTTTTCTTTAAAAATTTTACAAATGATGGCTTTATATAAATATGTGCATATATATGAACTATGATTCTGAATTTGCTATATAAAATGTATTTTTCTGTTTAGTATCTAGAAATTGAATCTTATTTCATTGAACTCAAAATTCCATTTCCTTCTCAAAGTTGGATATCGTTAATGTTAAGCTTCCTTTTCCCCAGTCAAAGTGATCTTTTTATTTCCTCAATGGAGTCATCATGTTGGTTCTGGAGATGTCTAAGTCTCATAGTAGGTCAAGAGGAGAAATTCTTTTGAAATTTTACTTTAAGTCAACATATGATGCTTAAGTATACTTATGGGATAAATAATTTCTTTTAATTCATATTGTCATAGTTTATTAATTATTTAGAGCCCCCCCAAGATCATTTTGTTTTAACAAGGAAGGGATGTATGTTGTAGATATTTTATTATTTTTTATCATTTGTAAGATTGTTTGAGGTGTTAAAATTATCTTATATTATTCTGAGTACATTTCCTTAATCATTATTAATGAAGGTGACTAATAAAGACCTCACTTTCTTGAAGTGAATTATTTGTGCATCCCTGGAGAAAAAAGATGACCCAGATGCTCATGAAGTTCTCAAACATCTTCTCTCCTTTCATCTTGGTTTCTCCCATTTAAACCACTCATGCACACATACTCCAGTCCTCCTTCCCCGTGCACACCCACCCCAACACATAAGTAGATGCAGTCAAATACTTTCTATCTGGACTTCAAGCAGCTCTCCTATTTACATGCTAGCATTACTTTGTCACTGTGTCCATAAGCTGATTTTCAAGTCTTTTTAAAACTGACACCCTGAATATCTATGAATTCACTCAGGAAACATTTCTTGAGTGTTCTGCGTCTGCCAAAGCTTGTACTAACAGGTTTGGTGACTATTCTGATTTTAACCATGTGGAGTGTGCTGTGAAGAACGGGCAGTAACAGTTAGCCAAGCCTGTTTGCCAGAAGGCATGTGCTTGATTCACCAGGCTTCACTACAAGTTGATATTTTACTTTTGGAAGTTAGTTAGAAGCATTGCAGGAAAATACTGCCAACTTTTATTCCTGTTCCGTCCAAACTTTTTTTTTTTTTTTTTTTAACTTGCAAGGGAATTGGAGTGTGTAAAACTTTCCATTATAAGCCACCTGTAAACTTAAAACAGCCCAACTGTTTTTTCAGCTGCCCTCTCTCTGTTTCTCAGCTGAGTAACACTGACAGATAAAGATGACTTTCCCCAGAGATGGACTGTTCTGTCACCACCAGGAGGGACAGCTCCCCTGATCCACAGGGAACATAGAAAATGCAGTTTACAGATGCAATCACATGCTGACTAGCAACTAAAATAATAATAGTCAAATAATGATTTCATTGTTCCTCTGTGTCCATGACAACTGGGAGGCATGCAGTTAAGCTTAGATACTGCCTGGGATTTGTTCTTCGCCTCAGATACTACTGTTCTGAGAAAATGTACAATTCATTCCGGCATTCAGCCTGAAGAGGTCCATCCCTACCCCAACATTTCTAATATCTGGTTTACTCTAGTGGTTTTAGATTCTGGAGGTATTTTGTCTCTTACAGTCACAAGCCCTTGTCGTTTTAAAGTTCTACTTCCTGGTTGTTTGTACTTCTTGTGTAGCCAGTGGTAGTCTCCACACTGGAATTGGACAGAGCTCTGTGGGTTCTGCCTTATCTAATTAACACCAGTGAAACCTTAGACAAATTTCTGAAATTTTCTACTTTTCATGTCCTTATTTAAAAAATAGTTATAATAACAGAATCCTTTCTCCACAGGTTGTTGTCAGTTAAATGAAATAATACACATAAATACAGCAGCCACACAAGCAACAAATGCTAATCTTCTGGGCAAGACTCCCAAAGCAGTGTTCTCAGCCTGAACACTTGGGAATCAGTTAGGTAACTTTAAAAGAGACCAATGCCAAGAGCACACCCTGGACAAGCTCAATCAGTCTCCAAGGACTGAATTAAGTACTCACCAGTGTTTAAATTGCTCCATTTGATCCCAGTGTGTAGCAGAAGTTGAGCAATACTGTGTTTGAGGGTAAGGCCTCCCCATATTAATGTGCTCAGAAAAGTATGTGCATGAAAAATTTACTAATGTTGATATTTAGATAAGAAAGTGATAAAATGTAGAAAAATGCAGGAAGTGATGCATATTTGGGGTACTTTTGAGCAATTGACTCTATTACTAAGCATCCATTCTAGATTTTTTTCATCCTCTTTGTCTTGTCACAGCATCTCATTCTGTAGTTCAAGTTGGCCTGGAATATGTAGTCTAGACTGGTCTCAAAGTCAAGATGATCCTGAATGTTGAGACCATAGGTATGAATCACCATGTCTAGGCAGTTTCTAGTTCATTCTATTTTCAAGAGAATTCCATTATATTTCAATAGATCACATTGTCTTAGTAGGCGTGTTAGTGACTTCAACTTTAAACTTTTTTAAGCGTTTAAAAATAAACATTTACATCCCAGCCCTCGGGAGGCAGAGGCAGGCGGATTTCTGAGTTCGAGGCCAGCCTGAACAGAGTGAGTTCCAGGACAGCCAGGGCTATACAGAGAAACCCTGTCTCAGAAAACCAAAAAAACAAGACAAAACAAAACAAAACCATTTACTCTAACACTTCATGTTTGCTTCTCTGGATATAGTTTTGAACTGAATATATCACTGGCCATAATCATTACAGTTGTTTACTAGGGCTACATTATCTATCGTTGCTACTCCTCTGCATATGTTCTCCTTCAGTTCTGAGCAGTGCAGTGAGGGTGGGGGTCAGATACAAGCATTGTTTTGAAGATGGGGAAACTAAAGCAGTATAATAGCAGACAGCTCAGCAGAAGCAGAGCAAAAACTGTGTCTGACACAGGGCTTCCTTTCATGAAATCAGGAATTTGTGTAAATATGTGTCAAGTCGAGTTCTAGTTATGCTTACTCACAGATCTTGCATTAAGGAGCTCTATACATGGTGCTCTGAAGGCACTAGAAAGCTTACTGCTTGTATAGACCAAGGCAGAATATGTGATTTGAAATTGTCATGGCCAAATCTAGCAACACAATTATATAAGTAGGAGAGAAAATGAGATGAGGACATGCTTCAGGTCAAGACTGCTGCCTTGTAAGGCTATTTATGTAATAGTCCACTAAATGCAAGACAAATCAAGGTATTGATATCCTTTGTAGCTGGATTATCTGGTGATTTCTATACCATATTTTATTTAGAGAATATTTAAATTTTATTTACTTTAGCTTTTCAACTTTTTGGTTTTTTGAGACAGGGTTTCTCTATGTAGCCCTGGCTGTCCTGGAACTCACTCTGTAGACCAGGCTGGCCTTGAACTCAGAAATCCACCTGCCTCTGCCTCCCAAGTGCTGGGATTAAAGGTGTGCTTTCAACTTTATATTTTAATACTGGTGGAAACTATCTTACATTTGATTTGCTTTTAAATTAAAAGATATATAAGTATTTTATGTGTATGAGTATTTTATATATGTATGTGTGTGTGTGTGTGTGTGTGTGTGTACCAAATTCATGCCTTGTGTCTGCAGAAGGCAGATACCCTTGGAGTGAGTTTAGTGCTTTACTTGTCTTTTGTAGTTATGTTCTTTTTATTTAAAGCATAAAGCAAGGGATCAATAGATAGGGCTTCTTCAATTCTTTTTGAGAATCTACTGTTGCTTATAAAATTAATAAGTAAAGATATTCTGTGTTTTAAATTTTTCCTTGGATACTTTGTGATTGGAAATATATAGTTAAATTAGTCTGTCCTCTGTGAATAAAATTTTATCAGGTACTGTTGAGAATTAAGACATATTATCAAGCAACAAATCAATGAAATACCTCTTACCTTGTCTGAAACTATTTTAGCTTGATGTCAATAAAGTTTAAATTAGTTCAGACTTTTCTTATTACAATAAATGTTTCCTTTTTTAAATGCATGATAATCATAATCAAGACAAAATTTGTCCTGTTATTTATTTTCAAAATGATTGTACATGTTTAGCAGACTTTTGATTTAAATCCTCAGTGATATATTGAAGACAGATGTTTAGATGACCTCATGGTTAAAGTACTGTTGTATTTGGACACGAGATTCAATTTTCCTTAAAATCTCTTCTTATAACCTAAACTCTATAGCAAAATACACAAACTAATCAATGATTTTCAGTGGGTTAATGCAATTCCTATATTTTCAATAAAAATTCTATCTTTTATGGAATTCCACATAGTACAAAAGAGTTGATTATGAAACAGCTGTTTACAAATGAAAATATTGTTTTTGGCTGGCCAGCTAAATGGGAAACAGATTTGAAAAGTTCCAAGAATTTGAATGCAAATTTACCATATCATTTATACTGAACCAAAGAACATTGGTAAGATTGCAACATAGTTTATAAAATAATTCAGTTGAAGGTTGTTTTGTAGCATATAAATATGAACATTGAAATAGCTTTTTAAAATTTTTCAAAACTATTTTTTTTCTGTGTGAAAAATCAGTGTAGAGCATGTGGCTAATATACTCCAAATCCTTTTTTAAGGAACTGATGAACAGTTTTTTAACATTTCAATGAAAAGAAATTAGCAGATGGAGCTGCTAGAATGTATAGGCAATTGGATGTCATGGAGACAGCTTTCAAACAATCAGTTAATATATATGAGCAGGTATGTGTAAGAAAGAGCTATTTAAGTAGTGGCAAACAATCAATTTTATCAACAACCAAGACACTGTAGACTGAAAATGGTATTTATGTAGGAATTTTAATTTTTCAAAAGTGATTTACACTGAAACCTTCACGTTTTCTCTTTACAATATTGCGTTAGTCAACCCTGCTCCCTCACAGCTGTGTAATGTACACTGTGTGTCTCGCTGCCTCGTTCCTTATTCCCTCACTCCCTTCCATCCACCTTCCCTGTAAATATCTTCCCCTTTCCTACTGTTCCTCACAGTTTTGCTTTTTAAATAATTATGTAACGTGGTAATCATGTAAGGATGCAGGCTTTTCATTAAGCATGCATTTGAGGTCTTGCCATCGCTCACTAGCTTGTCTCTCTTTGTCTTTAGAGAATGTTTTGTTGTACAGGATGTATAGCAATTGGATTTCTCATTCACCTGTGGAAGGGCCTCCGATTGCTTCCGGGCTTTGGCAATAACGAGTAAAGCTGCTGCGGCCATGCGTGTGTGTTCTTGTGTGAATATGTTTTCAGCTCACCTGGGTAAATGTCTAAAGCATGTGTGATTGCTGGGTTGTTGAAATCTTGTTAAATGAACTTAACTCTACTGTAGAAATACGAAAACCTTTGCTTAATATCAAAAGAAGGATAATAGTTTCCTGTATTCACAAAGCTCAGTTCTGGATAAATATCAACTGTATATTTCTTTCTCAGTTCATAGTCATGCACAGGTCTAAAAAGGCTATTCAGATTCATATCTTTTCACCACCTACTTATTTTTGATAAATTCCAAAGTGAGATAAAGTCATACCTTGGAAAAATCATTATAATCAATGTCTGAAAAAGTTTTTTTCAGGGCTGGAGAGATGACTCAGTGGTTAAGAGCACTGACTGCTCTTCCAGAGGTCCTAAGTTCAATTACCAGCAACCACATGGTGGCTCACAACCATTTGTAATGGGTTCTGATGCCTTGTTCTGGTGTGTCTGAAGACAACAACAGTGTACTCACATATATAAAATAAATAAATCTTTAAAAAAAATTTAGCAGACATAGCATGCAATAAAGTGACTGCTGAAGTGTGCTCAGGAGATCGGGGGGTTTCTCTTGTGTTTCAAGGGTTGTTTCTAAGCTATTTTAGTAGGATAGAATTCTGTGCTAGACACGATTCAAAACCTTCAATTAATCTGAGTCTTGGTGTTGCACATCTATAATCCTAGTATTTTCAAAGCCAAGACTATAGGTTTGGGAGTAGGTGATTGTCTAGTTTACATAATGAGTTATAAGCCATTTTGGGATACCCATACAGTGAAACTTGTCTCAAAACAAAACCAGAATAAAAAAGTTTTGTTGAGAGGTATATCCTTCCATCCCTACAGACAACTACAGAACATATATATTAAGACAGATGACATTACTGCACAAATTCAAGATCAATCAGCCACTGCACTATCACTTAAATGGTTATGAGTTATTTGCATTACAGTATTATTATAGCATTTAACATTTATTCAGATGCCATTGCAAGATTGGAGCAGACACAGATTTTGAGGGACTTGTTAATAATTAATTAATGATAATTAAATGATAATAATGAATTTTACAGATACAGAAAATGAGAATGTTAGGTGACAATTGCACACACGGTCAGTGATAGCCTTCAAGCCTAAATAGTATGGGTTCAATACCTCATGCAAAATTTATACACATAGACCATCTTCTCTCTTCAACGAATTATGGAATTACGTGCACAAAAGTATTTATCCTTGTCTGATCAATGATGTGGGTCCTTTAGGACTTACATGTAAAAGAAGGCATCATTTGGAGTGAAGTGATTCGATAAAATGATGTCTGGGTTTGCTGAGGGTAAAGTGTAGGAGTTATAGAAAAGGTGGACAGTGCTGAGCTTGACTTTGAGGCTCCTTTCAAGGAAATCTATCTGTGCAAACACTCTGTAGTTTTTATTAAATGTCTTTCTGGAATATATGACTTTCAAGTTCAGAACATGAAAGCTAACGAGGTGGTTGCTACCCTACAGTGAGGAAGGTTCTGTCAGCACACTTGCTTTGTAATCACAACCTTGCCATTACAGACTTTAGGATCATTATTTTACCCAAGGCTGCTCAAAATTCTAGGACTTCTTGAAGAAATTTTCACATGTTTTTCTCATAAATTGAAGTTTGGCATGATGATTATAGAGACTCATTTTTATTCATTTCTCTGTTATTATTTATTAAGCATTACCTTTTAAGTCTCATGAGTATAAAATATTAGTCATTACTGCCTTGTTCTACTATGTGTGTCTCTAACTGGAACTATCCATAGCCTTGAGGGCCAGCCTTTTTCTGACTATCGTGGTTTTGGTTTCATATAATTTCTTGACAAGGATGACAACAACAATGACTGCTGAACCGCCTAAGGCAGTCCTTTAACCTTCATTTAACAAACACACTGCACGTGCAGTATCCCCTGAGCACGGCACAAGAAAACAGCATGCAAGATGGATGGTTTGGGGCTAGACAATCCTATCAGTAACTTGAGGTCCAAGAGAGGACAGAATTTTTTTTTCTGAGGAAGTAGAGCATTGTGTTGTGTGTCAGTAGAGAACTGAGGAAAGGTAAGGTTCTTATTCTTGGAGCACCAGTTAAAATCCAGGGCAGTTCCTATGTGAAAGAGAAAGACCACTGGTTTAAAAAAAAAATCACTTGGATTTGGTAGTTGATAGATTTGAGTAGTTAACTGAGAAAGAGTCTCACAGATCTTGGGTGCTATTAAAATCTGATATTATTCATTATGATAGGGCCTGGAAAATTAGTAGCCACATCCATGAAGTTTGAATTCTCCAATAGCAGCTGGAAATTTGGTAGTTTATCTAAGATTCTCAAAGTGTGTCAGTGTGTCTCTGTGCACTGGGTATGTGTGTGGTATATTTTTATGTGCTAAGGTATGGTCTTTTGGGTTGGTGTGTGTGTTTGTGCCTTGAAGTACATGACTATATGTTGGGCTCCTCTGAAGACATTTAAAAAGCATATCCTTAGGGGATAATTAACCATTCCCTGCACCAAATTCCTGCTAGAAATAGTAAATGTCCCCCTTTTCTGGCAGCACTCATTCCAGAAGTGATTAACTTTCTTATGCTGTTCTTAAAGTCATCTACATAAGGCCATATGGCTATCCTCTAAAAAACAAAACAAAACAAAACAAAACCAACCAACCAACCAAAAAAAAAAAAAAAACCAAAGAAACAAACCACCACCAACAAAAAAACCTATCCTAGTGTTCCTTTACTCCAAGCCCCATGGAATAGGCCTTCCTTAAAAAAATGTTTCTGAGCCTGATTCTATTGCAGTTAAAAAAAATATTCACATTTGGAAAAGTGAAATAGTAGGAATTTCCTAAACTGCCAGGACAAAAAGGGGGTATAAGTTACTTAAGGTTTCTCTACCTTTAAATTTGTAACATCTATCCATTTGTCCTTTCCCAAGTTGTCAGTTGTTAAAGGCGTTGTTAAAGTTGTTAAGAACCAGGATGCCTGGCTTCAAATCCCAGTGCCTCCATTTATTAAGAGATAATGTAGTGACTTTTTAAAGAATTATGAAATTTTGTTTTCTCTAAAAACCACAGAAATATTGAAAGGATGTGCTTTTGTCTTAATCCCAGGTGTAGGGATGTGGGACTGCTCCATACTGTCTGCAGCAGCTGACTATGATTTGCCTCATGCTCTAGCAAAAGCATGCTTCTGCCAGCTGCAGAATTTTTGCAATTGTGTGATGTTTGGAATTCTGAGAACTTTTCAGAGGGAAATACACTTGAGGATCCTGAAAGATGGTTGTTGGTCTATTAGGGAGGTTGCTTGCAATTTGTTAGTGGCCATGGTCAAAGAAGAAATAAAGAAAAGAAATTAGATTCAGGGATTTTCCTAATTTGTCTGTCCCCATTTCTCTAATAAAGGGTGGGAAAAAGAAGAACCCACAGAGTCACACGGACCAGCTGCAAGCTAACATTATCAAGTTCTATTGACCATGGAACATTCGTATTACCGCATTTTTGGATTAATGAAGACAGAAGTTTCATGGGCTTGCTTTGAAGGTTACAATGAATCAGTGCAAAAAAGTTTGTCTTCTGCATAGCACTTAATTGTTTTTTGTGTGTTAAGGATAAAATTACTACTAGTTCCCTATTTTCCTATCTACCTTATTTTTCAAAGTGCTTTACTAGCAAGATAATATCCGTTGATAATAGCTTTACTAGCAAGATAATGTCTCCATCATTTAGGATTGAAGAGAATAAAAAAGCTATTATGGAAATAATTATGACTCTTCTCCCTTTAAAACATTGTAGAAGTAAGTCAATCATAGAAATAAATTACCCTGGCTTTCCTAAGCCTAAGAAGAGGTCTCTAAGCAAAGCAAGTTAAGTTCTAGTTTGGATGGAAACTTCCTGAGACTTCCTGAGATCTAATCTGATCTCTCAATATGACCTTAAATCTGTAATCTAGCATGTTGATTCTAAGTATCAGACCTTTTTGCTCATTTTCATATTTATCTTCTTTACTTTCTCCCCATCTTAAATAGCTTTGTGACAGACTGTCATCCTAAATTTTAATCTGAACAGTGTTTTTCATCTTCGGCTGTTCATTAGAATCATCTGGAGAGTTAGGAGAGACATCTCAAGTACCAGGTCATGTCTGACATTAATTAAATCTGAATCTCAAGTGTCAGTGCTTTAAAACCTCTGCAGGTAATTCCTGAGCAGGGAAGTGGACCACCAGCTTAAACTAGCTACCTATTCTCTGTGATTAATTTAGACAAGTCAGTCATCCCCTTTAGAATTGACATTAGTGTGAATGGCACTGGGAAGGCTGCGAGACATTTCCCTCACTGCAGACAGAACAGTGCTGGTGCAGACTGTGCTTCACATCTCTGATGCCTTTTTACATATCGCTGCTGGTAGTTTTAGATAACCAAACACAAAACTTCTTGATGCTGTGTAGCAATGATCTTGGGTTAATGCCATAGCAGAATGTTTACAAAAGAACTCCATTAAAAAAAAAAAAAAAAGCCAACACAACAGCATGTGTCTGACCCAATGACACTGTAATGTTTCACTACACAAATTCCTGTCTTGTTGCTTTTTCCATAAAAATTCTGAAGTTAATCTCTATTATTCTTTGTTGAAGGACAGGGACATTTAAGTACTTATATTAAAAAAATAAGTCTAACATATATGCATCAATCAGTACAAGCTATAAGTCTAGAGATTGTTAAATTATTCAGTGTGCTAACTTGCGTAGCTACAACTCTAATTAAGAAACTGTAACCTCAGTAGTCTAGACACCCCTGCCCCCCACTGTATCCCTTTCTCCTCTCCTGGCCTTCCCCTTTCTCCACAGCAGTAGGAAACGTAACCACACCCCTTTGTTTTTAGTGGTGCATCACTTTAACTTTAATTGAAGTGTATTTTGCTTGCCCATTAGAGGAAGCCCTTTACAGCGTGGCCGAAGTCATCATCTCTTTTTCTATGGTTATTTTCCCCATCTGTTTAGAATTCACTTCCCATTTCATTGTTGCCTCGTCTAATCAAGCAGGAGAATGTCTCTAGAGTCTGTGTGCCATAAACTACTTAATTTTGAAATATAACTGCCAGGGGCTTAATGAGAAACCACCAAACCTTCTTTGGCTATAAGTCCTTTCGAAGCCTTTATTTGTGAGAACCAGGTACAAGCTGCTATACATCCTTGAAGATAATTTTTTGTTATTTTTGTTTATATAAGAGTCTGTGTCATGTTTGTATCCATGTAATATACTTTATTGCTTGTATTCATGTTTTTTGCTTTAAGCACCAACATGTTGCTTATGCTTATTATAATTAGAAAAGTGAAAAACAGTCAAGACAGAATCTGAATGTTAACACAGGGCATTAATATTATCTGTCTCCATAGAAGTATGTCACAGTGTCGCTTGTCCATTTCTCTCAGTCTGGCACACAATGAATCTGGCCTGCTTTAATAGCAGCACTCAGTTTTATTTTCATTCTTTGCAATTTTTATAGAATTATGGCCGATATTGAGTTCTTTATCTTTAAGGTCTTTTAGCAATGCAAAAGACATTGGTCTTAAGAAAATTACAGATTTGGTGATTTTATTTCAGGGAAGAAACTAGTAACATAATTGTTATGCAATAAGATAAACACAAGTATATACTAAGTAGAAAAATTTTAACTAAGGATCAGATAATAAGAAATTTGAGGCTTCATGATAAAAACAAGGTCTTATTGCATAACCTCAGCTAACTTGAAATTTGCTATGTAGACCAGGTGGCCTTGAACTCACAGAGACCAACGTGCCTCTGCCTCCTGAGTGCTTGTAATTAAAGGTGTGCACCATCATGCCTGGCCCTATGCTATAAATTTAAAAGATGCTAAATGTATTTTGAGGACTGTCTGCCTTCTAGGTAAACTCTTTTAATTTGCTGTGTGAAAATTGTTTAATACAATGTTTTATGTAACAATGAACGAATATGGGATCTGGAGGAAGCCTCAGCTTCCCTCTAATTCACATTGTCTTTACTATCTTGAGGCTTACTATGGTCGTCTCCAAAGGACAGATTGCTACTGGTGAGAAATGTGCTTCATAGTCACGTATGGACAGTCTGGGAAGGAACAGTGGTTAGTTGGGATCATTGCTGTAAGGGTTTAACATGTTTTTCCATTTTCTGATCCAGAGAAAGAAAGTATGAATTATAACTTTTTTCCAACAGAGAGGTCAGGATAATAGTCTGTCCAGACTAGGTGCTGACCAGCCACTATGCATGATGAAGCACCAGTTCAGTCTTGGAAGTTGTGAATCCAAGAAAATGGTGTTTATGAGAATGTGGGGTGTAGCTGTCATTTCGTGAGTGTTATGAAGTCAGTTGGATAAGAATTTGGGAGTTTCTTTAAATAGAAGGAATGATTCTCTGCATTTTATTCTTTTAAACTAACACCTTCCAGTAGATCATTCTGCATTCAAAGAAATACTGTATCTTCATGGAAATAGCATTCAATACACAAGTTACATGTCACTGATGAGTAAGTACATGAACTGTGACCAGAGGAATTCAGAAAATAAAGTTGTAGTTTTATCTTATCTTAATTAACTTAAGTGGCCATATGTGGCAAGTAGTCACTGTATTGGACAGTACCAATTAGATTATACGTTTGTGCTTTAAATAAAAAACGATAGACCATAATTAGGGCTGGGAGATCCTGTTGTATTAACACCTCAAAACGATATAATCTAAAGGAACTCATGATTCATTTCCACAGATAAAATTCTTCCTGAGGAGCAGAGTTTTATTAAGATAAAAGAAATTCATTTCCTTGTAGTTCTGGAGGCTGGGAGTTCAAAATTACTGTGTTGGCAGAGCTGGTCCTGAAGGCTCCCAGGAAGTCTCTTGTGCTCATTCAAATCTTAGATTTAAGCCATTGCAATGTAGATATATCTTTAAAATTAGCATCATATATATTGTATAAATATAATACACACATATGTATGTATGTATGATTTGGGTTTTTAAAGACTCTATGTAGCCCTGACTGCCTTGGAACTCACTCTGTAGATCAGGCTGGCCTTGAATTCACAGAGATCCCCCTGCTTCAGCCTCCCGAGTGCTGAGACTAAATGTTGTGCCACCACTGCCTGGGTAACTTTAAATTATGTCTTCTATGTTGTTGGAACATTCTCACTTCCCATTATTTAATCCCCATAGTTTTAATTGTCTCTTTCCTTATGACAGCAGGATATGGCTTTCTCTGACTGCCAGTGTATCTCTTTACAGAAAAAGTTCTATCATCATCCAAAACTCAGTACTGAATTATACTGGTTGAAGTCAAATTCTAGGTTCCTTTTCAAGATTTTAATTTTGATCTTTCCATATATCAGTTTGTATTTTTGAGGTTAGGAGGTCGATAGTGAGCCAGAGAACTTGTAGAGGAATTTTAATTCAGCCACATGGCTCCTCTGGCAAGGGATCACATCTAAAGACCTTCTAGGTCTATATGATCTGGCCAGAATCAGACATGTCCTGGATTGCAATATGATCTTGTTGGAATACAGACATACCCTTAGTACACACCTTTAATCCATAACAATTAAGGTTAATTTGTAGAAGAAAGGAGCCATATTTGAAAGTGACATCTAATTGAGGGGCAAGCAAAGTGATGAATCAGAGAAAGATTTGACAGAATGAATCAGAGATAGTATATGCTCAACTCACATGAGAACAGCACAGGAAAGAGAGGCTACTTAAGAGCAAAGAGAGAGGGTAGGGTGTATATGGCAGTTTGGTTAGGACAGTTCTTAGAGACAGGTTTCAGGGAGAACAAGCTAGACATGGGAGAAGAAAGAATAAGCCAGAAAATGAGAAGGAACCAGAAGATTAGAATATATTGCCAACATTAGTATGAGACCAACCAGAGCAATTCAGTCAGAAGCCAAGAGAAGCTGAATTGAATCAGTCAGCTTGGAAGATTAGACTGTACAAAGGCTAGAAGCTTCTAGGCCCAAGGTTCCTTAGTACAGAAAAAGAGATGCTTTGGGCTTAGCCCAAGACAAGTATTCACACAACTTGGGTAAGACTCTCATCTCATCTTTTCATCTGAGGAATTAAATGAAATATTTACATTTGCAGAACTGATTTTGGTGCTCTTAAGTTTTATGTTGAATTTGACAGAGAGTATAAGAGTTTAGATCTACATAAGAATAACAACTTCAGACTTATTCTGTGTCTCTGTCTACTATTGATAATTGTCCCCTACTCTTTCAACTTTTCACCATTGGGTATGATGCATTTCATATCAAAAACAAAGTCTGGATACAGTGGTGATAAAATCTGAGACTATCTGGAAATTCCTTGTACCCATAAGTTAAAGTTAAAATCCTAGGAATTTTCAGTCAGATGATAGCTACCCCCATAAGCATACAAATCTAGTCTTTGTAGACTCAGCTGGTGAATAGAAGGCTGGAATGTTTGTAGTCACACATTCTTTTATCAGGATCCTGATTCTGCCATGACATGGTTGTGTATGCGCGGGTTCATTTTTCAAGTGTTTTGTGCCAAAAACAAAAATAAAAAACAAAACAACAGGACAGGACTGAGCAGAGCAGCACCGAGCAGAGCAGAGCAGAGCAGAGCAGAGCAGAACAGAACAACCAAAAACCCCCAAGGATAAAATGCAGTGTTTACAGGACGGTGATTGTGAGATGCCCGAGACTGACTTGTCAATCAGTAAACGGTGATTTTATAGTTTATAACACAGTAGCCTGGTTCTGTGTTAGCATAAAATCCTCTCACTTTCCTTCACTGTTCTTTTATCATAGGAGAACGAGGGTAGGGTAGGGCAAGCACATTTCCATATTATTGTTGTAGAAAAACATGCTTTTGTTTTCCGTAGACACTAGCCATTTTTATTTCAGGTACAATTAGTTCCAAAGGACACTTTTAAAGCATTTGCTTACGGTAAAGATAGAGTTGATTAACTCCCAGCGAAAGCATTTAGAGACCCCTAAGAAGTTAACTATGAATAGTCTTGGGTTTTATATGCAAGGGAGCCTAATGTCCTTGGATGTTCCATGAGGACAGGGAGATGATCAATGTGTTGAGTGCTGGCCTGGGCCCTGTTTCTAGCAGTTACTTTGTAAATGATATTAAATTGAATCAACTGTCATGCTCAAATAAACTTTTTACTGTAATTGAACATAGTAACCATATATAACTAAATGTGACACAGCCTTTTATGATAAGTTATACTTGTATAAATTTTGCAAAAAGATAAAATGTATATTTGTATAGTCTTCCTTCTTATAAATTATTTTCAATCTCTCTATAATTATAGTGTGAAATGGACAGTAGCACCTGTAAGCTGGTATCATAAACAGAAATTAAGGATAAATGGTTTATGCATAATTAAATAAATTATACCAAAGAATTTCTTTCCTTAGCATTGAAAATGACCAAAATCTATGTCAGTGGCTCTGATAAAGCCACAGTGTTGCCAGACTTGACTGGAGGTTTAGTAACGCTGCTTTGCTAACTTACTGCTAGTGAGTTTGCCAGTGTGGAGCAACACAGCTAATGTTCATCATAGTTGTTAATTCCTGATTGTGATATGCATACAGCACATGCTCGGAGAGAACTGCTACTGATCAGGCCAGAGCGGAGCAGGGCCTGACTTATGGTTAGAAGAAAAGGTCAGGCACGCAGTGTTCTAATCACTGCCTAGCCCACTTTACACTACATCCTGTTTTCTTTCCCAAATGAAGAAACGGATAAAAGAATAAGTAAAATGCCGGGCAGTTTACGCCTTTAATCCCAGCACTTGGGAGGCAGAGGCAGGCGGATTTCTGAGTTTGAGGCCAGCCTGGTCTACAGAGTGAGTTCCAGGACAGCCAGGGCTACACAGAGAAACCCTGTCTCGAAAAACAAACAAACAAACAAACAAACAAACAAACAAACAAAACCAACCAAAAACCCCCAATAAACAAACAAACAAAAAGAATAAGTAAAGTTGTCTATGTGTGTGTGTGTGCCACAGCCCCTGCATGTTGAGGTCAGAGGACAGTTTGTGAGACTTCAATTGTGTGGGATCAAACTCAGGTCATCAGACTTGGTGACAAGCACATTTACTCTCTAAACCATCTCCCCAGATTCAGCTCTTTAACTTATGTATAAGATAAAAAGGAGATATGATGTAAGATTTTGAGACCATATATGAGCCATATCTTTGAAAATGATTATGTCATTCAGTGGTCCAACCATAATTAGAAAAATTATCACTTCAAATTTGTGTGAGAAATAGAATGTTTCTTTTGAATTGTTACATTTTTGGAGCTTTTGATACATACTCAATACAATGAAATCTGGGCATGGTGTTTGGGCAGCCTTAAATTAACTAAATTACTGCATATTCCATTTGATTCTTCTGCACTGTACTAAACTATAAACTTATAAATGTATTTAATTGATACACAGACTTAGAGTCATTTAAAACAGAGAAAAGGGGTTTCTAACCATTGTAATCATCCACAGGAGACTGCTGACCCTAGCCCACTTTAGTGGTTTCAATCTGGAATGTACCTCACAGGCACATGCTTTGAACAGTGTGTTCCTAGCCTACTATGTTATTTTAAAAGTTGTGCCTGGCAGAAATAGGTCACTAGGGACTGACCATTGAAGATTATAACTGCCCTGACTCTGGCAATGGTCTTTGCTTCCTGGTTGGTCCCAGTGTAAGTGCCCCTCTTCTTGCTCCTGCTGGCAAATGAAATCCTATTGCCGTATTGAACTGAAATTGTGCCCCAGGTGGATCTTAACATCTTATGTTTTTGGCAGGTGTTTTGGTCACAGCAATGCATCCCTGCCCAAAAGAACAGTACTAATCATAACTCAGAAAGTAACATTTTAGCATTTTCTATTTGCCAGATAATAGTAATAGGTCTTTGAGTTAATTATTATGTGAAAGTAATAGTTAAGACTTGAGTAGCTGATTTTCTGCTTCTTACCCTAATCATAATTACTTTTTCTTAAAAAAAAAAAAAAAACCATCACTTACCATTAACTGGAAGTTACTATCAATGATTCCCTACCAAATAATACAACTGAATAAAACCTAACCAGCGGTAAAACGCTGGAAAGTCACATTTGTGTTTTAAGTCATTTTATGCTACTTCCCTTTGTTTCCCTTAAACCCTTATTTGAATCCAGGACTGCAGGACCTGGAAATCACACCTTTCTGCTTTGTTTTACAGTGGCCTAAGAAGGTAAAATGATTTTTCAGAAAACACACTCTTAGCTAGCAACACAGTAGAAGCAGATAGACTGTGGGTTTTGGACCATTGAAGAATACTTCCATAGAGAAAGGCGCAAGGGAAGAAGAGACAGAACAGGAAGCTGTGTGGGTAGGGAGCTAGGAGGATCTCGGAGGAGCCCGATGGAGTTGGAAGTTCGATCAAAATAGATTGTATGGAAAATTTTAATTAACACTAAACCAAAACAGGATTTTGATTGATATGTGACTTTCTAATATTGATATCAGTTGTGTTCTTGTCAGATCAGTCTTTAGACAAGTAAATCATTTCATTCCCCAGTTATATACACGTGGATCTGGCCAAGGGCACATGGGTGTTTGAGGAGAATAACCAGTACCAGAGAGGTCGCCTGGCATCCACCTATCCCCAGATTCTTCCAGCTCACTGGCAACTGTGCAGATCCCAGGCACTGTTTCCCCTAGACTTGTACATTGGTGACACTTCCAATAACAGATGCTCTTCCTAATATTTTCACCTTGGAAACCAAATTCTCAAGCTCAAGAAGAAAAGCATCATGGCATGGCCACATATCAGGATTTGATTCTGGCTCTGCTACAGGTAACTACAGTTCATAGGGGAGTCTACCTAATGGTGAATGTAACGAAGTGACAGTCACAGACCTGCAGTCACAGGCTCTGGACAGATGTCCTAAGGCAAGAAGACATGAAGTGGAACATTCATTTACCATTCTAGATTCGAGATTTTTGTTTTCTTCAGGAAAAACAAAAAGGAAATAATTTAAAGAGAATATTATTTTAAAACCAATGTAACTTAATTTGGAAACTATAAGAAACCATTATGAAGAAAATTAGAATCAGTTATTCTTCTACCACCCAGTGATAATCATGATTATTTTGATATATTTCTTAGAGCTTTTAGATTATGTGTTTATAAATATGTTTATAGTATTTATTATATAAAAATTTATTATATAAATTTTATAACTTTTATATTACATTATAATTACATGTCATTTTACATTATGAGTATAAATTTATTTTTTAACTTTTTTAGAATTTTATGAGCACTGTGTTTACATTATTTTTCCTGCTCTTCCCTCCAAGTCTTCCAATGTTGTTTTTTACCCCCTCCTCATTCATAACCCTGTTTTTCATGATTATTGTCTTACATACACACACTCACACACAGAAACACATGTATATATATGCACATACATATATATGTTCATATATAAAATATGCAGAGCCTGCTGAATCTGTGTTATTCATACATATATGTTTAGGGCTGGCCACTTGGTATTGGATAACCAATTAGGGGTTCATCCCTGGAAAAGACTGACTGGCCCTCTCTCAGCAGTCATTAATTGCCTATAGCTCTTCATTTAAAGGTGGAGCATCATGGAATTGCTCCATGCTACACTGACATATCAACTGGTATTGTCATTGTCCAGGTCTTACTTAGACAGCTATCTTAGTGAGATTTTCAATGAGTGCAGCTTTCCTGTTGTATATAGAAGACATAATCTCAAAACAGGCTTCTCGGTTCTTTGGCTCTGACAATCTTTCCATCTCTTTAACAGCATTCCTGGAATGACAGAGTCTCACTGTGTAGACCTGGATGGCCTGGAACTCATTATGTAGATCAGGCTGGGTTCGAGACTCACTTTATATTAAAGGGCATTAAAAGGTGTGCACTACTATGCCTGGCTTAAAGTGAGACTTAGGTGCAGTATTTCTTTATTTAATCAACCCCCTGTTTGACTATATATTTTTTTCATTTTAATTATTTGTTTGTTTGTTTATTTATTTTACTGTTAAATAGAATTGGGGAGTTGGGGTAGAAGGAGTCTCTCATCAGGCGTAGCATAGGTGACATAGTTTGCCATGTGTTTTCCTTGTTTTAAATTTGTTTTATAACAAACAGAGAAAGTCTTTCTTTGCTGGAACATTCCTTTCTTATCAGCTATAGGTTCTTGTTTTCATTCAGTTGTTGATGAGTGAAACCAAGGAATTAGACAATTAGTCCTAAGCAGACTCACCAGGCTTGGCTCCCTTCAGTGTTCCTACTCTCTATTTCCTGATCTTGGGGATTAAATTACCTCAAGAAATAACTTGGACCATTTTGCAATAATTTTTATATTTTCTTTTCCTAAATGCTGAAGTCTTTAGTTACCAAAATGCTTTAGAAAACAACCAATTTACATTTTTAACATTCTTTTCAATAATAATAGTAATAATAACAATAATAATAATGTAAGAATAATTTCCTGATATCCATGAATCTAAGACCTAAAGATTCACAGCACATTCTTTATCCTGGAATTATTCTCTAGAGAAGGATGTGTCTATTCAATCCTAGATCCTAAAGAAGGCATAGTAACAAATTGTTATGCAGTACGTATAGACCTACAAAGTAGTTTTCAAAGTAGAAATTTGAGGCCGTTTTGAATTTATGATAGCTGACATTTGTGGAAATGGCCTTCTGAATTATTGGGTCAAGAAAGCTGGTAAAACATGTAGACGTCTCCTAGTACTGGGCAAAAGGGAGAAGAAATGCAGACCTTCCAGTGAAGGGTCACTGATATAAAATCAGAGTTCCTTTTCTTCTATCTAAACTACATAGAATTCAGATGCTGTAGCCATCACACTATAAAATGGTTACACTCACAGCTTCCACATGGAGATGTTCTGACTTGGCACTGTATTTCATTTTGAATCTCTCCTGTATGACTTGAGTGCAAGACTCTGTCTACTTACTTCACAAAGTAAGCAACACCGTGATCAAAAAGGGTTAATTGGATTATGCTCAATTTAGTCTGCTTAGCACTTAGCAAATGGCTGTCTCATGCTAGCTGTCATGATTTGCTTTGGCAACAAAAGGAAGGAATATGCTGCAATCAAGCCCCACCCTGCTCAGCCATCTAGGCCGGAGTTAGGTAGTTTGTTTCCCCCAAATAAGGAATTTAGGTGTTCTGTGCAGCTTGGGTCCCAGAGCCCGGGCTGAGGAAGGGAGGGAATGAAGAAGGGACAAATGCACAGACACTGTACACAAAAGCTGGGGTCAGCTGGGATGTGCACACTCTGATAAAGCAGCGCCTAGTAGGACCACAACCTAGAACTTCAGTGTTTGTTGTGTGGGGGAGGTGTGGTTAGCAAGGCTCAGTGGGAGGTCTCTGAGCTGCCCCAGGCTGATAACACCAGGGAGAGAGCCCCAGCAGCTAGGCCAGCTTTGCCACCCTGTGAACCTCAGCCAGTAAGACTTTGTCATTACTGTGAGGCTGAAGCCCTGGATCCTTGATACAGGGTTTGCTCACTTCCCCACAGTGGCTCAGTCCTGTCACCCCACCACTCTCAGAAGGCTAAGGTAGGAGGTTCACAATACATAGAAGGCTGATCTGGGCTAAGCCACGAGTTCCTGGCTAGCCTGGGCTAAAAAGTGAAG
Organism: Uromys caudimaculatus; assembly: GCA_028551405.1. Classification (NCBI taxonomy): domain Eukaryota; kingdom Metazoa; phylum Chordata; class Mammalia; order Rodentia; family Muridae; genus Uromys; species Uromys caudimaculatus. The sequence goes on along the minus strand of CM052705.1, from coordinate 64,017,482 downwards.
CCAGGCTTCAAAAAAAAAACAAAAAACAAAACAACAACAGCAACAAGAGAATTTAAATATGAAATTCTACTCCAGAGCAGGTCTTGATAGATGCATAGCTGACTAAGCAGGTATAATGAAAACGACTTTTAATGCTGTTCTATTATCCTATGTATCTATCATAGTCTATCTATCTATAGATCATCTCTTTCTTTTTGAGGCAGGGTCTCATATCCAGCTTTGATTGGCCTGTAGCTCTCTCCATAGACTTTGAACTCACAGAGATGCACCTGCATCTACCTCCCAATATAATCTTTTCATTTTTAAAAGTACTGTGAAATTCGAAGCTTTGACTTAGCTATCAGATGGACCTGGGTAGAGTTATGTCCTTTAAGAAATAACTCTTTACATTCCAGTTTTATCACCTATACAATGATTCAAAGATAATTTGTGCCTCAAAAGACTATTGTGGATATGAAGTAAGACAGTACAGAAAAGCATGTGTGATACTTGCTGTGTGGTGCATGTGTGCGATACATGACACTGGTGTGTGGTCAAGCAAGGTTTGCTAATATTAGCTCTGCTTGTCCTTCAGTGAACACCTTGGAAAACAGTGAGCAGCAGATATGAGGGTCTTATGTAGACCTTTGATGTGTATTTGCTCAATGATTATATTGATGATTAAATGGTGGCATCATAAGACAGATGATTGTCCTTTCAATGTGACCCCATGTACCTCGTCATTTCCTCATATTGGCCTCACATTGATGTCCTCACAGCTTGCTTTCATGCGTCCAATGGGAGGATTTTAAAGGGGCTATCAATGGAATGCAAGATACATTAAACAGACTCACAAAGGCCTGGAAGCCATTCTTATGGAGGATAATAGTGGTGGATAGAACATAGGAAAGACTTATAACATGTGAAGTGGGCTAGCCTTATCCTAACTCTAGAATGTATGATTAGGACCCATAGGTGAGAGCTACAAAATGGTTTAACACAAGGAAGGGCTTATTATAAATTAGAGGAATTAAACATGGAAAAAATTGATTTCTCATCAGTGAGAAACTCTCAGGGGTTTGAAAACCTAATAGAGCAAGGCACCATCCTCATTGTTCTGTTTCTCTGGAAATGAAAGCTTGCAAGTAGGTTAAGGGGAAAGAGAATAGCTATTTTTACTAGGGGTCAAAAGTTTCCTCCTCTCTCTGGGCTATGAGAGACACTTGGTGAAGGGCGTGGCTTTGTGACTGTTCTTGAAAGTAGGAGGCATTAGTGCATAAGCTGAGGTGGCTGAGAAGGGAGGGGGTCACCTCTGTCATTGTGAATTTTCCTCAGCATTTGACGAATCAGCACTGTCTGCTTAAGGCAGATTGCACACTTGTACACGTATAGTGTTGGCTGCGTCTCTCTCACCTTACATGTCTCCTTTGGCTCATATGCATTGATATGCTCTTATATTCCCATTGAATGAACAATGAGTTTATGAACACTAAAGTAATTGAACTATGCTCAAACACTTTATAATAGTTCAGAGGAAAATCCACTATGCATCATGTACTCACTAACAGAAAAGATATCATAGAGGAGGGCTTCTTTTTTCAGCGTTTTCAAGCTATATGTAGGATGAAGTGGGGTTGTTATGCTTTTTGACCAGCATAACTACTGTGGAATTTTTAAGAAGGTTGAAAATCACTTTTAAAGGGTGCACAGTCACTACTGGTATACCCTTTGGGCATTTTCTTGGGTCGCTTAAGGTTAACAGGCCTTGTCCATAAAATGTTCTGCAAAATAAATATTTGGCCCATTTATGAGCTTCAGACTGTCCTCTTTTAAGCGAGGGATCTTCACAGCACTCCCAGAACTCTTCTCAGTTTTCATTATTAAAAGAAATGACAGAGGGGTGGGTATGCGTGCTGATGCCTATACTAGTTAGATTAGCTTTGTTCTTCAAGTTTCAGAATACATATTCTTTTATCTTTTAATGTGATGATACTCTGTGTAATAGTCTGGACCTTTTAGTGATAATTCTTCTAATTTGCAAATGTCAAGGAGAGGGAACAAGGAGAAACCACTACTTTTTGGTGCCTTTCTTTGACCATCCATTTCCACATAATTCAGAATGTGTCTCTTAACAGTGCTTTTTAGACAGCAGGCTGACTGTGGTGTTCGGTGGCTTCTTCTCATAATATTTTTATTGATTATTTGGGAGTTTCACATCATGAACCCCAGCATACTCACTTCCCAGGCCTCACAGGGCACTCCCCTTTTCCCCCCTGCTGAAGAAGAAGGAATAGGAGGAGGAGGAGGAGGAGGAGGAGGAGGAGGAGGAGGAGGAGGAGGAGGAGGAGAAGAAGAAGAAGAAGAAGAAGAAGAAGAAGAAGAAGAAGAAGAAGAAGAAGAAGAAGAAGAAGAAGAAGAAGAAGAAGGAGAAGAAAGATGAAGGATGAGGAAGAGGAGGAGAAGGATCAGGAGGAGAAAGAGGAGGACATATTTACTGGAGCACAGTTAAACTCCCAGTGGCCATCCCCTTAAAGAAAACTGACTCTTTCCCTGCCTTCATCTCTGCCAGAAGCCATCAACTGTGGATAACTACACTTTGGCATCCATATCACAATTTTTAAGAGTTCTCTTCAGTGGCTTTCTGTCTAGGCTGTTATTTGGTGGGAGGTGGTTAGGAGTTGTCACAGGAGCCTTCTATGTCTCTCTTTCTCAACTGTAAGTCTGCAGTCATCAATACCATGGCAATAATGGCTTCCTTGCCTTTTACACTCAGCAGGACCATGGATGGACTTATACATGGTTTCTGGTGACAGCACCTGCCACAGACCTCAGCATGGCTTCCAGTGATAGTACAGATTGCAGAACCACAGACCCAGATATCACAGACATCAACACGGCCTTTGGTGGCTGCAGAGGATACTCACATGAACATGGCCCCGTGGAAGCATAGCTTATGGAGATCCATATGGCCATCAATGGTAACTCAGGCCAGCGTCATTGGCACAGCTCCCTGCTGCTATAGGATCATGGACACCCACTGGAACCTCCAGTTTTAACATGGCCTGGGACAGTGGGCCATAAATATCAAAGTGGCCTCCAGGGGCAGTACTGACCTTAGAGATCTTTCTAGGAGGTCCAACCAGAAAAGGAGCCATTCTTCATCCTGGACATCCTATTCTTGCTCTGCACCAGGGCCATCAAACAGCTTGACAGCATGTTTGGAGGCTGAGTCGGAGTCCAAGCTTCAGGGAGTGGCTCACCACCCTGTGGGCCCTACTCTGCAATGACACGTTCTCTGTTCACCACAGCCTTCTCTCACAGGGGGTGTGCTTTTATTCAAGGAGCAGGTGAACCAGTTGGGTTGGTGGTGATGGGCGTCTCACCCATCTTCTCATACGCAGAGTTAGCATTCTGTTCCTTCTCTTATAAAACAGGAAAGATTGTTAAGTCGCCGAGGCTGCGTCAGAGAACTAAAAGCAGCACCAGGAACATGATGTCATCTCTACACCACCATGGTAATTTTAAGGAATATATTGTGTTTTCCTTTAGAAACAAAGTTTATAATGCCTTTTCAAGATAGGTTCTTTTGAGTGACATCAATTTCATGGAAGTATGTGTTTTTCATTAAAAAGTCTAAACCCGAATTGTTTACAACAGTCTCATTAAACTTCGAGGCGGTGGGTGAGGAGGTAATTTGCTTCAGTAACTTTCATGTAAAGATTCCCAGTTATTAGTGGAAAAGGAAGCTCCCTCAGAGCTTGATTTCAGGTCAAACTTAGAAGAACTTAACTTTTGAGTTATTTAAATTAAAAACTGTGAAACATATTTTGTGGCCAAAGTTTAATGTAGTTCTTAAGATTTATATGAAATATGTTTTTGATAGATTTCCAGAAATGTTTTTTATTTTCTATTTTCTGTACATCTAAGCACTGAGTCTACAGCCACTATGTCAGAGCACTGGCTCCTCTGTGTCCCCGTCTTTGGCAAGACTGCCTATGTATAGCTTTCTCCTTTGAGTCTAAAGCCTTCCTTGATTTTAAACCCCGCCCTTAAGGATGTGGTTTTGGTGTATCACCAGAGTAAAGAAAGCCTTTATGTCAATGAGTAACTTCTCCAGCAGCTATTGTAATATGCTGTCTCCCTAGGGTTCACACAGAGATTTCTCTGTACAAGAGGAAGGAGACATGTTTTGTTGGACAGGGTCAGGGAAATCCTGCCTTGGAATGGAGAAGCATCTCACCTGGTTCTCTCGGCCAGAATCTCTGGCCCCTCTCTTTGCTTTGGAGCTGAGAGTGGCTGCAATAGTAATAACCCATTGCTTGGGACCAACAGTTACAACTTAGTGCCTTTGTTTTTTGAAAAAATTACGTTACTCATAAGTGCAGTGAAAATCTGTGTGTTGCTCTGGTGTACTTCTGCTAACCAAATGTCCATTTTACAACTTTCAACACTGCGCTGCATTATACGTGAGGGTTTGCCTTCCAAGTCCTACTTTATTCTTAGAGTCACACAGGTATGGCATTACAGGCAACAGGGTAACCTCTATTACATACAATTAGGTAAAGTGTATAAAAACTTGATAAAAACTATGTTTTCTGCCTTGCATCTTTACTTTGTTATGCATCTTATTGTTATTTAGGGATGGTGAGGATGCTGCTGCTGCTGCTGCTGCTGCTGCTGATTGTTCTTTTAAAGACAGTCTTGTCTTGTAACCTGGGCTAGACCGAAAATTACTGTGTAACCCAGGCTGGCCTCAAATTAATGATCCTCTTAACTCAGCTTCCCAAGGGTTGGGGTTATAGGATTATAGTTACTATATTTGACTGAATTGTTACTTTTGAATTTACTACTTGTTCTTAAAAATGTTTATTATAAGATACTCCGTCATATCACACCACCAGCGGCCTCATACACCTCACACACTTTTTGATCGTATCAAGTGTCCACATCAAGCAGTTGACCTGTGTACACACCATGCAGGCTTGTGTGAATGCTCACCATGATATTGACACAAGTGAATCACCCTTTGTCTCCATCAATGCCTACCCCAGTCAGGAATCCAGGAAGTGCAGTTCCTCAAGAACCGCTTGTTCTTTCGAGCTCAATCTAGTCCTGACTTCCGTCACCCACACGTTGGTGGTGGCCTCTGTTTGGCACAATGGTCTCTTCTCCTTTGCTAAATCTTACCCTTAGGAAGGGAATTGGGATTAAACATATATTTTGTGACTGAAAAGGGAGTTTTAAATAATTATTCTGAGTCAACAGACATAGAGTGGCATTGTCCAGACACTTGTCACTATACCTGAAAAAAAAGACCCTCAAAATCTGCTATTTAATAGTTGATCATACTGTACAAATTTGCCTTTGTGGGAGGGATTTGTACTTTAATAGAGCTGAAGTTGTTAAATTAAAAAAAAAAATAGTTTCTAGTCAGGGAATGAATAGGGCAGCCTTAAAAGAAAGATAAGCTAATGATTTACTTTGCCTGTGCTTAAGGCTGGCTTTGTGCAATACCTTAGCAGTCACTTCAACACTTAGAGATAATCAAAATAAGAGAAACTAAGACTATTGCTAACAGCATTAACAAGTTATATATGTATTTCTCCTCTGGAGGAGGAGAGAACACACACACAAACTAGTCATGCTGTAGTCTTAAAATATTTGTTGATTCAGTAAACCTCATATATACCATCTTTATTGGCTGGTCCTTCCTCCGTGAATAACAACTATAAAAGGAATCATTTGGTTGTTGGGATTGCTTCTTGTATTTCTGCATTTCGGAAGGAGATGGCAGTATTGAGCCTCGGCTCTTAGGCTGCACCATTTGAAGGGGCTTGAAATTCTTGGTAGGGAGAAGTATCATTTTAGCTAAGCTCAGTTCATCTCCTGGGATTTTATTTTCTGCCATCTTTCTTCTATGGCGAAAAAGAGAATGTTCTAAGGTATCCTTTATTAAATCTGTTATTTAAGACTACTATTAAATTACTCATTTGTAGACATCTAAGAATGCAGCTTAAGGCACATATAGAAAACAACTTCTTAAATAAATCGAGGGCCAACTCTAAAATCTAGGGAGAGGTATGTTTATGATGTGATTACTTTCCTAAGGCTTTGACAGGAAGAATTAGCTTTACCTCCCCACTACTCAGTGCCCTTTACTGATCCTCATCGGATGGCAAATGAATTTGTTCTCTGGGAATCCACTTTTAAGTTTTCTTCCCTTTCAGGGAGAGGGCACCAGGCCACTACTAAGAAAGAGACTTTTTCCAGGGCTGATGCTCTGAAGAGCTGCTTAGATGATGAAAAATTATTTGCTTCCTTTCACTCAGACCCACGACTAAGCCTGCATTCCAAGCCTAAGGGGGGAGAAAGTGATTCACGTATCTTTTAGCTGTGTGTGGAAAAATAGAACGAGTAACAGTGCTCTTTGTCAACATTCAAAAGTAATTGAGCAGTACAATTTTAAGGCTGTAGACGACGGCAAAAAGAGAACAGTATTGTGTTTATCACCAAGTCTTAGTAAGTTGTTTTTAAAATGTGTAAGCCAAGATTAGCAAAGTAAGCTGCCATGGCTAAGGATCTGAATGGCAGTTGGAATGGCACCCAATTCTGCAAGCTCTGTCTGACACAGCGGTACCTGCCATGCTTAAAAGAAGTACTTAAAAGTGTGAAATTGTGAGGCTTTTGAAATCTGGACAATTAAATAACATCCATAAAAGACATGTCATTGTTCAGTTTGGTTATCATAGATAGCAAGATTTTCTTTTGTACCTTAACTTTTATGTTTAAAATTATTACTGACATGTTATATGACAAATAATTTATGGATTTAGCTAAGTCAGTCATTCTGTTTGGTTTCCAACATAAGGGAAGACCCCAACAACAACATCTTCATTTCATATTGTTCCGATAAATTGAATGATATTATTATTTTTTTAACCTAAAAGGAAATTTCTTCTCAGCTGGACTCTTTCACTGTAGGTTTTAATCACAAACTTTGAAAATGAGAACATAGCTATTATTTTTTATTAAAAAGATGTGTTCTGGTTAGTTTGGAAAAGCCTGACAAGCGAAGGCTTCCAACGACATGTCCAAAGCCTTAAAGTGTAGTATTGACGTTAGAAGGAATGACATACTTTTTCTAGTATGGATGCATCTTAAGTGTTGTAAGGGGCCCATAAGGGACTCTGTAGGCATTGCCAGGGAGCTCTTCTCCCTCAGTCTACAAGTAGGTTAACTAGATTCTGTGTTTTTGATTTAGGTGTGGACAGTCACTACCAAGCTTCTCTTGAGAAACAGGTGGAAGCCAGCGGTTGCTGTTTTTGTCATATGCTATAATTGAAGCATGCTGTCTTACATGTCACACATAGTCTGTAATGTTTACTGATTATGTCCTTGCTTGGTGGTATTTAGGTGCTCTCTCTCTCTTTCTTTCCCTCTGTCCAGCCACCCTCCCCTATGTGTGTGTGTGTATGTGTGTATGTATATATGTGTGTGTGTGTGTGTGTGTGTGTGTGTGTGTGTGTGTTTGTGTGTATTTCTCATACTTGAATTGAATTCATGGCCTCATGACAAATTGAACTATCAACTAAGCTATATTGCTAGCCCACCTCCTCTTTGAAACACCTTAAATTTTCTTTTTTGTCTTATATGTTTGTGTCTGTGTGTGTGTGTGTCTGTGTGTGTGTGTGTGTGTCTGTGTGTGCATGTGTACATAACTGCAGGTGCCCTTGGAGACTAACAGAGGGTGTTGGATCCCCTGGAGCTGGAGTTGTGAACTACCATGTGGGTGTTGGAAACTGAATTTCTGTCTTCTGCTTGAGCAGTATACATTCTTAACCACTGAGCTGTCCTTCCAGTTCCTCTTCAAATTTTCTTGTCCTTTGTGTATTCTTGTGTAGAAAAAAAAGTTCCTGTTTTCTGTAACTAAATCTACAATATGAACCTCTGCACAGGTTGCTGATATTTAACTTTTCTCAGTGGAGTTTTTAAGTAGAAGAAACACTTGAAATCTTTAAATACTTTGGCTGGACTGCTGACTGTTATTACAGTCGCAGAGCTGAAGCCCTCATTGGTTTCTTAGCTCAGTTAAAATATGGTCGCCTTGCAATGGGAGCAGCCTTGGGCTTGTGTAGAATGAAACAATTGAGTAAATTTGATGGTTTAGCCAGTCTTTAGCTGTCCCATTATTTTTCAGTCCATTGAGGCTGAATGATGTCATCTTCATAATCTTCCTTAACTCCTTCTTCAACAGCTTAAATAGGAAGATTGCAAAATCAGATCCTCTCCTAACCCCGATGGGCTTCTGGGAGGAGTTAACCACTGTTAAGAACATGAGCTGCAATCTGTTAGTTTCTGCATCAGGTAAAGAAACCACAAGGAGAGTCCTTACATTTTTCCACTCTGATATGGAAAAATAGCAAGTCTTCTCTTTTCTTTTTCTATCTTCCCAACCTTTCCTACACTTTCCATGTTGGGTGGAGTAGGGGCTCATGTGTCCCTGTTGATGTATGATTTATAAGGAAGACAAACTCCACTGAGTCATTCAAATGTGCATTGTCTCCTCTGGAAACTAGTGACGTGGAGAACTGACAAGGACCTGTCCTGTTTTCAATACTCTGTAGCATCAGTTCTTGGCAAACCTCAGTGGGACCTTGGCAAGACTCACTTCCCAGACCTGGGCTTCATTATGGTGTACAAAGAGTCACCTCTCTTAGTTGGGCTTGTCTGGATATAGCCCCAGGGAGAAGACGCCAGAGAGTCTAGGACACTGGGGCTTAAAGACACTCTCCATGATTGAGCGGTCAGAGAATGTGTGCTAGCCAAAGGCATGATGATAAGCTGGTGTCTGGCCATCCCGCATTTGGAGCAGGATGCAGCTCTGGATAACAGCTTCACCATTCCAGTTTCCTCTGAGCCATAACAATCATTATGTTCTGTTGAAGTGCCTGTCATGCTTAGATGACTCACATGACACAACTTTACCTAACTTCTCTCTCTCTCTCTCTCTCTCTCTCTCTCTCTCTCTCTCTCTCTCTCTCTCTCTCTCTCTTTTAGCATAGCATAGAAACTTCACTTATATAGAGGGAGAAAGCACTGAAATTCTTATATTTAAATACAGGAATGAAATTCAACAAGACTCTCTTCATAACAGGGACTTTGGCTATGTTGGCCCTCATTTCTGTATGGTGACAATAAGAATGGAACTTGGCGCCAGGCAGTGGTGGCACACGCCTTTAATCCCAGCACTCGGGAGGCAGAGACAGGCAGATTTCTGAGTTTGAGGCCAGCCTGGTCTACAGAGTGAGTTCCAGGACAGCCAGGGCTACACAGAGAAACCCTGTCTCGAAAAACAAACAAAACCAAAACCAAACAAACAAAAAAAGAATGGAACTTGGCGAAGTATTGATAATGTGAAATTAAACAGATTGTTTACTCACTCTTAAAAATAGCATGTCTTATTAGAACAACCTCAGAGGACCATTAAAGGAAATGATTTAAGAATTTGGACAGCAACAAATAATAGCATCTAATAAAACTGAATTTTCTTTATCTTTAAAGCTTCTAATATACTTGGTCTATTTAGAAAGCAAACACATTTAATTGTTTCCATCTCCTAATGATGTCTAGTGAGTTCAGTTTTTAGTTGCTGTGTAAATATGTTGGTCCTAGTTGCATTGCTTTATTTCAAACATCATTTCAAATTAGAGCTTAATGTGGTTTGAAGGTTTTGCCAGAATCAGCATCCTACTTTTGTCTAAGGCTGGTTGATTACTTTTATTTTCTCCAGCGTATGAATGCCAATATGCTAGAAGAAGGCGAACCCAGCCCTGAGACTATTTGTCATCACCCATTGATTGTAGCTCTGTTTTATTATGGCAAACAGGAAGAAAGCCAAAGGCCTGAAGAAATATGGAAGGTCAAGAGCCTACACATTTTTGCTATTTCACAATGTTTGTCTATTTGTTCTATGCCATTTTAATGGCTCTCTACATAGCTTATTAAAATATGTATAACCTTTTCAATGTTGGACTAATGCTTTTAGATATCTCATTAGCAAATATCCATGAAAATAAAATACACTGAATGAAAGAGAGAAGCTGTATTAGTTACTATTCTCCTTGCTGTCACAAAATCTTACAAAATCAACTTGAGGAAGGGTTAGTTTTGGCTCCTAGTTTAAGGGGATACAGTCTCCTCTGGCATGGGAGGCATGGCAGTGGGGAGTGTTAGAAGTCAGGAAATAGAAAGAGATGAAGACTGGTGCCCAGCTTACTTTCTCATCTCTCTATTTTTTTATTCTGGTCAGGGACCCAGCCCATGGATGGGGCTTCACACATTCAGGGAGGTATTCCTATCTCAGTTAATCCTCTCCGGAAAAACCTTCACAGATACATCCAGACCTGTGTCTCCTAGGTGATTTCAAATCCAGTCATGTTGACAATGGAGATTAGCCATTTCAAGGCAAACTTTTAACCATTGCACGTGACATTCTCCAAAGTACTAGAGAAAGATTCTGAGGAAAGAAATCAATTTCAATGATAAAATACAGTTAGTTGTGCATACTTAATAGGCTGTAGGCACTGAGACTGTGCACACCCAGTTGGCATGCATAGTCTTAATAATTCGTTTGCTCCCTCTCTATTTCATTGTCATGAGGTGGGATTAAAGAGTGTAAAGCATAGTTGTATTTAATGTTTAATAAATTCCATACCAAACTCAACCACTAAATAAAATATCCAGGTAGAGCTATTTGTCATAACAAAAAGGTAATTTTAGCTCATGTAGTAGGAAACCAGGCGGTACCCAGGGTACTGTGCAACTGCAGGGTACGATTTCAGATTCCTGCTAAGATTTCTTTGGGTTTTTGAAATATGACCTACCTGAAATCTCCACAGAAACCCTAAAACCATTTTACAAAGCTTTCTTAGTGGACCTGATACTCTAAAACCCGATCTAGAGTTAAGACTCCCTGAGGATTTTAGCCCCTGGAACAAAAAGGCAGAGACCCTTAATGACCACTGTCTCTCTGTACCTGTTCCCTTTACTTTCCTTTTGGACGTAATTAATTAGGTAGGAAAAATACCTGTCTACTTGTTAGAGTGTAATCTAAGCTCTTGTTCCAGGGAGACCCTAAAATGTAATGGGTCAGGGAAGGAAGAAGGCATTTAGGAGTTTCTGCCATAATTCAAGAAATCTATATTACTTCTAATATTATCTGCCTCTCTCTAGAATATAATTCTGAGTTGCACAATAAAAGGTGAATTATGTCACTATATTCTCATCCCAACCTGGGTTGCAAAGCTGAGAGAAAGGGGAGAGAAAGCATCCTTCTTAATAATGATAGGACTAGAAACCAATTACATTTACAATTACACCACTGCCTTTCACATCCCGTGGTCTGGAGCTTTGTCATGAGACCACATATTAAGTAATAAAAAGACTTTTGGAAGTTTAGTTTGGGCATAGGTAGTGATGAATATAGCAAGAGGCAATGGAGGGGGTGTCGCTGTTGGAGGCAGGGAGGCAGGGAGGCAGGGGAGATAGCTCTCTGAAAACGATTTACGAACTCTGCCTGAAGCACTGTGAAATGTCTGATTTCCCTTCATTTCTTTTCCTTTTATCGCTACTCTCTCTATTCTTTCTTCTGTTTGCTTAGAATTTTGTTTGTTTGTTTGTTTTGAGACTGGCTCTCTCTATGTAAACTCTATGTAGACCAGGCTGGTCTGAAACTCACAGAGATCTGCCTGCCTCTGCCTCCCAAGTACTGAGATTAAAGGTCAGTACTATGGGTGACGTGCGTACACCGATTATATCTGGGTCTCTTTAGAGGAGAACGAACTAGAATAGATACAAAATATTACATTTATTGCAATAAATTTGTTCTGTATCATTGATACTGTTATTTGATACTCTGGCTTTCAATATAGAATAGTAGTAAAAACACACTTCCTAGAGTGAGGTTCTAGCAAGCAGAACATGGTTGTATTGAGACAGAGCCTTCATTTCTTCCTTTTATACCCTCTGTTCAAAACTCTGAGCCTCAGACAGTCCTGGAATTATTATTTCTGTTGATTCTCTTTGCTGTCCACCCAGACTCACAGAAATGACCTTGGATGTCCTGAAGCACTGTAGCTTGCAGTCTGGGACAAGGAAGTGTGCATGTGAGGTGAGGTTGGGGGAGGGAAGAGAAAGATGGCTGATGGTGCTTGAATCCCTGTTCTCATTTCAGCTGCAGCAGGGTCACTGCATCAGTTTCTCAGGTTCATTGCATTAGCAAATTTTGTTCAAGAGCGATGCTAATCCTGTGAGAAGTTTAGTCTTTCATTTGAAGCCAGCACTACAGTTTAGAGAACAGAAATGAGTTTTCAAAAGTTTAAAACATTTACATCTTTTTTCCTTTGGCTAGATTTTCTTCTCATTATAATGTATGTTAAAATTTTCTACAAGATCCTTCCGTTAGTGATTTCATTGTTGTTCTTTAAAAACTAATTGGTGTGTGGTTTTTTGTTTTTTTTTCCTTTTTTTGAATTATATAGTGGTTTGGCATAGAAAAAACCAAATTCTTCCCAATAGTTTATAGTCTCTCTGAAACCAAGTTACATGTAACTTTTAGGCCAGCTTCTGTTCCTTGATTATAAATATTGTATTTAATTGTTAATATATGCACTTGTATAGAAGGAAAAAAAAACATTGCTCTGAATTTAAGTGATAAGAATTATTAACAATATGGTAAAATACCTCATGTAACTGAATCATGATTGTAGGGAGATGCTAAGTGGGTAGAGTTGACTCTGTCAAAGGGAGCTTGGCCTGGAGAAAAATCAGTAAGAAGTTGCACTGTCACCAACCCTTCCAAGCCTTTCAATCCTCAAGTCAGCTGCCGCTGCATATCTTTATTATAACCTCATGTCTGTCATTCTGATTTTCTTTCTGCGATAGCAAAGAACATGAACACAGTTGGAGGAGCTTGTCTATTCCCGTTTCAAGTAGACATGCTTAACACTGCAGAATGGAGTGATACTCAGCTCACTCACCTGCTTTCTGCAAGCCTATCAGGTAATTTTGGTAAATAGCAGAATTGCCTTCATTTTAGTATTTTGTTTTGCATTTAATAATAAAACAAGTGCTCTAGGGACTAGTTTTCTGGCTAATTCATGCTTGTGCAAATCACTGCAACCTCCTGACATAGAACATAAGTCATACAAATTCAGAGGAAATGAACTGTTTGGCTCCCTAGGGTATGATTAGAAAGTCTGACACAGCATTCACAAACTATTGCTTTACCACAATTAGACATTTTTTTCACAGGTATAAAAATGGTTCTCATGAAAAGCACATGTCAACATAAAGTCAGAAGCTTTAGTCCCCAGAATACTATGATTTTAAAAAAGCGTTTTTAATAATAATTTTATATATATATATATATATATATATATATATATATATATATATATATATATATATATACACACACACACATACATATATATATGATTTTGCTTTGGCATGAAATCTCAAATGATGTGAATAATGTCACATCTCAGAGAAACAGAGTTTGTACTTCTTCCTCATGAAATGGTATTTAAAATTGTTTCCTCTGGTTACCCACAGGAAAAAGTAGTCAACTATTCGACAGTTTCACAATTTACAGAAAGGTTCAAAGATTCCCAAATATATTTCACCTCTTCCCATTATTTCACATTCTGTATGTCTCAGGAATCATGAGAAAACCCAGGCCTATAACAACCAAGTCACTGGTTAGCTGTTGGGCAGTTAATAACAAGTAGATCTAAAACTAGCACACAGGGGACCTCACTGTGCAGAGCTATTTCCTTTCACAGCTACTCTCTGTGACAGGTAAAGAGAAAATGGAATTTCAAAAAGCCAGAATTACATTGCTCTGTCTTGGCTTTCTGTATCTTTGGCTTTAATTCTATTGACTAAGAGTTTGGTTTTTGCTGGAGCAAGACAAGGAAGAGAACACCACAAACCGGCACTTTATGCTTTTCTATGACAGTGGTTAGTACCTTTCTGCTTCCTCTGCTTCAGTCTTGTTTCTCTTGTTGCCTCTGGGGTTTATTGCTTAACTGAAAGCTCTTGGACCAGTTATTTAACCTCCCTAGCTTCCATTTGTCCATGAATTAGGGCTGATGATGATAATTCATTATGTAGTTGTGTATATTGATTGAATGAACAGCATAGAATAGAGCCTAGTGTTCAGTACAGATCACATGTATTTGGTCAACTAAATATAAATATGGACTATGATTATTACTTTTTAATATAGGAAAATTTAAAGAACACTTTATGTTCAAAGGGCACTTTTCTCAATTTGTTATTAAATTATAATTTTGACTACACTGTATTGTGCTTTGAGTGATCATTGCTGAAGTTGCTAATGCCTAGATTAATTTAATTGGGTGACTTACTCTTTTTAAAACTTATTTTTATTTCATGTGTGTATGTTTTGAATGAATGAATTACTTGTGCCTTCTGTTTCTGGGGCCACCAGTGTGTAAAAGCTCACAGATCAAACAGATCACAAAGTAGCCAGAGGGCATTTGGGCCTTGCATGGACTTCCTAAAGCATTAGCAGTTAGTGTGGTAGTAAAGTTGAGTACACAAATGCTCAAGTCACTTAGAGCGGACCCAGGCTTGGTACCTCTTACCTATGTGGTCTTAAGCAAGACAATGATTTCTCTAAACCCTAATGTCCTTACCCATAAATATGGTCAGGGGTGGGGTGTTTGCAAAATTCTTATTTATTTTCTGTGCATGTTTGATCACATAGTGCATTGAAATCTCATCACAGTTGCTCAGTATGTGATTTGAGTTAAGCTTGTGCTATTAGCCATAGAGATAGTTATTTTTGCATTATTTTTATAAAATTAAAATATTTGTTAATGAAATAGCTTTTGGAAAAAAACCAAAACTAGTTTTATACATTATTCATTGCTTTAAACCTTCACACTGGTTTTAATTCCCTGTCACAGTTCATTCAGGTGGCACTGATATAATCTCTTAGATTTGGTAATTTTGTGAAAAGCAGAAATTTATTCCTCATAGTTCTGGAGGTGGAGAAGGCTAGAGTTGAGGTAACAATAGATTTATGGATTGTTCAGAGTTGCTGATAAATGGCATATTCTTGCTGAGTCTTCAAACAGTGGAAATGGCAGCCACACTCGCTTCCTCTGTTATGAATACCATGTATGAGGACCTCATGAATGACTTAATCATCTCTCCAAGGACCTCAATCTCTTCCCACTATTTGGTACACAAAAATATTCACCCCTTAATGTTTTTTAAGTGTTCATTTGAAAGTATATTCCCTAACTAAACAGTGACTATTTAATAATTTAAATCTTAACATTTCTAACAAAATAAATGCATTACTATTCTGATAATAGAATTCAGGTATTTCAGAACCCCTTTTGTGTCCATTCGTAGTGGAGGAATTGGTCATTGGTTGACCCTCTCTGACTGCAGTGATGTGCCATGTGATGGATCTGAAACGCACCCCTATCTGAGTATGTAACCACTCTCCTTCCAAGCTAGCAGTCTAGCTTTTAAGTTGATAAAACTAAAAGGTTTGGCTTAGGTTAGTTGCGGCTTGCTATGTAATGAATATGAGTGGGAGCGAAAGACCATGAGAGTACTCAGGAAAATTGCAAGAGACTGATAAGTCCTTTATGACTGGGGAATTATGGGAGATGCGTCTTTGCTGTGTTTGGACATCCATGTATAATTACTGAACATCTTAGAACGTTGTTCTCATTTTTTACTAATAGAGCTATACTTCAAATATTTGGTGGAAATATTATATCCTCCTAATAATAATATATCCTCCTGATAGTTTGCTTCTAAACTAAATTAATATAATTATCAAAATATGGATCATAGTTGGATCCCTAGCTCATCTCAACAACTTATAAATAAGTGGCCTTTGGTATGAGGTTAGGCTGCCACTGTCTCCATTGTGAAATTTAGGACTTTGGGGTAGTCAAATTAGCATGAAGAGCCTGGTTGGTTATATAGAAAGCTAGGGACAATGACTTGAGTTTTGAAGTAAGGACACTGAAAACAGTATTTGTGTCTTGGAAGTATTTGAAAGCTCCTGTGCACTCTTTAATGTTGAGACAGTGACTCAGTTTCTCCAGGCCTTCATCTCTTCGTAAACATAGAAAATGATCCTGCCCATTGAAATAGTTTAATGAAATGAAGTAACATCTTACAGAGCTAGAAACACAGCGGTGCTCTGTGGCAACTGTTTTTCTTCTGAAACCAAATCCAGACCATGCTTTAGATTTTGCATAAATCCCTGATACAGTCTCCTGTGGTATTTAGAATCCATCAGTCAGCTCAGGGACCAGGACCAGTTTAGAAGGCAAGCATCGGAAACCTCAGCTGTACATAATTTAGTGTAATCTCTTCAAATCCCTTAGCCTCGGGGAGAGGAAGAGACATGCATGTCTCCCCTCCTCCTCCTCCTCTCCCTGCTCTTCTCCTCGTCCTCATCTTTGTCTCACTCCTTCTCCTTCTCCCTCCTTCCCCCTAACATTTAGGGTGGAATAAAACATTCGTTTCCTCCAGCATTACTTCTTTCACACAGCACCTTACACACACCCCTAACCGGGTGGGCACTGCCTCTTACCCTTCTGTAAATGCTTGTCATAATAAATATTGCTGAAATCCATATCGTGTTACTAAATACCATTGTTTGACTTTGAGTAACACTGTAGCTCTTCTAGAAGATGAGCAAGAGAGTTAAAGTGGTGGTATCCGCTTCTAAAGCTATTATTTGACTTATTGTCTATCTTCTGGTACGGCAAACTGCTTCCTTTCTTACTCTTTTTTTTTTTTTTTTTTTTTTTTTTTTTGAATAATAATGCCATAGCTCTGGGAGGTAAAAGAGCAAGGTATCCCAGGGAATGAGAAAAAGTCCCAGAAAAAAGCTCTATGTGCTCTTTACCTAAAACAAAAAGAAAAGACAAAAACAAAAAACCAAAACCAAAACCAAAAAGGCCTTTTAAAGAAACAAAGTTTTGCTATAACAAGCACTGCAATTCTCTCTCTCTCTCTCTCTCTCTCTCTCTCTCTCTCTTTTGGCCTTTTGAGACAGGGTTTCTCTGTGTAGCTCTGGCTGTCCTGGAACTCACTCTGTAGTCCAGGCTGGCCTCGAACTCAGAAATCCGCCTGCCTCTGCCTCCCAAGTGCTGGGATTAAAGGCATGCACCACCACTGCCTGGCTGTAATTCTCATATATAATAGATTTAGATTATTTTTCAATAATTTTATATAACTAAAGAACTCATGACATTTTGGTCAGTGACAGGGTACAAATGACAGTGGTGCCATGAAACCAAAATGGAACTGAGAAGTCTTGTGACCTAATTACATCATAGCTGTTGTAACGACACTGAACACGGTGTCACTCATGTTCGTGCAATGTTGATATAAATGTACAATTAGGCATACTACCTAATATTTGATAACAATAAACAACTATGTTACTGATCTATGTATTTACTCTGTTACACTTTTAGTTTATGTAGTGCTTACATTTTATTGTTGAAGACTTGCCTTACGCAAGTATTTTGGAAGATTTTATTTATTATAGCAAATGGTAGTTTCATGAATGTTATTGTCCCTAAAGATCTCCCAGTAGCCCAAAATAGAGGTGTAAATTTGAAAGGCCATGGTATTGACAATCTTCACCTTGTGCAAGCCTAGGATAATGTGTGTGCTGTGTCTTATTTAAAAAAAAGTTTAAGATGTAGAAAAAGAAAAAATAGGGAAAAGTGGGACTAGTCGTGCAGCCCAATGGGAGAGTATGTGCTTTAACATCAGGGAGCTTGAGCCCAGCAGTGAGAAAAGTAAAAAGCAGAATTCTGTAGAATCAAGAAATAAAGAAAAAAAATATTTCATACATTTACTTGTTTTAAGCAAAGTGTTATTAGGAATGAATCACTAGTTAAAAGAGACTAAAACTTGATAAAACACCATATAGAACCATGCGGTTTATTTATTACAAAAGAACAAAAGTATTTTGTTCTGATTTTGGCACAGCCTGAGTGTAGTGCTTACTCCCCACTCCCCGGCTACTTCGGTGGAACTGACAGACCTCCCACAGCTGTTCATGGACAGTACATCTTACAACTGTTCCAATGTCAATGTTTGTATCATAGTTTTGTAGCTTTTATATGAGTAGATGTATTTATTTTATTGGCAACACTTAAGTTAAACCTGTTTCTTATGAATGAAAGGCAAGATCTGTGTTCCCAGACTCTTACATGTGTTTAGATGCACGTACACTCACAACTGCTAAAACTGCCAGCAGTATTTAATACAGTAGCATGCAGTAGCCAATAACTTGGCACCCAGGTATATATTAGGCTATGTACTCTGTAGGTTTTGCAAGTACACTCTCTGCACAGTAGTGAAATTGATTTACAAAGCATTTTCATAGCACATTTGTGTTATTATATTGAGTATATTTGAATATTATTTTAAAACTTGATTGTGCACATAATTATCTTGCATATTGTCATAATGAGTGCATTATAAAAAGCACCACTATAAAGAAATGCTTTAGTCTTTGTTTTATGGATGAGATTTGACACATAATGATTGTAATAAAGTCAATCAACAAACACTGGTGCAAAATACAAACAAGGAAATAACAAAACACCCATAGTTCACTTATTACATAGTTCTGTCTTTTGTTTCTATTAAGTTTCTCTAAATAGTGAGGATTTTTGTAATTGCAATTAGATGCCACTCATATATGTGGTTCTATAATCTGTTTTGCTTTTTAGTTTTATCATTGTATTTTAATTTCACATTAAAATCCTTGAAAACCATCATTTAAGATTCACTGTGGGACTAAACATTCATTCAACTCCTGTCCTATTACTGAACTGTCTTTTCACAATTTAAATAATAATAATTGTTTACATATCAGTGTTTCCATTTTCTACTCATTGCATTGTTAAGTGTCTGGGTTTAATAGTGTGAGCTGGGACATCTTTAATGCTTTTCATTGGTGACATTAGCCCAGATCCTCACCATGTTCTGCAGTCATCAAACAGATAATGACTTGCAAGGAAGGTGACTTTATGGCTTTAGCCTAAGTATTTGTGTGCCCACACAGTCAGACAAGCAGGCTTTGGAAAAGTAGCAAAGAGGAAAATATGAGTCTGCTTATCTTAATTTGCACTATCCACAATGCTCAGAAGGGGAAATTCACCAGCGAACGGCAGCTCCACCTCAATCTAAAGCAAGACCAATTTGATGACCCATGCCTGTTAAGTAAGCATCTAACCTGGGCTGGATTCTGGGAAGATACAGGAGACCGTGGCATGTACTGTGGGCTTCGGGGCTCACAGTCAGACACGGCATGACAAGGATGAGGGGCTCACAGTCAGACACGGCATGACAAGGATGATTATGTTGAAGCGTGGAAGGTGTGACAAAGGATGTGAAAACCTGAAAGGAGAGAAGACTTCCAGGAGGAGGTGGCACCTGCACAGGGATGGAGGTCATTACCAGGGAGCCAAGGGGCAGCGGGACTTGGCCACAAGGCCTCTACCTTTGAGAGTTAAAGTGCCACCTGTCCCCTGTTAAAGCATAAAAAGAGAAGTGCAGGATTAATAGTTAGCAAGGTCAAGGTTTTTATTGATCATGTGACTTTGGGTAAAATTTTAGTTCTGGATCTGGAAATGTTGGGGAAAGACTACCTTATTCAGTGTGACAGTTAAAGGAGATACACACGAGGCTTTCAGCACTGAGCCTGGCACCCCTGCTGAACGTTAGCAGTAACTAACGCTTTATACATGACTAAGAAAACGCAGTTTACATGGAAGATTGTCTTGAGGAGGGGGAAAGTCTTGACGAGGTCTACCAAATGAATGAGGATTAAAAGACAGCAGAAAGCCATCCTTCTGGGGTTCACATTTCATCTCCTGAGACCAAGAGTAAGAGCCCTTAAGAAGACTCTGGAGGATTATTGAGACAAGTGGCTTGTTACAAGGGAGTAAGTTTGATGTGTTCAATGTAACTACCCAGAAGCATATGGATTAAATTTCCTTTCAGCAGTGCATGGCTTAAATGTTAAAGGGGAAGAAACCTGCAAATGGCATACTCCACGATTAGGAATGGATTGATGGTCGACTTGGTGGCTCATAGAAAAGGTTAAAAAATACTTCCGGTGAGGAGGAGGAGCAGGGGAAGGATATATTATGCTTTTAGTCCAGCTTCGAGAATCATGGACCTTCACAGGTTTAAAAATATTTAAGATTCATTAAATCAATCCAGTGAAATCATGGCTAGGAAAGAGCCATCCGTTCCATGTGGA
Source organism: Uromys caudimaculatus (assembly GCA_028551405.1). Taxonomy (NCBI): domain Eukaryota; kingdom Metazoa; phylum Chordata; class Mammalia; order Rodentia; family Muridae; genus Uromys; species Uromys caudimaculatus. Next base: position 63,997,147 of record CM052705.1, on the reverse strand, counting down.
TTACACAGTTCAGAAGAACTCTTCTTGTTAAAGGAAAACTAAACATCTTTTGAATAAAAGTGTGCTTGGGAAGGAATGGTTGACCCAGCTTATGTTATAAGCGCTTAAGAAAACTGCTGTTAAGCGAGATGAACTGAGCCCTGCCTGGTGGCACAGGCCTTTAATCTCAGAATTTGAGGGGCGGAGGCAGGTCTCTGTGAGTTTGAGGCCAGCCTGCTCTACAGGGTGAATTCCAAGACAGCCAGGGCTACATAGTGAGACCCTGTCTCAAAAAATAAAGAAAGAAAGAAAAAAAAAAGATAATTACCTGGTCTCTTTAACACCCCTCGTGAGGTGCGGCATAGCTTTTAGTAGGGACCTCTCTTCTGAAGAACCCCGCAATCCCATAATCGAGGGTAAAGCTCCTTGATCAAGGGTGCATCCTGAGCACAGTGGGAAGGGGACAGGGTTTTACCCACGTCTGTTGACCACAGATTTTTGAAGTCCATACTGCTGCTTAAAATTAATCAGGTTTTCTGATTACAAAAGGTGACATTTTCTTTTAGTTGGCAGTTTCTGTGGTGCAGCCCATGAGCATATGACCCAGTTACTTTGGGCATATGGTGAAGCTGACTGTTTTGTGGGACTTGGTGATAGAACAAAGCTGTTCTCCTTATGACTGGCAGTGAAAGAAACAGAAGTCATGGTTCCATAATCTTCTTCTAGGACACACTAATATGACCCCAATGTCCTAAAATATTTAAGATCCATTAAATCAATCCTGTGAAATCACGGTAGGAAAGAGCCATCCTTTGCATGTGGATTACACAGTTCAGAAGAACTCTTCTTGTTAAAGGAAAACTAAACATCTTTTGAACAAAAGTGTGCTCGGAAAGGAATCTCAAAGTGGTTGCCATCTCCCAGTAGTGTTTGGTACTAATTCTTCAACACACGGGTCTTTGGGAAGCATTTTGCATACACACCACAACACCAAGCATGCTGCAGTGAACACTTTGTAGAGAGGTATATTGATCTAAATGCACATGTGCACATGTGTATGTGGACATGTCTGAAACTGGCACGTTTGTGTGTATGTGTGAGCATAAATTTATTTATTTGTTGAAAGATTCATAAAAGGAAGATTTATGGATCAACCATATTTGTTCTGACATTCTGATATATGCTTCCAAAATTCCTTCTGAATTTGGCTAAAGCATGAAATATCAGTGTATCTTCCTATCTTACCAAACTGGTTGCGGTCAAATGTTTTGATTTCTTTTGTACTAAAGGCATCATGTTAGCTAGGTAGTAATGAGGTCTGTTTATTTTCAAACTTGGTGGGTGTACAAGATTTGACTAAGCTGTCTCCAAACTTGAGATTCTCCTGCCTTAGTTCCCCTGTTCTGAGATTCCAGGTGACTGCTCCCCTGGGCTGGCTTTTTGTTTGTTTACTTTATTTTTACTATTACTTTGTTAGCTTCATCTGAGGATACCTAGAAAGCATGCTCTGACTCTGTCTCCGAAAGTAGTCTTTAAAATGTAAATTGCACAACCGACTCCACATTGTTATGAATAGGAAATGTTTTCTAAGGTATACAGTCACTTTAGTATGCAGTTAATAACATATTACAATAATAGAAAAATAACTGAAATAGAAATACACATTCAGACATGCATGATCCTTTTATGCCATTTTTTATGGGATAAAGTGGAATTTTCAAATTTACTAGAGTATCACACAAATTTCCAAAAGCTTTATGACAGGCTAAACAGAGAATATGAGTTCATTCTAGATGATTGAGCTTATTTAAAATGTTTAGTAAGGTGAGTTGATTCCTCATTTTCATCTCCTTAAACATGATTTCTTAGTGATACATAATAATTGCAGATATTATTGGTTATGGTGCGATATTTCAGTACATGTGTACTGATCCGAACAAGGAAATTGGCGCTTCCAGATCTTCACTCTTATCTCATATTTGGAGCCTTTGAAGTCTTCTCATACTGACGCATAAGATGAATTTTTTTTTTTATGGGGAGAAACAGATGGAACTTTACTACCTTGGAAAAAGCTAAATTGATGGTAACTCTGTTGTTTGTTAAGGAAACCATGGATTATTTTTCATTTCACAATTATCCCCTATTCTTCCTTACTTGTAAGTCCTCTCATTTGTTTTGTAAACAGTAGGTGTGGCTGTTTTGAACAGGACATCTTTCTCCTACAAAATGGAGTTTTTTTCTGCCATGGGCTAATTACCAAAGCAGTTGGCCACCTGTGAAGGTAATTAGACCCTTGTCAGTTGTCCTGAGGTCAGGCAATTGGGGCTGCCATTCATTATACATATGCACTCTTGCATCCACGAACAGTAATGCTTACTAAACTCACTCACAAAGCAAGGGAGGGCTGGGCTACTGCTTTAAAAAACTGGCTTGTTAATAAATGAAGTTTGAATAGCATTAAGTTCTATTCAGTTTCCTGATCCAGAGAAGGAAAGACTTAGAGATTTTTAAAATAGTCTGTGCCATTCTACTTCTTGAGGTAAATGTGAGATGTAAGCATATTATTTTTATAATTTTAAATAATACAACAGATGAATCTCAATTGGGTGTACTAATATTTTAGTTGTTTGTGATACAGGTTTTATAGTGTAAAGTAAGAAACTTCTTAATTAAGGAAATTATGATGAGTAAATAACTTCTTAATTAAGATAACTATGATGAGAACGTTGTGATCGTGAGTGAGCAGCCATGTGACAGTAGCCATCTTGGTAACTCATTCTGTGACTACTGTAGTATGTGGTTTACTAGTCCATCTGAGAAATTGATACCCGTTAAACTAAACGAAGTCAACATATCTATCAATGGCTGATATATACCAGTCATGATGCTGTGAAATAAAGCATAAGGTGAACAAAACATAATCCAAGGACATTATCACCCCTCCCATTCATGTTTGCACACAGGTGCGCATGCCTGCATGCATGTATGCCCTTGCTTGTGTTAGGAGCAGAGAGAAAACCAGCGGGTAAATACATTAAGGTTTCTTGGGTACAAGAAAAACAAAACTTTACCCAAGCTCTAAATAATTAACATGATTTATTAACTATTTAATTGAAAAAATGGGGTGAAGAAGCATGAACTCTTTTTAGCTGTGCAACACCACCAAGGGCCCAGTTTCTTTCCTTCTTCCTTCTGGCTTTTTATAGTGCCTGCTTCATCCTGAGGCTGGGTCCTCAGGATCCATGGCTACTGTAGGACCATTTTGCTTGAAGTACTCAGCAAATAGCTATGATATGTCATTTGCTCAGACAGAGCCTTGTCCTTGTTCTTGAAGGAATCACTGTGACCAAGGCGATGACACACACGAGTCGGTTTTAAAACCTGTATCCTCTCTGAGAATGTCTGAAGGAAGTCTGTGGACATACACTTCAACACTTAGCTTACAAGGCTCCAGGTCCCAGACTGTGCTCTTTGCCTTTCTGAGAGAACACCCAGACAACTGCAGTGGGGAATGTGAGAGGGGAATATATCCATAAATGTATGTGCAGTTGATAGTCACATTCATAGTTCTCATGGTTCTTAATTTATGTCACCACCACCATGTCTCTGCAGTGTCCAAATAAAGACTTGGGATGTTTCTTGGTCATTTACAATACGCAGAGTAGTGAAAACCTTGAGCCATCTGATGTTGAACAGGATAGTGCATGGCTTTCTTCTTTCAGCTTTTGACCTGAAAAAAAAAAGTATCCCTTTAGAGATCTGTTCCGTACCACATTCTCCTCCGTTTTGTACTTTACTTGGAGCGTGATTGCACTGCTTACAGAGAGAGACCTCCTAGTGTGTGGCTGAAGTGCTGTCTGTGTGTCTAAATGTAAGACTGTGTTGTACCTTACAGGAAAATACATAGTGTAGGTGAGCTTCACTCTACAACATGTTGTAGTCCTGCAGTCGGTTGTGAGGTCTGTGCTGAAGAATCAACAGTTCGTTGTAAATAAGGTCCTTTAAAGAGGAACATACCTTAAGTAAGGCTCTGTTTCGATTGATTAATAAAAAGATTTTGACCTGTGGTACAGAGGAACTTTGCCTTCTGTTTCTTCTGAATAGTTCAGGAAGGGTTAATTCATTGTACATGGCGACTTTATAGACACTGAAAGCATCAAAAAGCATGAGAATTAACTGTCTGATGACATCTATACAGCAGAGAGAATAATATCTTGGTTCAGTGTCAGGGCCAGGGTTTAAAATAGAGCACTTGAAGATAAACTAGAAATCAAGTTCTGTTTGGTCCCCTTAGTTGAGAGGGAAGAGTTTGGAGTTTTAAGTAATATGAAGGAACACACCAATGGATTGAAAAGCTGTTCCTTTCTGCTAGGACCCTGCTGGTCACATCTTTGTCAGTTTCTCTGGCATGGTAGGGCAAGATTTACAGCCTTCAGCTAAATATTCGGAGCTATGTAATACTAGCCTCGTAGGATGGAGCGAAAAATAACATGTTAAAATCCAGTCATGTCACAGACCACAATTTTACCTTCCTGTCCTTTGTCACATCCAAAGTAAACAAAGCAAAGCCTTGAGCTGCTATGGGAGAGCAAGGGAGTCGAGGCTCACACCTGGATGCCACTAGGGCTGGAGAGAAGGTGTCTTCAGGGTGCAGGACTGTTTGCCTCCTTCTGTCTGACTTCCGTTACGCTAAATCTCGGGGCTGAGTTGCCAGCAGCAAGGATGCTGACTGAAAACTGTCACAGCAGCAATCATTATAGTCTGGGAGCCAAGTTTGACTGCAACATATGTCTTCAATTTTAATAGCTCAGTTTCCCAGATGCCCTAAAGGAGAATATTGCCTGAGAAGGAGCTTTTCATGTAAGAATAATTTGTGTTAAGTAGCTCAGTGATCTGTTTGTTAGGTTAGAGCTGACAGTTTGTTTATATTTCTAAAGGGGTATGATGAATGGGGGAGAAGTTGATGCTAATTAGCCCAAATTGTTCCTAAGAATGTAGAGGCCTTTGCCAGTTTCATTGTTTCTGTTTCTTTGCACATTTTAAATAATTGAATGGAGCTCAGACTATTCATCATCATTTCAGGAAAGATGGAAATAAATGAATTTAGCAAAGGCCTGCATGCATGATGGAAGGTGTCACTTTAAAGAGCAATTAGATAAGACATCAACTTGGGCTAATGCAGACTGGTCTAACTCATTGGCATAAAACATCAAACATCAACGTTTTCGTTTACTTCATTAATTATCTCTGTCATCATAGAAGGATATAGCTCTTAGATTTGAAGCCTCCCCCTCCCCCAGCTTCCTTTAAGAAGTAGCAGTCCGTATCAAATTGAGCCCTCAGCTTCTGGACAGAAAAGCTGTGTGTCTACACCTCATAGGAAATCTTCCTTCCGTTCTCTGGTATCAAACAGCACAAAGGAACTTGTCTGAGGATGAGGGCCACACCTGGCCAGGATGATTTTGACCTAAGAAACACACGGGGATTCATATAACTGTGTGAATTGCACAGTCAGAGCCAACCTGCCAGTGGGGCGTTTTGTGAAGAAATTTCCTTTCCTTATTTCCCCATGTGTTAGATTTCATAGTGATATAATCCGAATCCTAGGATATTGCTTCTGTGTTGACCCAACACCTCTGTGTAATTAAAGGAATATGAATGGATTGTTTTATAAACATGTAGAAATATCAATATATATATATATATATGTTATGAATACATATATTGAGAGTTAAAATAAAAATGAACTAAATTTAGAAAGTTTATGACTTTTTTCCTTTATTTTATTCCTCTTTGGAAGACATTCTTTTTTAATTTATGCACATAAAATACCACAGGAAGAGATGGTATAAATTTGTGGACTGTGGAGAATGAGTGAACATTTTTGAATCAGGATCTTTAAAAGGGGTGAAATTTGAGTATGATTAAGTTAGGGAAAAGCCTTGCTTAGAGCGGAAGTCAGAGACTCTGTATACATTATGGGCATGTCATGGCTTTTAAAAAGTTATGTTAGACTTCTATACAAATTGTGAAGGAATTTGTATAACCCCAAACAAAATTCTGTGTGGTTCTGAACTTTTAAATAGGAGAGAGACAAAAGAGACAGAAACAGGCAGACAGACAGACAGACAGACAGACACACACACAGTGGGTGTTTGGGGGTGGAGGTGGGGGTCGGGGAGAGAGAATGAGTGAGTAGTCGGGTTAGAATTCTGGTCAGGAGCAAGCCTTACTGTTGGTGGGCTGGTCACTGGCACTGCCTGGGCGTTTCTTGATCAGTAATTTTCTTGGGAGGAAATGATCTTATGACTTATGCTCTATGTGCCACGTCTGTGCATATATGCCCTGTAATTGGCATTTATTAAGGAGACCTTGAGTTTGATGGGTGACTGTCAGAGCTGTGCTTGCTGGCTTTGAAGAAAGTTGATTTGCTTGAGTTTAGTTACATTAACTCATTAGAACTCTGCACTGCTTCAAACACTCTTTATTTACTTTCTCCTAATTAAGATTTTTGAACAACTGATTTCAGAGGGTTGGAAGGAACCCATTCTCCACATGGAGACTTAGCCTGACAGACAAATTTGCAACAAAATAAATATGCACATTAAGAAACTGTAAGCATTAAAAACAAGTTTTAAAAAGTCTTTTAGCTATCCACTCCATTAGCTAACCAATTATAAATATAAAATGACTTACTAATTATCTTTATATCATTAGTCACCTTGCTTCTAATTTCTTAAAGTGAAAATCCTACAAAAATAACAACTGTAGAAATAGTTTAAAATCAAGTTACTTAAAAGTGAAGCTTGCAAGTATCATGGTATATTAGCAACAATGTGAAAATTAGGAAAGCCCAAGATCATCTAATATAAAGACATGGCCTACAATATAATATATATGAATACTTCCTATAAATAACCAATGTAATGACCTCGATTATATTTTTAAAGATTTATTTTCATTTTTTCAATTACACGTGCTGGAAGGGATAGGTGCATATAAGTACAGCGTCCCTTGAATGTCAAAGGTGTCAAATCTCCCTGGAGCTGGAGTTACAGAAGGTTGTCATCTATTTGACATAGGTTCCAGGAACTGAAAGAGATCATTTGTAAGATCAGGATGTAGTCTGGTGAACCATATTTCCAACCCCTCAACTGTATTTTTAAAGATTAATAAAATAATGATATTTATACAATAATAATATAATCATTATTGTGCACATTATTATTATTATTGTTAATGTGTGTGTGTGTGTGTGTGTGTGAGTGTGTGTGTGTGATGTGAGTCTAGGCTTTGTTCTTCCCGTGTGGATCTGTGCACAGAGCTCAGATTGCCAGGCGTACACAGAAATTGCTTCTCCCCATTTGACTGTTGCCCCTGCTTCCCACCTGTATTTTAAGTTTGATGATATGAAAATCACCTAAGCGGTGCTGACACAGAGTTAAAAGTGCTCCTTAGTTTTTCTTTTGGGATCCCCAAAATAGTGCCTTGGAAAACTAAAAGCAAAATAAAGCAAGTTTTTCTTTCATGTATACATTGGTGGAATAAAACATGTTCCCTGATTGGAATGAAGTACATCCTACCCACTGGGCACAGGGGTCTACAGGAGCACAAGGTGGCAAGATATTTGTTTCTTGAAGTACTTTTAAGTTGATATCTACCAACAATTAAACCACTGTGGGAAAGGATATGCTTTTACAAAAAGCAAATATCATCGGTGAACATTTGCCCCACGACTACAGGTTCCCTCTTCACCATCTCTTTTGTCAGCTGGAGCTAGCAGATGAGTCCATTCCTTAAGTTAGTAGCCTTGGAAGTAGACCCATTGCTCACATTATTCCAGCCTCAGGATCCACAAGAAAGTAACATTTAAAGTGAATGAAGAAGAAAAAGTAAAAGTCTTATTTTCTGTGTGTGTGTGTGTGTGTGAAAATGATGACTACGTGGGGTTAGAATTTGTTGAACTGTTATGAAAGGAGTCCTTGAAGTGATGTAATTGTTGTGTTTATACCGAATGGCCCTGAATCACTGGGCAAAAGACAAAACGAAACTCAGTGGTTTCAAATAACTGAAAATTCAAGAGTTCTTTACTCTCTTAATGGAACTTGAGTTAGCAGAAAAATGATTCACTTCCTTGCCATTGGAGAAAGTCTTTTAAGCATAGTGATGAAATTCGTGCATCCATATTTCAGTTAAATAATAAAAAAATTAAGTAATTAGCTTCTTACTGGGTCCAGGATACTAAATAATGAATTCAAGGTTTTTGCTCAATTAAAGAATGTATTCATAGATCAGACCCTGTATTTTAGGAGTTGTCATTCATCAAAAGAACCTTTAAAAGTAGTTTGAGGTAGAAATATGTGACTATTTAAGAGTCATTACTTTGTCTGTGAAGGTAAATCTAATCATACATGAAAAGCCTCAACTAGAATAGTCCTTCTGCCAATTTTATATTTACAGTATGTGTTTGCACTTAAAAGTTTTTAACTGACATAATATTGATAACCAAGATTTCAACTTCAAATTATTTTTCTTTGGACACAAACCAATGACTAGTACTTTTTAATACTGTACTATGTGACAACCAGTGTTCTAGGACCTCTGCCCTGGTTATCATCAAAATTGCTTGGTGTGGGAACTATCAGTGACTGTATTTTAAAGGTGATGAATACTGAGGTAGAGAGAGGATGAAAACTTGGCTAAGGTCACACAACCAGGGAGTTCAGATTGGATGGAAATCATTATCTGAGCCTACACTGGAGATTTAAATATAGACATCGAATATCTGTTTCCAAGACTATTATTCAGTACAACCTGTAGTTTGGTTAAGTAGTTAAAGATTTATACACAAACACCTAAAATCACTGAATGTAGTATTAAACAACAAAACAAAACTCCAGAATGGTTTTCAAGAGAATATGACTGGTTTGAATGAGAATGGCTCCCATAAGCTCATACACTGGAATACTTGGTGAAACTTATGGATACTAACTCTTGGAATCATAAGGCCCAAGTTAAATGCTTTGTTTTATAAGTTGCTTTGGTTATAGAATTTTGTCATGGTAATATAAAAGAAACTAAGGCAATGTCATTATTTTAAAAGGCTTTATATGGTATAAGTATTGTCTTAACATGTCTATACATGTATTAAATATTTTATCTTAAATTTAATATTTTAGCATATGAATAACAAAAAAGTTATTGGTTAATGGTGTGGAATTCATACTATGTGAAAGGAAAATGATTGATCTACAGCGATATTTCCATTTACTCAATAGCTGTGATACTGATTCTATCGTAGCAGATCCTCCATGTTTAAAAACTATTATTTTAAAAAAGTTGAAAACCAGCAGTCATTAAGAACAACTACACTTCAAGAAGTAGTTTCTATTTTTTTCAAGTTTCCAAAAGTATTTTGAAGTTTGTTTGTTTGCCAGCAGTATTTGGTTCTATAAGGAAGGCTGGTTTTTTATCACTACATTCAAATAATAAATTTAGAGATAATCTAGGCTTCACCTGCTGTAGAAAATTTATATTGAACTTTTGTTTTTTGTTTTGCAAACTTTAAGGGAGAGACTTTATGAAGTTGAATCAACAGTAGCTCATAAAGATTATTGAAGATAATGAAAAGATGCAAAATGTGTGTGTGTGTGTGTGTGTGTGTGTGTGTGTGTGTGTGTGTGTGTGTGTGTGTGTGTATATATTTGTTGGTTTTAAACTCCTAGAAAACCTGGTATTCTAACATCTTTGCAGTTTTTAGAAGAATACAATGGGACTGGAGAGATGACTCAGAGGTTAAGAGCACTGACTGCTCTTTCAGAGATCTTGAGTTCAATTCCCAGCAACCACATGGTGGCTCACAACCATCTGTAATGGGGATCCAATGCCCTCTTCTGGTGTGTCTGAAGATAGTTACAGTGTACTCACATACATAAAATATATCTTAAAATGAAAACAAAAAAATCAAAGTGTTTTTTTTTTTAAAAAAAAGAATACAATGCCCCTAGGATGTACTCTGATGAAGCGAAGGTAGAGAATCTATGTGCTTATTACAGTGTAATAAAAACATCAGTCACAAAACCCCGATATTGTACATAAAAATCTATTTTTTCTTATTTGTACCTTTATTCATTTGTTTTTAATAATTACAGATTTAGTACATGACAAAGTAGGAGAAGAATCAAAGAACCAGACCATGTTGCCACTGTGATTTCTATGCATGTGTGCACATAGGAGGGTCAGAGACAATAAACAGGTCCATATCTCAGTGGATGTGATGGTGTCCTGTCACTTCATAGGGTATTAAGATGACTCAGAAAGATGGTGTACAAGTTGAGAGTAGAATGCCTATGAAGGAGCCATGCATGTGGACATCAAGGTGTAGACTGTGGACAGAGGAGTCTCAGTAAGCTGGAAGTGTGGTAGCTACAATGCTGACTCTGACCCAATCTATTGCCCTGAGGATCATATTGGGACCACTCTGTCTCTTGGTGGAATTGTAGATGATTACTTGTAAGAAGGTTTTTTCCTTACACAGAAAGAGAAACCACTATAGAAATTAAAATAGGGAAGAATATAATTTGTTTTAAAACAAATTACCTTAGCTGATGTGTAGAAAAGGATTCACTACTTTTTTTTAAAGAATAAGAAAAAAATGAGGACCTAAAAGAGAAAAGTGTTTGGAAAGGGTTTATTATTAGAAAGTCTACCAGGACTGTTGTCCATTCTTCTGTCCTCTTCTTTCTTCCAGATCCTTCCATATACCCCACATCACTCTTCTTCAAATTACGACCTCTTTTTCTTCATTACTTATTGTTATATACATTTAAGTATTTGTATAAGCATATGTATTTTAAATGTATAAATACAACCTGCTCAGTTTGTATAATGTTACTTGTGTATGTGTAATATACATGTGATATATATATATATGTATATATATATGTATAAATATATTTTTTTGGGGGGGGGGAAGACTATTTCTCCTGCTCTCAGCATTCCTTAGTTATCTGTAGTTCTTTGTGCAGGGCTGAGATCTTGTGAGCTTTCTCCCATCTACGTTAGCAAGCATATCGTTACAGTCCTTGGTCAGTTTATGTTTAGGTAGTCACATTGATGACACTTGATGGGTGTAGCTTCTGAAATTCCTAGGAGACACAATCTGGCAGCAAACTCTCTGCTCCTTTTGCAATTTATCTACCCCATGTTATGCAATTATCCCTGAGTCTTGGATGAAGGAGCTGTGCTGTAGATGTGTCAGAGGGAACTAGGCTCCACAACTCTACATTTTGATCAGTTGTGGGGTTTTTTGTTGTTGTTGTTGTTGTTTTTTTGTAATGGTCTCCATCTGTTGCAAAGAGAGGGTTTTTTGGAAAGGTGAAGACTAGACTTATGTGTGGGAATAAGGATAAATATTAAGAATGCAATTAGGGATTATACCGGTTTAGTAAAATGGCGGTTATAGGTTCCCCTTCAAGTTCTATGACTTCATTAGCCTGCGTGGTTGCCTAGGTTTCTATTATCAGGTATTATTTCTGCCTTATTGAGAGAATCTTAAATCCAATTAGAGAGCTGCTGTTTACTGTCAAGGATGTGGGCCACTAGTGCAACCATAGGACTATTGTGTCAGGAAGGTTGCTCTCGGTTGCTCCACTCCTTTGGAAGCTTCCTTGGTGCCTTCTAGTAATATGAAAACTAGTCCTTAGGGGAGACATTCAGGTCAGTTCAAGATTCAAAACCTCTGGACCCTTTGTGTGAATGCATGGTGTGTTCAGCATTAAGTCAACTGTTCACAAACTTCTGTACTCAGACCAGAGGAAGGCTTTGTTACTGCTCTGAATCTGATCAGGGGAAGACTTTGCTATTCCAATGGGATATGAGGTATTGTGGTTGTTGACATGGCCATGGTCAAATCAATAGTACACACTCTCTCAGGGCTTTGCACATATTTTGAACATTCCACATAAGAGAAATAATATAGTGTGTGGTCATATGTGGCTGGCTCCTTTTGTTAATATGTCTTCAGTATTTAAGTTACCACATGCATCAATACTTTGTCTCTTAAAAATACTTTATTTTTGAGAATTTCATATATGAGTACTAGATTTCTGTCATTTCTCCCACCTCTTCTCCCCCCACTCACTTCTCATGATCTTTTGTTTATTTTATATCTATTTTACTCTCTCTCTCAAACAGACAGACAGGCAGACACACACACATACACACATACATACAGACCAATTGAAAATAAATGTTTCTTTTCCTGCAGATTTTCAGACATCTTTAGGGTTCTTTACTGCTCTCTGTCTTTCTGTGTTCCCTCCTTCCCCAGGTAAGTCTTTTCCCCACTATTTCTTTTATTTTCCCTTCAAAGTGCCCGTGTTCTGTTGTCCCTTCTCTAGAGCTCTCCCCTCACCACAGTCCTCTTTACTTTCCTGGTATCTGCAGTTACCTCTTGTTCTAAAGCTTCAGAGCTGGCATTTTCACATAGAGATATTTATCTCTCTGGATTTGAGTCACTTCCCTCGTACTTTTTCTTATTGTTGCTCAATCATCTTTCCTGAGATGACACTGGTATGTTTTATTTGTCCCTCTATTAATTTATGGACAGCTGGGTTTTTTTTTTTTATTTTCTTTTTGGGCTACCATGAACACACATATATAAGCTTTAATATGTTCAACGTTTTGGGTATATACCTAAGAACAGAAGTTCTGGATCATGTGGCAGCTCTATGTCTAATCTTTCAGAAACTTCCAGGCTGCTTTCCAAAGTGTTTGCGTCACTGTATATTTCCCATAGCAAGGTTTGAGAACTCAAACTCAAACTTCTCCATATTCTGTCTAACAGTTATTATTAGACTTTAAGCTTCTGTATATCCTGATGTGTATGAAGTGATGGTTCATTGCAGTCTTGATTCGCATTTTCTTGTTGCCTTATGGTGTTAAGCCTCTTTTGGTTTTCTTGTTGACCATGTACATATGTAGCATGTATGTACATATGTATGTGAACCTTTTGCATTTTAGTATTAGTTGTCCTCCTGTTTCTGAGTTCTAAGAGTTCTTCATCAAGCTTGCTAGTATTTCCATTTTCCAGGTGTTGTCATATCTTTCTCTTTTCACACTTCAATTTCAAAGGCAATGATGAGCTTAAAGACATTGAACTCAACACTAAGTTATGAAGTTGAGTGACATTTAAAGTTGAGAAGGATAAATTCTTCAACTTAGATTTTTTTTGAAGACAATTTTGTGTAGTCCGCTTCTGATTTTCTCGTTTTATACCTTGAGCACAGGTAAAACATATAACTTGATAAAATGTTGGAGAATCTGGCAGCCATAGCTTTGTAGCTACACCAACCACATGTTCTGTAGTCCATCTGCTGGTATTTCTGAGTGACAGCGACCACTATTCAGAACCACTTTGTGAGCACAGATTTAATGGACTCTTCCAGAAATATTAGGATGAACAGTTATCCCAAAGGACAGGACTCAGTGTTTAAACTATTTAGAATACAATCAATAAAGATAATGTGTTTAACAAGGAAGCAATAAAAGGACAAAGCCATTAGTCTTTTATGAGTTAGAAAGACAGTAGGAGGTGCCATGCGATGGCTTAGAGCAGAGCTTATCAAGGTCAGCATGTCCAGAGAAACATGTGGAGGGCTTGATAGAACATAGAGTTTTGTGGTGATCTGGTTTCTGTGACCCCAAGTTAAGATTCAATAGGTTTTTGATTCTGGCAAGATCCCAGGAGTGGTTAATACTGCCAATCCATGGAGGACTGATGTGGGTAACCTGGCTTAGAGCTCAGAGAATGGACTTGCAAGTCAGAGTTGGCTTGATTTTCTGTTTGCTCGGTTACTAGCTGTGTAACCTTAGACAAGCTAGACACAGTCATCCCCCCTTTATTTGCAGTTTTGCAGTCTACAGTTTCAGTTAATGTGATCAATTACATTCCCAAAATATTAATATCTGTTTTGATTATTTCAAGGAAGTGATAGCCTTTCTATTAACTTTTATTAAGCTATGTTAAAATAGTTTGCTTATGTTACTATTATGCTATTTGCTGTAATTTATTATTGCTAATGTCTTACTTATAATGATATATGTAGAATTTGTGCTAGTCACATTCTCAGCATCCACTAGGAATCTTGGATAAGAGGGTTCTATTGTATGTTTTACACATTTAGCCTTCTCCCTATTTCATAAGATGGGATACAGATCCTTGTTAGACAGACAGACAGACACACACACACAATGTATATATATATATGTACACATATATCTGTAAAGAAACATAAATTAAAATAATTTTCATTGTGCCTGACATTATTATAAATATTGTATATGTATTATTCTCCTTGTCATTTGAAAATATAATTATTGTTGGTAATATTAATAAATCATGAACATGTTTCAGATATAGAATTGCCAACCAGGTCTGAAAACTGACTACAACTACATAGTCTAGAATGGCACATGGATGCCTAGTAAATAGTAGACTCACTGTTTGGCTGAATAAATGATTAACCGTACTGTGTACACAGAAAAAAATGATTGCCATCCTATGATGCTTGTTTTATTTTCAGCATGTCCAACAGGATCCAGAGTCAATAAAATTTCGTGTCTTTATTATGATCAACTTGGTTTATTAATAGGCTAGATTTAAGCTTGCATCCAATGAATTATTTACATTTCACCTTGCCTAGTGTTTCACTTTGCAATTAAGTTGAGCTAATAATCCTAATGCAATGTTTAATTAGAGACAAATATATAGACAGGTACTTTAAAAATTAATTGTATTAAGTTTATTGAGTGCATTGTATCTGTGTTGAACACAAGTTTACAAAATATCTTTTAATATTACTAAGCCAATACATTAAGGAAAAAGTATCTTATCAATTCCACAGGAATAATAGAAGATCAAACTATGACAAGTAAAGACCTTTATAATGAAGCCAGATCATATCACATATAGTTAATTTATTTATATTTTTTTCAATAGCTACCTCATTCCCACATGGTAAAGTAGGTATTTGAAGATGCAGAAGGGAGCTAACATTTTTGAATGGCTGCTATTCTATTGTGTCCCAGGAGGTTAGTGTAGTCAAATGAATTCCATGTGAATAGAATCACTCCATTTTAGTTTCTGATAACTAATGTTTTAAGAACACAAAGAAACTTGGTGTGAAACCAAGTTTCTGGTTTCAGTATTTAAACAAATCCTCCTTCCTCTCACTATAGATGCGTCTTGCATGCTCATAGCAAGTTGAAAATAACCTAAACAAAAATTACATCAAATATATCTATTCTAATGAACAAAGCTTTGAACACTAGTACATATCTTGGGTGCTAATTATTAATAGAGTAGGCTGCTTGGGTGTGGGGCCTCATTGCTGCTGCCCAGGATCGAAAGATAATATTTTAGTTGAGAATAAATAAAGATGCAAAATTCAAGCAGTAGTTTCTGCCGTGGTTGAATTGCATTTGCATCATTATGACGTTGAACAACTGTGAATCAAGTCACAGCAAACAAGAGAACATCTGTATGTGATGGTCCGCAACCATGACAGAGCCACATTTTGTGGTTTCCTAGCATGTTATTAAGACATCCCATGTACTGGAGAGACTCTGGTGTCATAATTGAATGTGATAATTCTTCCTGAACTTTTGTTTATTCACGGTGGATCTAATTCATTCTCTGACTTTTCATTTCTATGTAGCATTGTAAGCTTCAGCTGCTGCAGTGGAATTAAACACTGACAATATTGTAATTACTAATTGTTTCTATATTTTATCACTTTAAACGAATAGTAACAAAGCTGATCTGCTTATAATGCTTCTTGACTTAATAGCACAGTCTGTCCCTCGGCACTAGTGGGCTTTTGGCATAAATCAGACCATGAGAAACTGGCATTTGATGTCATCTTGGGAGACAGGGACGAGTTAGAGATGCGACACAAACAAGGAGCAAAACATGGGGGGTGATGGTGTCTATTTTCATTTCTGGCAAAAGGCAGCTTTAGGGAGGAAGGATTTATTTTAGCTTTCAGTTCCAGGGTCTAGTTATTATTATTGGGAAATGAAAAATTCAGGACCTTGAAGTCGTTTGTCACATCACAGTCAAGAGCAAAGAGGAATGATAGCTTGCATGATTGTTGGTGCTCAGCTTGCTCCGTGCACTTAGGCAGTTCGGGATCTCCTACTTAGAGAATAGTGTCAGCCACATCAAGTGACACTTAATGTGGTCTCTCACAGGCAACACTGCGCTATACAGGCCCTCACTGAGACTTCTTCCCAGGTGAGTCTAAGTTGTATGAAGCTGACAGAACTAACACCACATGGTTAGGGATGGAAAGCTAGTTACAGAGTGAACCCACTGCAGGTGGCATGACGTTGTTTGGGTTATATGAGGCTCATTTTTTACTTCATCTTCCATGAATCTTAAGTAATGTCATATTTTCTAATAGTTACAACTATTTCAAGAGGTTGTGCCTGTCCTCATCTTTTTCAAAGATTAAATGAGTTAAAATAGGCCATTCTAAAGCTTTTGCTTATGCATCCAAATAAGGTTGAGAAGAAAAATTTCAGCTGGAAATCTTGTCAGTTTCAACAGTAATAAGCATCTTCAGAATGAGAATCAAGAGATGGCACAATATTCCTACAGCTTTGTAGCACTTTTAATATCCTCTTACATGTCTGGAACCTCAGAGAGAGGATCATGGATAAATAGGCAGTGGATATCCATGTCATTGTCCAATCCTTTAGCTATAGCCTCAAAACTAAACTTCTTATTTGAGCATGGAAATTGACCTTGCTACCTTGCTGTTAACTTACTTGAGGCTTATAAATTTAGCAAGATGCTTTGTTACAGCCAGATTCAGTTTCTCTCTGGGATGGCTGACAGTTCCTCTGTGTTGAGGGAACTCAATAATTATACAACAGATCATGTGATCTATTGTCTTGGTAAAGAAAGGAACGATTAGCAAACACATTCACTTGTTTAATTAATATTATTAAATACTAACTGTAGTGCGATAGAGGTCAGTAAGACTAACGTAGTCTCTAGTCTTACGTTAACAGAAAATAGCAGAAAATACTAACCAGTTACAACAGTATATGCTGGTTGATAACACTAAAAGTTAGGACAATTGCAGGGATTTCTGGGAACTTGATCCAACTCTAGGGTAAAGAATGACATGTTTGAGTATCTTTTCTTCACGTATGACTGTTACAAGAAAATTCCAATAACGTGACAGTTTATATATATATATATATGTATGTATTTTTCTACACTTCAGAGGTAGAAAGTTAAGACTGTTGCACTGGCAGACTTGGTGTTTGATAGGGATGGTATGCTTTCTGGCTCCTAGGTGACTCCTCACTATCTCACATCCTGGAATGGGCTAGACAGTTCTCTGGGGTCTTTTATAAAGTCACTAATCCCACTCTTTACCTCTTTGACATAAACAATTTCTGAAGGCCGTATCTCTAATGCCCTTACCTGGGGAGTAGGTTTCAACATAGGAATACTGCGAAAAATAAAATATATTTATACATAAATATAACTTATTTATGTATATTATTAAGTTATATTTATGTATAAATATATGTGTGTTTATATACATTTATATATTATAATAAATATAAAAATTTATATTACTCTGAATTGGAGATAGGCAGTGAGAACAGAGTTTTAGTTGAAGTATTTGATATTTTCTAAGTTTTGACTGAAGTATGATGGCTGGAAAGTCACAGCCACAGCTCTGGAGAAGGAGCACAGTTAGGCGATGTCACAGTTAGCTATGTCATAGTCACACGTTTGACGTTTATTATGAGGATAAGGAAAATTACTGAAGGGTTGAAGTCGGACTGCCACGGGGCTAATGTTTGAGGATCACTCCAATAAAAGAAGCTCCAAACGTGTACAAGGAAAACGGATCAAATGGGAGAAAAGACGGTGACCATGAGACTAGCCAAGTGCGGTTTCAATCAAATTTGTTAGAAGTTTCGGTGCATTAGGGTCATGGTTATTGAGTGGAAATATAGACACATGCAAATGAAAGTGATACGAAGATTGGCAGGACTAGTCTTTACTTAGACAAAGCAAAGCAGTCTGGGTAATTCTTGTATTAGTTATTCAGACACGTGGATGGAACAGGTGAGAAGCACAGGGAGAAAGCTCGGAGCTGGGAGAAAGGCAGGGAAGGAGGGCATGGTTCAGTTCTGAACATTGCAGTTTAGGGGCTTATTAGCTACCAACTAGATGCTCATTAAACTGACAAATAGTTCTAGATGTCAGCAGATCTGTGCTGAGGGTTGAAACAAAAGGAGGGAGACAGCGTGTGTGTGTGTGTGTGTGTGTGTGTGTGTGTGTGTGTGTGTGTGTGTGTGTGTGAGTGAAAAGGAGACTTGTGAGCCTAACCTTGGCTTTTTCCAGAGTAGATTTCCACTCCCCATCAAGTTGTCATACAAATTCCAAATCATATGGTTAAATTGATTTTAAAACATTTAAAGGCATGCAGTGAGAAAAATAGAAAATAAAGAAAAATAAGGCACAAAATAATCTCTGGAAAAAAAAAAAAAACCAACAAAAAAAACCCCAACTAAATCCAGTATACAATCAAAGCAACCACAAGAGGGAGTGTTGCCAAGAGTCAGAATTGGCCAAGAAGGACCTGGTTTTTTCCACTCCTTGTACCCCTGACTTCCAGTATCTTTTGGCAAAGTCCTTTACAGAGAGAGATCCGTAGTCTCCTCCCAACTTAAGCTCACAGGTGTGTGGCAGAACCAGGTACAACAGCTTCCAAGGTGCTCATCTTTAACTGTGTGGAAAGGACTTCTAAGTGGCAAAGCCACCCTCTGTCTTGGGGACAAGCCTGTGCCCACACATTCCTGATGTGTGGTGTGACGGTAGTGGGGCTCCCTGCTTCCTCAGCTAGGCATATCATCCGGCTTTGTTTTTGTTTCCCCTCTGGGGAGATAATGTGGTTTACATTCTTTTAGAAGTCCTGGCTATCAAGAATGTTGAGGTCTGCCTAACTGGGGAAGCGAAGGAAAGAATGTCAGCTCGCCCAGTGGTGAAGCTCAGGAGTGTGCTCCACAAAGTCCATTTTCTCCCCACTTTTCCTTCCCCTCCCCTCCTGTGTATTAACAGATCATCTGCAGGCTTGAAGTGAGCCTCACAGGAAGCCAGCAAGAAAAATGCAAAGCATCTCAAAATCTCCAGGAAAGTCCTGAGCAGACTTGCTTGAATGATGATCAGCGTATCATCTGTCTTATTCACTTACTGGCTCCCGTGGACAAATTTGAAGAAATCAGGAAACCTAACAGAAAAGATGGTTTCTAATATCTCTAAGGCAGCGTGTCAATGAAATAAATACACATTAAGGCCAGAGGACGACAAGACTGTGCCCTAACAAGTAATTGGAGATTGATGCTTTATAGACAATGCTTACTAAGCATAGGAAAATATCTTCATTTTGAAAATTAAGAGGATTCTCAAATGTATTTGAATTTAAGTCTTTTGATTTAGAAAGAAAGAAAGCAAAAGCCCCATGGAATGGGTTAACATTGAAGATCCTGTTCCCAGCAGAGTGGAATATGCCAACTTCTTTCACCACAATAATGGTGATTTATGAACCATTATATTAATACTTTTTTGGGTTTAGACAAAGTTCATAAACATACTCGCATATATACGTATATGCAAACATCCCTTTAATTCATTAGGAAATATTTTGTAGTATCTAAGATTTTACGCTTAACAATCCAGTGTCACAGTGTAGGAACGATGGAGGGGCGCGTACTTTCCTAGAGCGGTCTGTTCCTTCCACATCTCATCTTTCTCTTGAGGGGTCTTCCATGTTCTAGGTCATATGATCCAGAATTTATTTCTTATATGCTCTAGGCATGTGGTTATAGATTGTGTCTCGGTATATAACTTACTGTGAAGATAGTCAAGTAAAGAAATAGGCAAAGAGAAAGCAAAGAAATTCAGTTAAAAGCCAGAGAACTTTATAATGCCGAAAAGTAAGTGAAAACAGATGTTGAGAAGTTTTGAAAATCAAGACATTATTTTTTGTTTCCATTGAATTTTTAAAAGCATTATAAATTAGCTTTGAAGCAATACGAGATCCTCTGTTTTGCTGATAGCATCTTTTCTAAAAAGAAAACTATCCATGCATGCTTAAGTCTAAATCAGAGCTCACTACAGTGGAAAGACGGACTGCATTTGCTAGAGAGTATGATGCTGCTGTCCTGAAACTGCCTACAATGTCTGAGTCATGTATCAGTCCATTTGATTAGATCATTGGCGCCTAATTTTAAACAGGTTAATGTTTAATGTCATCCACATACTTTATACTTAGTTTTATAGTTCATGGTGAGTATTTTCTCTGCAAAAGCAAAAACTTGTTTTATTAGTCTTTGTAGTTTTTTCTTAAGAAAATTGTTAACAAGTTTGACAGTAGGACTAGTAAGTAGTCTGGACCTCTCCCTAGCTTTCATTTCCCTTCATCAAACTTTAGGATGTCTTACAACGTGGTCTCTAGATACAGATGCTAATTCAAATGAGCTGTAGTTCTTGAGTTTAAATTCTAAACTTACTGCCTGAACAGCTCGTGGGAATTCTTACTGCCAGAATAAGGCGCTTGCTCGCTTAGAGCAGCGTAAGTCTGGCTCCAGGGCAGCTGCCCGTCTTTACTTTTTCCAGTAGCCCCATCATGTGCAGTCACAGAATGTTTTCCAGCTGTGAGAGAATGTCCCGGCTCAAAACTGCATCCCTGCTGAGCATCCTCCCAGGGTCTAAACCAATTGTGGAAATGACTGGCTGCTAAAATATGGAACAAGGGAAATCAGTTCATATCAACAACATAAACTATCATCTGTCTGTTATTATGTTCATTCAGCTGGGTCACATATGACTCAATAATCAAATTACCACCCTATATATCTTAAATCTGTTCATTCATTCAAACACCATGTGGACATGGGAAAACAAAGATAATCTAAAATGTCATCTCCTTATTTTGTTTTTTAAAAATATGTCTCTTTTTCTGTATACATAAGTGAAAATTCATGTAAAAATGTGAACACTATACAACAAAACAAGTTAAGGTCCTCAGTGAGCCCCTTCCATTATTTGACATGCTGTTAACAGTTTGATACTTAACAATTGCTTCTTAGTATAATACAATATTATACTGTTAATATTGTAGAGATGTAATTGTCTTTTAAATTTAAGCAAATTTAAGTGAAAGTTTGCTTCTATGCATTAATGTAAATCTTCAAAGGTGAATACCATTTTAATGGAGAAAAACAATGTAATTTGTTTTTGCTATTTATGCCTCAGCTTGATTAAGGCAGTATTTAAATTAGCTTACAAAAATTGAGAGAGAGAGAGAGAGAGAGAGAAAGAGAGAGAGAGAAAGAGAGGGAGATGGAGAGGGAGAGGGAGAGGGAGAGGGAGAGGGAGAGGGAGAGGGAGAGGGAGAGGGAGAGGGAGAGAGAATCTGGCTACAACCATTCAAATAAGTAAATCACAGTAAGAAAAAGGAAATATTTAGAAAACTGAAGTGTAAAGTAGATTAGTGAAAAGGTGTACCAAGTGGCACATGGAAAAGCAAAGGTGAGGAAGAACTGTGGCTGAAGCAGAGCCAAATAAAGAATACAGAGCACCCAGGGCCTGACAATATGCAACTGGTACCACCCATGGTCATTGCTGAAGTGGGAGGAGCAGTCTGCCTTCTAAGATATGATGAGCACTGAGCTCAAAACTGTGCTTGGAGAACTAGATGCTGGGGAAATAAATAACCAGCCCTCCAATCCCCTTTGCCTTCATAATCTTGTGGGTGAGTCCCATGGGCTGAACCAAGTTGGAAGGCAGACGCCAAACGTTACAGTTGGCAAGGAAGAAGTATGCCTCTTTCTAAGCCGGAGCTCTATAAGGACAAAACCATCTTGAGCTCAAGTGCCAAGAGCATGGTGCTCAACAGCGAGGAGCCAGACAGGTTCGGCTGGCATCTGCCAGGGGCTGCATAAGCTAGAGATGAACTCAGGCCTCAAGGTACATCTGTGAAAACTCAGCATCACAGCTGCCAAAGAAATTAGAGTTGGTAGTGGTGGGAAAGTGATCCCAGCAACAAGTTCTTCAGCTGAAATCTTTGCAGAGCATCCAAGTCTGCTAGTGTGTGAACTGGAAAAAAAAAGTGTGAATCGTAGTTTTTATTGTTTAGAGTAGCATTCTGCTTAAGCCAACTTGAAAACATGTCCCAGAAGCCACAGCCAGCTGCTGCGAGTGATTCCGCCTTTGAGGACTTGAGTTTCCCAAGTGACAGTGTGCACAAGGAGACCGTTGTGAAACTGGACAGCACCAGCTCATAAAGGTTCATTGAGACGGCTCAGTGTGTAAGAGGCTCATCTGCAATGACGTTAAACGTGGACTTCCAGAGTGTCCATTGTAAAGGAAATGACCAAATAAAGTATCTCTGACAGTAAAGATCAAAAGAAAGCCTGCGATTTAAGGCAGGCTGAAAAGGTGGTGAAGAACGAACGGCTGTGGGGGATGGATGAAGAACGTGAAGGGTATCAAGTTACTCATTTTTAGCTCCTTGTGGAGAGCTGTCCTGTCTCATTTTCATTCAGGAGTGTGATGTCATATATCACGAAACCCAGACAACAGCAGTTTCAACTCTAGAAGAACACTAACTCATTAGAGACAGCCTTCTTGTTGTAGAACAAACCAGTTTTCTCTTTACCACAATTGGATTGTTTTATTGTTAGCATGCATCAAAGGAGGTGAAAATGTTTGTCTATCTCTGTGTAGTTATGTGGTGAAACTTTTTTCTCTCTCTGTATTTTCCAATCTAAGCACCACCTGACTGAATCAGGTAAAGAACACTGTTCTGCAAGGTAGAGACTGGGTCTTGTAGAAACTGGTTCCAGACAGGATTGATGAGAGGGGTTTCTAGGCCTATTGCTAGAAATTTCTAAGGGGGTTATGTCATATACGCAAAAATGATTTTTTTCCTCCCTGTGGCAAAAGGGCAGAAGGTTTGTTTTTGTTTTGTTTTGTTTTGTTTTGTTTCACTATAGATATGTTTGAAAATTTCAGGAAATCTGGAGAAATAGTTAAATTCTGTGGTCAGTAAAGGAGCAATAAGCTCACAGGAAGGCAGCATTGGCTGTGTCCAAAGATGGCAAGTCAGCACTTTTTCTTGAACAGATGCCAAAGTGCCTGTGGCAGGAAATTAACCTGGGTGAAGATAAGAGAGACTGTTGGCTTCAGGAATGGCAGGAAGAAAGAACTCATGTGGCAGGAACAGGCTGCAACGAATGTTTCTTGGAACCAACCAAGAGTGACTCTTAGTCTCGGGACAAAGTGGTCACATAGGTATCAGTATTTTTAGCATTGCTGCCAGTTGTTCCTTTGAGCATTAAAGATGCCACCTGTGAAGGTAGCTGGGTTAAGCCATACCTGCGTGTGTGGCTGAAAGGACTTTGTAACCAGCAGCTTCTTAAGCTTGTAGGTCTCTCCTGGTTTTGTTTCTCAAGTGTTGTCATTAAGATTTTTTTTAAGATTATGCCTCTTCGGTTTGTGGTACTCCAGAGGCCTTAGTTCAAACAAGACCCCATTTATTCCCAACTTTGGACTGGAGAGTTGGATTCTACCTGACATCGAGATAACTTCGTAACACTTCCTGATAAGAATTTACCTTTGGGAGGGCCCAAAGGTGTGGGCAAACCACAGCAAGGATACCTGGCTGAAACAGGCTCTCAGAATTTAAGAAAACTATGCTAAGAACGAAAACATTGTATCTTGGTCTTCAAAGTATGTAGCTTTAACTTCTCTGAGTTCATGTTGTATTTACTAATTTTAGCAGCCTTGAAATTAACTAGTAGGATATTTTTTCTGTTTTAGTGATACATTAAAAATAACCGTACAGTGATGTTTGGTGCTATTTTTGAGTTGAGGAAATAAAAATTAGTTGAAAAAGTAGAACTCTGGAAAGGCATTTGTGAACTCAAGTTTAGTCTGCTTTGGGTAACCATAATGCATCTCTGGAACTTTTTATTATAAAGATGAAACCTGCTAATTATGTTCTGACCTGTACATGTACCAGATATATTTTTTCTTACTGCTGAACTAGACCTAATTTGTAAAATACTATGTTAAGTAAAACATTCTGAAGTTTCATTCTGGCTCAGGGTCAGTTTCATTTGTAAAATCTTTAATGGATAAGGCAACCTAAAAATGACCACAAGTGGGCCAACCATGTCGTCTATAAAGACATGAGCAAAGACATTGTCTCTAGTGAGTGTATTCTAGAAAAGAATAAAAAATTAATAAATAATAGCTGTTTATCCAGAATTTTCAAGATCTCTGAAAAGTTGTGTCCGATAAGCGTGGTTTTCTGGTAATAACTCTGATGTCTTGTATTCTTCCACAGGATTAATTTAGCATGTTTTTCCATTTGCATCAATACCATGTAAACATCTTTGCTTTGATTCTATACTTGCCAAGAAGCCTTCTGAGCTAGCTTTCCAAGGGATTTACATCCTGGACGATCTATTGGAGGGTTTGTAACTGGGTAATCACTTTGGAATGTGGCTTAATGCGAACACAAATTGACAGATATTCTAGTACTTTGTCCCGTTGCTGTACCTTAACTTGTCTTACAAAGTTATCTTGATTCCAAGTTTATTCTGCTTCCAAAGAAACCCAATTTTGGGCCTCATATGAAGAAGCTTTACCCTAGAAAGGTTGATGTGGCAGCTTGTCCCATGAGGAAAACAGCCCGGGATTAGGAGGAGATGAACCTGACAGGAGCAGTTTGCTTCTCACTTCTGTACTCTGTCTTTATTGACAAGCACAATTTCACCCAAAGCCCTTCTTGATTTTGGTGTATGTGGTGATTCCTCAAGTATCTTAATCATTTCCAGGCTTGCTTAGAAATTGTTTTAGAATAAACAATCTCTCTTTATACTCATTATGCCCTGTCCCAGGAACATGATGTACAGTTCTGGTAAGCAACCCTCAATGAAGACATGATTAAAGTAAGAGTCCAGAGAAAGTTAACTAACATGAGCAGGAAAATAGGCTTCTATGCTGATTAATTAGCTTTAGTTGGTGAATTTCTTTATTAAACATTTTTTCCTGAGTGTAGCATAAAAAAGAAGAGAGCTCTATTTACAAAGGAAGAAGGCTGAGAAAGGGGATATGAATAAAATCTATAAAATTATGGAAACTATGCTTTCTTATTTATTAAATCCGGATATACTAGGACTCAGGGCACTCTCAGAAGCTTAAATGAGGTCTACAATGAATAGAAACTTGTGGAATGCATTATCCCAGGATGTGGCACAGATTGAAAACATAAAGAGATTTATTAAAAGTGTAGATAAGCTCATGGATAGCAGATTGAGGAGACAATGACATCTTGGGGTATTCCACACACTTGAAGGAGGTCAGTCCTAATCTTCCATCACGTGTCCCTTGATGTGCTATCAAAAGAAGGTGAATGAGCATGAGTAGGATCTATTAGAGTCTGATTAGGCCAGTAAGGCAATTGCTAAAATGTGGAAAAAGTGAATCCATTGTATTACTCAGATTCCAGAGAAAATAACTGCCCGCGAGTCCTAGGGCACTGTTGTGTAGAGCCTCCATGAAGTACGAACCTTCCCAGTGGTCCAGGGCCATCTGATCTTTGTTATCAGAAGAGCGATGTGGATCAGGGATTCTTTCTTCCACAGAACGCCATGTTGCTTATGTCAAACTTTTTTCTTTAAGCACAGATGACCAGGGCTTCGTCTCCAAATTAATTGAAATAAATGGGATCCAGTAATATATATATAAAACAGAAATAAAAGTTTCCTTTAAGTTATATCCTTTTAAAATGTTCCTGGAAAAGGGCCTCTATTCTTTTATTTAAAACAAAACTGGAAATGTGGTAGAAATATTTTTGTAGTAATTTTTTTTTTTTTTACAAATAAATTTTATTGGTATTCTTTGTTGTCTCTCCCAGTATGAATTAGTTCCTTGCATGATTTACTTCTGTTTTCAACTGAGAAGGCTGCAAGTAATTTAAAGTCCAACAGCCTACAGCCGTGCTGTTAGGGTGCATGTGGTACCGCCTCGCACCTCCTATTTTCATGGATGATAACAATAGCTTTTCCTTCACGAGTATGTTGGCATATTTTAAAAGGACATCTCCACATGCATACATAAACATATATTTGTATACACACGATGGAGAGAGAAATATAAGCCTATGTGGGAATGATCTATTTCCGACATGACCCTTGCCTTACTGCCTAGTACTCTGCAGTATAGCACAGCCAAGCTATGTTTTCAATATTTTGTGGTTGCAGATACTGTGCTCTTGAAAACTATAATATCAAATATGAACAGAATGAATTAATAACCTCATATCTTTTTATATCATATATAGTAAAAATGAATATCTTAACTTTTAAACAAATAATTCCTTTTAGCTAGTTCATAATATTTTGCAAGTCTTAAGAACTAGAACAGATGAGATTTTACTTTAGGTCTTTTTCCATCCTATTCATAGGCTTTCTTATATATGATACATGAGGTATGCATCTTAGACATTAATAAGACATGTCTGAACCATGTATCCTTCAGTTTTTGTAACTGAACAGGCCAAGGAATTATACTTAATTACCAGCATCTGGAAGCATTTTAAAACCTAAAATAGGTTTCAATTTATTAACAATTAAATCACATTGAAATATAGATAGGAAATGATTTTTTTTTTATATAACTAAGAGGTACAATTGCAAAAGATATAATCTTAAGAGTAACAAAAGGTAAGGAAGAAAATGCATAAAACTTTCTAAGATATTCATTTCAGGAACATTTTCAGTTGAAATGATCACACCATAAATGATTGTTGTGCTTCTGGAATGTAAGAAACATTGTATTGTCCATTATTTGATCTGACCCACAAAGAGCTCCGTGTGAGTGATCACTCCCACCTTATAGGAAAAGGAGTCATCTGTCTCTGTCTCTCTGTCTCTGTCTCTCTGTCTCTCTGTCTCTCTGTCTCTGTCTCTCTGTCTGTCTCTGTCTCTCGGTCTCTCTCTCTCTTTGTCTGTCTCTGTCTCTGTCTCTCTGTGTCTCTGTCTCTGTCTCTGTCTCTGTCTCTCTGTCTCTCTGTCTCTCTCTCTCACACACACACACACACACACACACACACACACACAGTCTTTTTTTTAGTCAGCATCCTGTCAGGTTTCTCTCTATTCTGTGAACTCTTCTCACTGCCTGAGTTACATCTTCCCTGCCTGAAGTCTTTCTGAAGCATCCATTGTTTGCATATTCATGAGGTGACCCAGGAGCTCATTACTCTCCTGTGCTCAACCTGTGTTCAAGTACAAGGGCTAACAAACTTTCCCTGTAAAGGACCAGTCCCACTGCCCCAGCTCTGCCTCAGTTGCTCATCTCTGCTGTGGCCTAAAAACAGTCATAGTTATCACAAAAACCAAAGGACACCACTATGCACTGACTTTTCTACAAGAACAAGCCCTAAGCCAGATTTGGGCGGTCAGTTTGCCACCACACACTGTTACAGCGCAGCCACTTAGAGTGTGGGGAAAGTGCCAGGTGTTCTATAACAGCATTCTGGAGATTTAATTTTACGTATATGGGTTGTAAAATGTACAATATATTCACAAATAAACCAGTCTCTATACACACACCTAGCTTTAGTTTTTGTACTTGGTCAGGTTGAGAGTCTGATGGTCTGAATGCTCACACGTCTCTTCTTTTCCCCTGGTCTCATTCACGTGGTGGTAGCATTGCTGCTCACTTCTCCCTACAGCTCAGGCTGTCTAGCTGGGATCACTTTGCTTCTTTTCTGAAATTCTATACTTGGTGTCTGATGCTGGGAACATCCCTATATTTTTCCAAGAACATTTTTATAATAAGGGTGGAGTGTGTGTGTGTGTGTGTGTGTGTGTGTGTGTGTGTGTGTGTGTGTGTGTGTGAGGGTGGGGGTGAAGCAGTAGAATTGTTAGTTGGCAGCTCCTTTCTGTCAAATCTGTGGTGTTTCAGAGTTAATTTGTCCCCATTTCCTATACCTGTCTTCACTGTTTCTTATGGTGTAAAGTGCTCTTATCATGACACAAGTAAAAAGTTGGATTTGTTTGCCATCTTTTTTCACAGTGTCACTGGGACTCATTAATTTGTGATCAGTGGCTTTCATTCTATTGCTTCTAAAGTATTGTCAGTCAGCTCTGTAGATTTTATTTCTGGTCCTGATCCATTATTTTTCCTCCTCTTTTCTTGGAAGCTTGGTTAAATATATATTAACCTCACTCTTCAGCCCTTAAACTCTAATCTCTCTTTGTATTGCATTTTCCTCATTGTCTTGGATTTTGACTAAGTTCTTCTGTGTCAGTCTTTTTATGTAATGTTTTCTTCATTTGTATTTAGAATGCAGTTGAATCCATCCATCAAGTCTTTTAAAAAATTCATTTCATTTAGAAATATTTTGAAGCATTTAAAACTTATAGGTTGATTTTAAAATATAAATGGTACACTGAACACTTCTGAAACCTTTTCCCAGATCCACCTTTTACCAGCATTTGATCAATTTCTACCAATTTCCTTTTTGATATATATATAAACACATAATTTTATATGTGTATATAGGGATATAAGTATATACATGTAATCTTTTAAATGAACCATTATATATCACATATATGTACATGGCTTATTCATGACTTCCAATGTTTATTTCTGAAGAACAAAAATATTTCATATTAATATGGAAGCATAATATAGTTATTAATCTCAATGCATTTTTATTTGAGAAGCAACAATTTTAAATGTGTTCCTAGGCGATTTTCGTGTAAGAACTGACATCACTATCATATGCTAGATTTCCAGTCAAACCTCATCTTGTCCTTGATTATGTTTCTATTTCCTCAAGCACCATGCACTCACACAAGCAACCAGGTATTTCAAGCACTTCTCATTCTTTTAAACCTCTTCAAACCGGGGACACTGTCCAAGCCTCGCTTTTTATGACGTTTACATTTAGAACGGCAGTAGCCCATGTATCATTGCCTTTTGAACAGAAAACTCCTGAAGGCTTGCCTGATGTCAGGTCTGTTCTTCATGTGAAGAGTCATTGGTAGTGTCATATCTTCTGTAGCACTTTATATCTAAAAGTGGTGATAGGAATTTTGATCAAACTTGTAGGTTATATTATTTCACCAGTGTGTCATTGTTCCCCACCCCTTGGTTGTAACATTTTATGATCTCAGAAATATCTTTCTCCTTAGAATCTTCCATTTACTTTGATTTATTATTCAGTAAAGTTGCTTGTCTGTTACACGTAATAAAATACCTCAATTACTGCAAAAACCATTTTTAGCTTAGTTTTATTTTTTAACTCTAAAACATACATTCAGTTCTTTTCAAACCAGCGGGAGCACATTTTGATAGTTTTCTTTCCTTTTAGATTTCACCCCCTGATCCCTTTAAGTATAGTGGAACTTAAGAATATTTGTCCATGACACAGTGTTTGATATTGTAAAAGACCAGTTTCTGCTTGTCGCCATCGTGGTTAGGTTTTTGTTAAGTATTCTGTTCTCAGTGAGGTAGGTTTTGTCGGAGCTCCAGGGCCCCTCCCTGTCCTGGCTCCATCGTGGCCAGTCCTCCTTAGACTTGCCACAGGATTGGAAACGTGATGGAGTGAACTGCTCTGCGATCTTCTGAAGAAAGGATTTGTTGTTGGGGAGCTCTTCTATGTCTTCCCACCTTGCAAGGCCTGAGCTCCGATTCCTGGTTCCCCTGCTGTGAACTGTCTGCTTCACCCCCTTCCCCTCCCTTGTACCCTTGTCAGCTCTCCAATTGGCTTAAGAATTTTTTTTATACTTCATTCAATGTTATTTTAAGTGGGAAGTCTTCTCATTGACCTAGGCTACCACATTTTCTCATAGTGGAATATATACATTCAGTGTTCTTGATTTTTTTTTTAAATCTTTATCTAGCTCTCAAGTCCAAGTTCAAGCATCACCTCTTCCATCAAGAGTTCTTTGAACAAATTCCTCCATGGGTTATAAATCAGAATTCTCTGATGCTGGTTCATATGTGTATAGAGTATACGGCTGATTTTGCTTTCCTGTGTTTTCAAAGAAGGTGGGGTGACAATTTCCTTGAGGACGGGCCTAGTGTTTTATATCTTCTATATCTATAGGACCTAGAACAGTGGGTGATATATAATAGAATATATGTATATGAAATGAGTATAAAGTAAAATCGGGCTGTGCTCTTTGGGGAATTGGTATGTTTTCCTTTATGCCTCCTTGTTTAGTTTGATATACATCATATAAATATCTAATAATTATTTGTAGAAAGAGATTCCTTTGTAAACATGGAATTGAGATAGGCTAAGAGATAGAGTAATTAGTAAAATATAAAGACTAGGAAACATATGTAACTTAATTCACTTAATGGAATTGGTGAGCTGGCTAGTTTTATATTAACTGGACTCAAGTTAAAGTCATCAAAGAGGAGGGAGCCTTAACTGAGAAAATGCCACCATAAAATCTGTAGGCAAACCTGTATGGCATTTTCTTAATTAGTGATTATTGAGGAATTCCCAGCCTATTGTGGGTAGTATCATCCCTGGGCTACTGATCCTAGTTTCTTTAAGAAAACAGGCTGTGTAAGCTACGGTGAGCAAGCCAGTAAGCAACACTCCTTTATGGCCTCTGCATCAGCTCTTGCCTACAGTGTCTGGCCCTGCTTGAGTTCCTGCCCTCACTTGAAGAAATGTAAGCCAAACATACCCTTCCCACCCAGACGTGTTTTCGGTTATCACAGTGATGGTAACCCTAAGATAGTTATCATGGTGTAGGCAATTGTAGCCAAATTTCTATAATCCTGAAGGAATACAATCTGTTTGTGTTTTGTTTGTTTGTTTTTTGTCACCAAACAGAAATAAGTTTGGTATATTTGTAGTTTCACAACTCATTGGTTGGAAAGTATTTAGAGAGAGGGTGGCATCAAACAAATTCCAGAATTAGATCAGGTAGGTGGTAATTATCATATTTGGAATTCTCTAGAGTGTCAGAACCAATAGGAAATCAGTCCATTATGAACATGTTTATAGATAGAGGAGAAGAGACTGATTAGAAGAATTGGGAGCTGGGGAGATGGCTCAGTGGTTAAGAACACTAACTTGTTTAGCAGAGAATCTGGGTTTTGTTCCTAGCACCTACATGGTAGGTGGCTCACAACTTCCTATAATTCTAGTTACAGAGATCCAATTCCTTTTTCTGGCCTCTGTGGGCACTGCATGCATGTGGTTCACAGACATGCATGCAGGAAAAGCACACATATAAAATTAGTCAAAAATTTAAAAAAGATTTATCTCACCTGTTTATGGGTCCTGAGAAGCCCTACAACTGGTTGTCTGCAGCTGGAGACCCTGAGATATTCAGCAGCATGACTCAGTCTGAGTCTGAAAGCCTCAGGTACAGCAGAACTGATGGTGTAAGTCAAGGTCTAAAACCTCCAAACCTTAGCCAGCCCTGGTATAAGCCCTAGAATCAAAGTCCAGAGAGCCTGGGGTCTAAGCAAGAGATGTTAAGACTCTAGGAAAGAAAGAGAAAGAAAAAGGGAAGGAAATAGGGGGTAGTGTTGAGATCTTTTCTAGATTGTTTTGTTCTGTCCACATCTCTAGCCAATAAGATGGTATCTGCCCCCTTGGAAGGCTGATCGTCATACCCAGACTCATCTGATTCCTCTAAACACCTCCACGGACATACTTGCTACTTCTCTAGAGGTTTCTCAATCCAGTCAAGTTGGCATTTCAAGGTGACTTTCACAGTGACATTCAGCAACACAAATTGCTGTAGTTTCAGACAAAGTCTTTGGTTTTCATTCAGGCTCTAACATCTTATAATTACGTAGTGGTGATACGTGTTTTGAGCCTAGCATCATCTAAGCTGCTGCTTAGGACAGGGCCAGTTTCTTTTGTATTAGCTCTTGCAGCAAGGCCTAAGTTCTCTGCAAAGAGATTTTTGTTCCTACCAGTTCCACTCTTAAACGTTTAGAACTTGACTTCTCCTAACTGGAATCAGCTGGCTGTCTCTTCCCCACAGGTTCCAGTTATGCAGAAAGCTCCAGAATCCAATAGCAATTGGCTGCTCTTGCTGTCTTCACAGTGTGATCCCTAGCTGGTACCTTCACCATAATGCTTTCTTGCTCCATTATGTCTTTCTCTGTGTTTACTTAGGGATGAGAAAAAGCTGACATTATCTCTCTGCTAAGGAAGCTATTATTCTAGTCCATTGACTAGACTCCCATAGTTCATCTGAAACATTTTGCATCTAGTGTCATGCTTCCTAATTATTTCATAAGTGTCTTTCCTCTTTCAAATCTTGATTGTTGGTTTCTTAAAAACCTTGAGTGCTCATCTTCAGTTCTCCCTGGTAGCCTAATGATCCAGTTATGGTGCTGGCTATGCATGTAAAAATTACTTGTTGACCTGTTGCTTATAACATAGCAAGCATCCGACTAGCTCTCAAATCTTCAGTTCTTCCTGCCTTTCCACTGATAAAAATCTCAGGATATTCTAGGAGTTGGGTTGAACAGAGGGTCATTTTGTTTTGCCTTTTTCAGTCTTTGCCTTACAAATGGCTGCATGTTGCAGTTTAGCAGCTTTGGTCACTTAAGAATTTGAAGTCTGTGAGCGGCAGAACCAGAATGACAATCCAAGCATGGATCATGGGTTAGGACGACTTACCAGTCTTTTGATTCTTCTCCGAGAACACAGACGCAGCATCATTTACCCTGTAAAAGGTAATGTAATGTGGGCTGTGGCCTTTCTTTCCTTTCTTGACTTCCAATGGCTATAGATTTGGTTTAAATGAACACATTGGTGAAAGTTATACCAACTGGATTTGTTTAATCCATATGGAGTTAAAAAAAAAAATCAAAGACTCACCAAAACAAAGTATTTTATTACTTCTGCTATATTTACAGGTCCCTCTCAGTGTTTTATTTAGACAGCTACAGCTACTCTGTACATAGCAGAACCTATCCGTGGATTAGAATATGTGGGGTGTCTACAGGGGGGATGTGTTGCTCTGACTTTTCCCATGGCAATCTTCGCCAGCCCTTACAGGTCCCTGGTGCAGTAAGTCTGCTTTTGGAGGTGGCCTCCCCTTCGGCAGCCATCCCTAAGAGTCTTTCAAGAACCTAAAATGTTGCCATTGGAACATTTCCCAGAAGGAAATTGAACCACAATTTTTTTTTTTTTTTTTTTTTTGAAGTGCAGGGAACTCTCTACCAGGAGTATGTCATGTGTCTAGACATATTCTGATGTGTTTTTCATTACAATAATGCAATAACACGAGCTGTACCAAATGATAGGGTAAATTCATTAAGCTTGTTTTCTCATCCGTTTCTTACACAACACTCAGCATACGGACAGAAATGAACTACCTACACGGGGCATATCATTTTTTCCCCTTTTCTTTCTGATCCCTTTGAACTCGATTCCCTTTCCCTATCATTCTCTCTCTCTCTCTCTCTCTCTCTCTCTCTCTCTCTCTCTCTCTCTCTCTCTTTCTAAAAAGGGTTGAAAAGTCAGAGTTTATCAATTCTACCTTATTTTCTCAGTTGATTACAGAGGGGCAAAGACATCATCCTGAACTGACTAATACAGAGCTTGGGAATTACAAATAAATCAACAGATGCATGAGGGAGAGAATGAAATTTAACTAAGGAAATTGGGGCCTCTGCTGCCATGAAGAAAATAAATGAGACAATGTAGAGTCATTATAAGAGGACTGGGTGGTCCACAAGAAAGAGGCCAGATTGTGCAAACTGACATTTGAGGAATCAGCCTGAATGTTGTTCCTTGGGACCAGTGGGTATCATAGCAAAGTGTGCTTTATTCGTGGAATGCTTGAGCCTTGGCAGACAAGGGAGTCTCTGAAATATAGGAGGGCTTAACCTTCCAGTCTCCAAACTCTGCTTCCCATTTAGAATGGAAAGTTCAGGGACTCTTACCGGGGGGATCTCCCTGGCATCTCAGCTAGACTGCCCCTGCCCTAGCATGGATCACAGCACGTCTACAGGGAAAGAGTTTCTTTTCTAACTGCCTCTACTGACTTCCTTGTGGAAACAGTAGTTGGGGGGCTAGCTAGCTCCTACAACCAGCTTCAGTTTAAAAAGTAGCAAGGCACCTATGCTAGAAACAAAAAGTCTCCTGGCTCAGGCTCCACTGTGCAGTTTGGGTTTTTTCTTCCGTGATCATAACCCATTGAAATTTCTGGCTTTGGGGCTCTCTTGCTTCTCCATCTAAGGTTTATTTCCTTCTCCTTACCTCGCCTCGCTGCCTAAATTCTTATCTCTGTTTTTGTTTCTGCCTACAACTAACTAACCAAGCTTTCTCATGAAGTTGCTTCCCATTTTGAACGCATTTTATTAACTCTTTGAGATGCCCATAAACATGTACAATGTATTTTTATTTACCCCGACTCCTTTACTCTTCCTGGACCCACTCTACTTCCCTCCCAACCTCATGTCCTAATTTTCTTTAATCCAACAACTCACTGAGTTAAAGCTGTGCTGTTCACACATGCACATGTATGATGTGTGGCCGTCCACTGGAAAACAGCGGGACGCACCAGGGGACACTCCCAAAGAAAGCTGGCCTTCACCCACTCTCCCCTCCATCAGCAGCCACCAGCTATCAACACCTCTTCAGCTAGGGGTAGAATTTGTGAGCCTCTCCCCACCCTGTGCTGGAGGGCTGACTGGGTTGATCTTGTACAGGTTGTGTGCAGGCAAACAGACTCTGTGAATGAATGAACACAGTGGTTAGGCCCCGCCCAGAAAACTCTGGCGTCTCTATTGCAAGGTTGCTGTTGTGGCCTATGAGCAAAACTGACCTTGAGCTATGTTTTATTTGGCATATTTACGCTTTATTTTCATGGTTTTATGTTAAAGAAGTAAATTGCAGTGTTTTTGAAAACAGGAAAAATTCATATTAGTTCAAATTTATGAATTTTCAATGAAACATTGGAAGATTTGGCAACCAATGGCTACATAGGTGCTTTAATTTCCATCTCAGTTCAGCATAGTTTCTACCTCACTATGCTTGATCATTATAATTATTCTTAAGTAATATCTTTGTCAGCTCAGGATGCTGTAACAAAAATGCCATATGCTGGAAGGTTTAAGAGAAATGCAGATCTTACAGCTCTAGAAAACAAAATTCTAAGGTCTGTGTGCCAGTGTTTTGGGGAAGGCTTTCTTCCAGAAAGAAAATTAGAGTGATCTATGAGGTGTCCTAATCATCAGGACTCTAGTTACTTGTGGCCTAAATCAGCTCTCACCACTGCCCTTTTGAGGTTAGTTATTTTAGCATATGACTTTTGGGAGAACACACATATTCAGTCAACTGTATAAAAAGAGAAGTAAAATGTCTCCTTTAGCCAAATGATTTCTCTGGCCCACTGCCTTCTAATCTTGTTTGCCCACTGCTGGATCTCATTAGCAGCACTTGATCTCGAGACTCTATTCAGAGCTTCCCGGAATGGAGCTTGCTCCTTATTCACTCCTCCTGAGTCTTGAACCCTTTCTTGACACAACTCTAGTTTCCACTGTGCCCCACTCCTTCAGCGTTTTCACCTGGTCATCCTAAGCTACCCAGTGACTATGCTGTCCAGTGGCAAACTTTGAAAGATGCCATCACAGACAGCAGATGCTTGCCATGGAGGACCTGTTGTATCTATGAAAATCTGTCATAGCAACAACAACAACAACAACAACAACAACAACAAAACAGTGCCTAAAAAATGTGTCTTGAATATTTTTTCCTGGTGGTAAATATCCAAAATATACTTTTTATATATTTTTCATGTTGTTTGTCTCATCTAACCACACCCAAACTGAATTAAAGCTAAATTTTAAGAACCTAATTCGATTCCTAGAACTGACAGCATGATCTAAAGGCCCAGTTTGGAAACATTGCCCTCACAAAGGGGTGTGTGTGTGGTTGGTGTAGTAACATAAAGAAGAATGTTACCATATCTAATACTAATAGACATAAAATAAAAACTAGTAAACCAGTAAAATA
The DNA here is from genome assembly GCA_028551405.1 of Uromys caudimaculatus. Taxonomy (NCBI): domain Eukaryota; kingdom Metazoa; phylum Chordata; class Mammalia; order Rodentia; family Muridae; genus Uromys; species Uromys caudimaculatus. The sequence goes on along the minus strand of CM052705.1, from coordinate 63,961,037 downwards.
AAGGGGAAAACAAGCTGATAGTATAGTAAACATAACAGTCAGTAATGCAGACTTTAGAGTTTTGCTCTTTTAGATTCATACTCTGGTGCTGCCACTGCATAGGCGAATATTACATTTAATAATTACTACACCTATGACATTTTCTTCATCTGTAATATAATTAAAATATGTATGTATTCATAAGGTTTATATAAGGGTGAAAATATACTATTTTATTTTATGTGTCTGACTGTTTACATGCATTTTTGTCTGTGTCTCACATATGTGCCTGTTACTATGGAGGTCAGAAGAGGGTGTTGAATCCCCAGGAACTGTTGTCAGATGGTTGTAAGTTGCCATGTGGATGCTGGGAACTGAATCCAAGTCCCCTGGAAGAGCTGCCAGTGCTCTTAACTGATGAGCCAACTCTCCACCCCCATGGTATTTGTAATAAAGCACTTGCTACACCACAAATACTCTATAAATATTGGCTTTTACCTTTGCTTAAATATCTTCTATGTGGCAGGCTTTTAGATACAAACATAAATTATGACCCCCATTCTGAAGAAGCTTACAGTTTAATATATGAAAATATGCTCAAATAATTATGAGATGCATTTAATGTAGATGCTTCCAAGTTAAAATAACAGCCAGAAATGAAAGTGCCCATACTTGGAGAGGTTATTGATGGCTCTGTGTAGAGACAGTTTTTCTTAAGGGATGAAATCTGCGGCAGAGAAATGGAGCCACCCAACCCAATTAGCATTCATGTTAACTTGACCCAAGACTTTGTAGATTAGACCAATGACTGATGCAAGGTTTCTTCTGTTTTGTTTTTAAGATAAGGTCTTACTATGCATTCTTAGTCACTATATGTGGACCAGGCTGGCTTTGAATTCACTAAAATCTGCCTGCCTCTGCCTCCCTAGTGCTGGGAGAATAAAGACAATTGTCATTATGTCCAGCTGATGCAAGTTTACACAGTTCCTCATAATAGAAAAAAAGACTGGCATACAAACAAGCTGTGAACTTCAGCAGAGTTTCACTATGCAGGGTCATGCCCTTGTAATATTTTCAATCCTAACACCCAAAGGGGGTAAACATCAATGTTTGGTTTAATTAGCATGTTCTAGATGAGGTAAGTGGATCACAATCCATACACCCTAAAGCCGGAGGAGGACTTCATTGCCATCTGCTGCAGTCCCTCCACCTGCATCCAAGCCGTCCAGATCTATGGAGGAGAGCTAACATTTATGAAAGAGTCCATTACTGTGTCTGTCAGGTCGGGGCCGACTAAGGAAGACAAGCACGCATCCACGTTAGTAGGCATTGTGTTAAAACAAAGATTTCCGAAGATTTCCACTGCAGGGATCTTACTTAATAGTTTTCTTTTATTTGATACTATTTATAAATTTATTGTGGGAATAGATACATTCCTACTTAAGACTAAAATGAAATGAATAACATACATTTAATAATAATTTAATAATTTAATGATAAAATAATATTTAAAAATATTGGAAGCACAAATTGCATTTTGCTCAATCAAGTAGATGCTTTTTAAAACTTAGCCCTAAGGAACAGGATTCAACCTAATTTCTGTGTGCTTAAGCATATGTTTAATAGTTTTATACACAGTTGCAAATGAGTTGTATCTGTAACTGTTGAATGACTACCAAAAGAGTTAAGGCACTCTTGGTAATAGATGTGCTGAGGGTGCATTTAGGAAGCATGGATAACATTTCATCACTAATAAATACGCTCTGAACGGGTATTAATAGAAACGTATGAATATCCACATGCTAGTAAGTATAGAGAATAATTTCCCATTAATATGCTCCATTTGCTTTTTAACTTAATGGAATTTTGAGAATTCTGAATGAATAAAGTGAGACTAAATGTCTTTTAGTCTGGGAAACTGTCAGCTATTGGACCTCATGAACATATCCTAATTTGACAATTGTGTAGATGTCGTCATTTCTGTGTGGGTAGAAAGTCATTCATATACCAATGACAAAACTGCAAACCATTCTTGGCACTGTGAGGTTTGGGCTAAAGGTTCATCTATGTAAACAGGCTGAGTGCTATTGGAGTTCTAGATTTTAACTTACCAATACCTAGCTATTACTGAATTGGAAGACGTACCCAGAATGCCAAAAAGAGGTATGTACTCACAAGATAGAGCTAAAATCAAGGAATAAAATATTTTGCCAAAATAAAATTTTTATTTGAGTGCAAACCATGAGATAATATAAAAGTGGCAACACTGAGGATTGAGAAGATGGCTTTGTTGATAAAATGTTTTGAAAGTACGGCAGTCTAAGATGGATCGCAAGCATCTACGTAAGAAGCCAGCACTGGGGAGACAGAAGGGGCGGAGAACGTGGGCGTCAAGACTGGTTTACTTTCATTTATATATGAGTATTAGGCAGAAATAGTCAAGGCTATATACTTTTTTTAAAAAAAGGATTGCTGAATGTCTGTCAGGTTAACTGGGAGAGTTTCATACAACTTTTTGATCCAGTTACTATTTGAGTATTTGAAAAGAAAGTTAGAAAAAAAGAGAAAGCAGTGAAAATCCCTCAATTATAATAATCTGTATTTTTGGTTGTTTGACTTCTAAATATTTCAGTTTAAATTTATGCCATAATTAATTTGTCAGAGGAGGAAAATATTATGCAAGCGACAAGCTATTCAAAACCCATATGCAAAGTTAAGTTCCAGCTGCCATTGTATTACAGATAAAAGTCAAACAAAATTGTTTTTTAAAAATGAAATGAAAGAAGGGGAGGGATCTCAGTCCTATAAAGGCTAGAAATAGAGAGCCCGTGACTACAGAGAGGTTGATGCAGCCATGTCTACACATTCTGAATCCTGAACCCAAAAAAGAAAATAGTGCTACATTCTTCCAGATGTAGCGGCAGAAATGCAAAGGGAGAGGCTTTTGCATTAAGTTGAAAATAAAAATAATCAAAACTTGTTAAATCTTACATAAAATGGTCTTTAGCTTTCTTTTATGAGGGAGTATAAGGAACAAACTCCGACTCTCAGTGTGTGCCAATTCATCTATTGCTCCCAGGGAAGGGAGTGTAAAGATTATAAGGAGTTTCTAGTCTCGTCGGATCGAGGTTGCAGTCAGCACCGTGTCCGGATGAAGATTTTCGGAAGTATGTATGGGAGAAAGAAAGGCCTGGTGGTTTGGAAAGGTGTGATGGATATGGATGATTGCTTGCCCCTCGTGTGTGAAAATAAATTATCCTTCAGTGTTGACTTGGCTGCAGACTCCAAGTCTGTGTATAGCTGGAGGTCAGCGCACAGCGGGGTGGCCAGAATGCAGGGAAGAAAACTGTTGGACCCATATGTATAAACCTGGTGGGTAAAGGTGGATTGAATCATAGACATGAAGATGGATTAAAGATGGAAATGTGTGTGTTCTTCTCAGGGACAAATAGGACTCAACATATTAACAAATTTATAATCCTTACAAAACTTCAGTCTCTTCCCTTGGGCCTTTACATAATCTTTTAAAGAACAAACTGAGATGGAAATTTTTGTTCCCAATTTGCATTGTGGATTCACATGCCTAGCTTCTTTGTTAGAGAGGGTGGGTAGAATTGAGAGACTGGACTCAGTTAGGCTGTCCTTCATCATCCTTTGGAACACAGAGATCTCAGAGTAGTTGGACTTCCATGCCTGGCAGCTCAGAACTACCTGAATGGATGCTTTAAGAAGCACAGGTAGATATTCTAGGAGGTTCTTCTCCTGCCTTCTTTGGTCAAGCAAGCTGTTGAGTCTAGAAATCTCACCATAGTTCAAGGTAAATGAATGATATTCCACCATTTCAAGGGGAGGAGAGATGTTTGAATTTGCTATGTCCTCTGCAGGTTCCTGGGTTTGAATGCTTGTTTTCCAGCATGATGAGAGTCAGTGGGGCCTTAATCAAGTGAGGCCTGGTCTGGGGAATTTGGTAACTAAGGGCTGACTCACTCTTAGGAAAAGATTAGTAAAATAAATAGTCATACCAACCCCTAGCTTCTGCCCATGCTCTGGGTGGTTCTGGTGGGAGCTTGGAAGACCAGATCATTCCTAGAAACAGAGACAGTAAAGACTGTTCATAAGGTTTCAGGTGGGAACAAGAACTCTTGGGGATTAGGTTAATATTCTGTCAAAGAATCAGACTATATTTTATCAATATTCTGAAAATCCAAATGTAGCTTTTAGTAAAGTAATGGCCTAATTGATTAGTAGAGGAAATTTTAAGACAGCATAACATTCGGCTATGTAATGGATATTGCTGATTGCTTGTGTCAGTCTTTATAATGAGAATGGAACAGAAAAAGCAGAACAAAAAGAGTTGAAGAATGTGCATTGTGGGAATGAATGTGAACGCATTTAAAGTTACAGAAAAGGAAAGGGAATACAGAGCATCTACAGTTGTTACAGAAACTGGTGCTATTAAAGAGAAGTCTCAAACTCTGTGCTGGGAAGGTATGAATGGCCCATTAAGTAAGGCCTGTTTACAGCATTCCAGGGTTTCTCTGGTCACAGCTCCAGACTGTCCCACATTCTTGCAAGGCATTTCCAATGGCCTAAGAGTCACATGGTCATGTTTGTCAAAGCAATAATCTTGTTCTCCGGATTCTACATCTGTGCTGGTTACTTTTCTTTGAAACAACTTATGTATTTTGGTTCATGGTTTCAGAAGGTATCATCTATTGTGGAGGGGGAGGCGTGGTAGAGGCATGATAGAAGGAGCATGTGGCAGAAGCTTCTTCACATTCTGTGAGAGGTCAAGCTGGAGCCAGAGCCATGCAGCTATTCTATTCTCCTTGACGATCTTCCAGCTTCTGCCTACCACGTACATTAAACCCAGTGCCTTGTGTGGTAACACTGAACATTGTTTTCAGGCACATTTTCTTCCAGTCTCTACTTATGTAAAATAATTTTAAATTCAATAGCTTACAACAAGGAAACATTCTATTATGTGATATGGGTTTGTAGATTAAGGGCTCAGTTGGGGAATTCTTTTGCTCCATGCAGTATCAGTTGTGGTTACTTGGTGGTATTCAGCTGTGCATGAATTTGATAAATCCTCAGCTGGGATTGTCAACTAGAACTACCTAAGAAGAGCTAGCTTCTCAGATTTCCCAGAGAAAACATTCCAAGAAAAATGAATTTGGAAACTGCTTGGGATACTGTGCACCAGACTTTGAGGTTAGCTCAGTGGTAGAGCATGTTCCTAGTATTTTCAATATCCTAGGTCAGATCTCCAGTACTACTCAGGGAGAATGCTACTGGCTCTGCATTTCTTACTCAGATGATAACAAACTAGCCCATATCTGGGAGAAATAGAAATAGGCTTCATGTCTCAATAGCAAAGACTTTTTGGGAATCTAGAATTCACCACCTTTACCTTACAATGACCTAAATAATATTATTAATTCATGGATCTTAATATTTTGATGTGTTTTTTCCATTTTTATTTTATTGATACTTTATTTACATTTCAAATGTTTTCCCTTTTCCAGGTCTCCTCTTTGAAAACTCTCTATCTCAACCCCCCTCCCCTGCCTCTATGAGGGTAATCCCCCACCCACCCACCCACACCAGTCTTCCCTCCCTGGCATTCCCCTGTACTGGGGCCTCTAACACTCAAGGGCCTCTCCTCCCACTGATGGCCAACAAGGCCCTCCTCTGCAACATATGTGGCCAGCACCATGGGTCCCTCCATATGCATTCTTTGGTTGGTGGTCCAGTCTCTGGGAGCACCAGGGAGCCTGACCAGTTGACACTGTTGCTCCCACCCCATGGGGCTGCAAACTCCCTCAGCTCCTTCAGTCTCTTCTCCAACTCCTCCACCTGGGACCCCACATTCAGTCCAACAGTTGCTGTGAGTTGAAACATGGGTGTTCTGAACTTTTGGGGTAATATCCGCTTCTCAGTGAGTACATACTGTGTTTGGTGTTTGTTCTTTTGTGACTGAGTTACTTCACTCAGGATGATATTTTCAAGTTCCATCCATTTGCCTGTGAATTTCATAAAGTCATTGTTTTTAATAGCGGAGTATACTCCATTGTGTAAATGTAGCACATTTTCTGTATCCCTTCCTCTGATGAGGAACATCTGGGTTGTTTCCAGCTTCTGGCTATTATAAATATGGCTGCTATGAACATAGTGGAGCATGTATCCTTATTACATGTTGGAGCATCTTCTGAGTATATGCCCAGGAGTGGTATAGCTGGGTCCTCAGGTAATATTATGTCCAATTTTCTGAGGGTCCGCCAAACTGATTTCCAGAGTGGTTGTACCAGCTTGCAATCCCACCAACAGTGGAGGAGTGTTCCTCTTTCTCCACATCCTCACCAGCATCTGCTGTCACCTGAGTTTTTGATCTTAGCCATTCTGACTGGTGTGAGGTGGAATCTCAGACTTGTTTTGATTTGCATTTCCCTGATGGCTAAGGATGTTGAGCATTTCTTTAGGTGCTTCTCAGCCCTGCGAATTTCCTCAGTTGAGAATTCTCTGTTTAGCTCTGTTCCCCATTTTTTGATAGGGTTATTTGGTTTTGTGGAGTCTAACTTCTTGAGTTCTTTGTGTATGTTAGATATTAGCCCTCTTTTGATGTGTTTTAATCCTTGGTAGCTCTCATTTTAAATGATATTCTTATTCTCATATCTTGGCCTAATGTGTGAGATCTTTCAATGTGTACGGGCATGTGTATGCATTGCTGTGTGTTTCTCTCTCTCTCTCTCTCTCTCTCTCTCTCTCTCTCTCTCTCTCTCTCTCTCTCTCTGTGTGTGTGTGAGTAGTAGTGGTAGTAGATATGTTCATGTCTATGAGTGCATGCATGCATGGTGGGAGAGGTCAGTGTTGGGTGTCTTCTATTGATTCCCACCTTATTTTTTGAGACAGGCTCTTTCTTTCATTGAACCTGGAACTCACCAGTTGGCTACCCTAACTGGTCAGCAGCCACTGGGATTGTCCTTGTCTGCACTTTCTTGTCCTGGGATTACAGGTGGACACTGACACACCCAGCTTTTCATGTTAATGTTGGAGATCTGAACTCAGGCTCTCCTGCCTACCTTGCAAGCTTGTTACCTATTGAGCCATCTTCTCAGGTCCAAGATCTTCATTTTAAGGCCAATAAGAAAATAGCAAATACAGTTTTTGCATATATTTTACCCATTTTCTCCAGAAAAGTAGTTGAATGATAACTACACTAACAGAATATGTAGTCACTGTGTACCATTTAAAAGTTCCACATTAACCTCTTTTTACCTGTATTTGGTATCAGTCAGCAGTTTTCCTCCTAGTCACTTGATTTCATAAAACTTGTTCTCTAAGAGTCTCCTCTATAAGAACACATGGAAATAATACTTCAAAAATTATTAGGCGTCATAAACAGGATGTTGGTGCTTATCATATTGGAGTTAGTTGAGACTTTGTGCAAAATGCTTGGCTCTCTTTTTCGTTTTTGAATCTGAAGATTGTTGTGAGCATTCCTTTTCTGGGGAGATGGAAGCATTTCTATCCTCTCCTTGTAAGTCATCAGCAACAAACAAAATTTCACTTCTGACAACATTAGCCTGGGAAGCCAATGGTTTTTGGGGGGCTTACTTAGACAACGTGAGTTAGGGGATGCTTACAGGAGTGTGGGTGAGCCTCAGCACTGAAGCACTGAAAAGCTTCATCCGTGCGTGGATGACAACTGTCCCATAGCTGTTTAGTTAGGGTTCTCCTTCCAATTAACCTTCCCGAATCTATATAGCGTAGCACTGCCAGAGACCCCAAGGCCATGTGCAAGTAATGCAGAATTATAGACACATTTCTGGAAGATTCAGGAGGAGTGTCCTAAGTATCAAACTAAGGGTCCAGTGACCTTCCCTTTCTCTCTGTAGCAATATCAACATTCTCCAGGCCTAAGCCCGATATCCCTTATGCACAAGCACAGCTGTTTTGATCAAGGTAACAAGTGGTTTTTCTTGGAGGGCTGTGTTCCACAACTGCTACTGACACACTCAGCAATTTAATTTTGTTTCTACTAAACAGTCATTTACTTTTGCCTGGATGCTAAGAATATTTTAAAGATGATCTTGAGACAAAACAGTCACATATATTGGCATGTAACTTATTTGATGTAATTATCCTTTAAGGAATCCATCCAAGTTTGTTTTTAGATTATAAAAAGGTAAGTTATATACATGCTAAAAGGTTACTTTTATAGTTTTGCTGATTGGTTTTTAAAATTTGAGTACAAGTAGTTTCACTTGATATGCTATCCAGAATGGCAGAAATTAAACATGTACTAATAAAAACCCTTTAAAACAATATAAGACTTGGAAACTTTGAAAGGAAATTCTAAAATGTTTTAACATTTTGCAGAATAAATTTCTGTGTCTCTCCCCTCAAGAACCAAAGCTAGCAGGACAGAGGTAGGTAGATCCAGGAGTCTGCTGTTTGAAGGTGATCTTCAGATCGCCTGGCACATAGCCAGCTTGGAAGCACTGGCCCAAAGTTGGTATTGTCAACGTTGTAATGTTTTATAAAGTTATCGCAGCATCACGCTGTGGTAATGCTTTCTGTAACACACTGTTGTAGTTCCTCACGTAAATGCTTTGAAATGCTCCGTCAGACTTCTATTTAATGTTGTGGATTCGACTTTTGTCATGTTAACAGAAATGCACATAAAGTCAGAGAGCACAGCACGGGACCTGTACATGTTTTAGCCAGACAGTGTCCCAGAGCCGGGAGGAGGCAGTGACGTGGGGTCTCACCATAGCCAAGAAGGTATTTGCAAGTGATAGGGGCTGGCAAAGGGAAATGGGTTTTCTCTAGTGAATTCTCACTGGGTATGTTAACCACACCTCAGAAACGGTCCCATGCCAAAACGGAATGAACTCAATGGTATTTTGCTGATGTTTTGGTTTTTCCCCATTATTGGTCTTTTGCTTGTTTTAATTTTTATTTCTGTGAGTTTCTTGTTTTGGGGGTGTGGAGAGACAGAGAGTGAGAGTGAGTGAGAGAGAGAGAGAGAGAGAGAGAGAGAGAGAGAGAGAGAGAGAGAGAGAATATAAAATGTTGTAAATAGGAAGGTGGGGAGAGCTGATAGGCGCTGTGGGGTTGGAAAACAAGATGAAAAACCACTGCGCAATAAAAAATTTTTGGTTGAAATGTATTATACACATAGCTTATCTTTTGAACGTGGCAACAATTTTGTAATGGTTAAACTTAAGAGTCAAGCATAAATAATGTGGACACTTCATCAAATGCCGTATTTCCTACCCCGGACTGGGATCATGCACACTGTCTCTTCACCCCTCTCCTGCTCTTGAGCCTTCAGCTTACTTTCTCTAGTTAAGGACTGACAGTAGATGAGACAGGTGGAGGGAGAGTACTTATGCACAGTTTACCCACTTACCTTATCACTGGTTTAATAGTATTTACTGGACAAAGTCCAGAACTCCTACCATGTGACCTTTTCTATGTAGCAACTATCCTCACGGGATTCTAGTCCTGTCAGGTTCAGCAGCATGAACAGCTTTGCTTATTTCACAGTATTAAAATGCAGATGTTTCTCAAGTATGACTGATGAGTTAGACAAAGGTACTTGCTAAGCAGAGAGGGAGATTTCAACCCTGATTGCCATTTTGGGTGGGAGCATCCACGCAATGCCAAAAATGCCTAGCTCTCTGTGCTGCCTACCTAAACAATTACAGGGGTTGCCCTGTAGACTTACTTATATATACATGACAGCTAAAAGATGCATGAATTCAATGAAAATCGATATGCTTTTATTAGGTCACAGGGTTTTTTTTGGTCACTATATATTTACACATTGGGATGTCTGCATTATATTCCTTAGAAGTCCAAGCCTTGGTTTCTTCCGAATCGTCTGTGGTCTTAACCCTAACCCTGGGAGAAGCTGGTCCAGCAGAGACAGTTCCCCACAAAGAAGTCAGGGTAGGGAAACACTCTTTCATGATTGCATAGTGGGGTAGTTCCTTAGGGATAGAGCCTGCTTTGGTGAAGCTGGTTGCTGCTACTCTGAGGGATTGGATCCAAAGCTTTCACCAAGACTCAACTACATATGAGCTCCCAGCTCACCATCTATTAGCTCCTTATATATTAGCTCCCCTGAGGCCCCCAGGAACCAAGACTGTGTCCTCTCAACTTTACCCAGATGAGGATTTAGAAACTGGAGCATCCACAAAAGTATGTTTCTTTAGCATCAGAATGACTTTGGAAGTTGCTTCAAACCATGGAGACACAGCTATCTTGCAGCTGCTGGAGGTCACAGGCCTGACACTGCAGATACCTATATGTTTTAGTCTGATGAATAACAGATCTATTTCAGGTACAAAGGTACATGTCTTTATTCTACAAAGCTAAGACATAGGAATTTAGCACTGCTTTTTTCCTTCCTCCAGCCACATGGGTGGCTTTAGGTAGCAGTTGGTTGAGATGCATGGCCCAGTTTATGAAGCAATAATTTCCCGTGTATATGCTCCTAGTAAGTGCTGGATAGGACATGATGAATGGTACAGACACGGGGAGTTGTTGTGTTCTTAAGACTCTCAGGTGACAATATTTTTCCAGGTAATTTTCCTTGGCTTTTTTTCAGATATTGCATTGAAGGAGGAATAGAAGTAATGGATATTTTTCAAAAACCTTTAATAAGTATACAGATGTAGTACACTTTGGAAGAGGTTTTCTGAATGGATCTGTGAAGAGTGTATTTTCAAGATTATTTTTTCTGTCTAAAATATAAAGACAACGTCAATCATTAGGTAATTATGATGGCTCTCATCATTACTAGACTGCTTGTTTGTAGATTTTAAGTACTGTTATTAACCCAGCACCTGTAGTTCTGTGCTATTAATTCATTTGTATTGTTTTACCCAATCCAACCTGACAAAGATAATTTTGGAGTCTGGCATTGAAAGCTTCATGTACTTTGCATGAAGTCAAGAAAGTTCTGACTCTGTCACCACATATAGATCACAATAACCCACTTTTGTTTTCCAAGAGCAAATCATATAGAAAGCCCCAATACTGCAGTCTGGGTTTTAATCAACGTGAACTTCTTCAGTGCTCCATTTAAAGTCTTGCTGAGTGATTTAGTCGTTCTTGCTATGCTGCATGACTTCTGTTTCTGGAAGGACTGTGCTGTTTGAGAAAGAACGGCTCAGCCTTCACCTGGGTACTTTGCATTAGCATCTGGGTTTGGTGAGACCTGGAGCCTTCTGCTTGTGCCCTTTAGCCTCTTTCCAGCAATGGGCCTTGCTCGGCTCTTTGCTACCTTGACAGTTCAGGTCACATTTCTCTTATTGCTCCTGTATTTTCACCTTGGTTCCTGCTCCCCAGCAATTGTTTGCATTGTTGAAACCTTTTAGTGCACGAAATGTACGTTGCAGACATGCAACCCTCACCCTGGACAAACTGTTTATTAGAATGTTCCAGGGCTCTGGACTTCACATTGAGATCTTGCTTCTCCAGCATGCAGTGTATCCTTTTAAAACTCATGTGCATTGGCTCCAGATAGGTTTGGGGTTGATGCAATCCCAACAGTGTGTATTTCTTTAGCTTTAGTGTTTCTCAAACTCTGGCTCACCTGAGACTTTCAAAAGCTTTGGGAGGCTTGGCAGAGCGATGCTAGTGTAGTTAGTTGACAGTTCCTGCGTGTGATTAGTGCTGTTGAGCACTTGCTTCCAGGCATTTGTACTGTGAGGTCTGTAGAGCAAGCTCCACAAATGTCATGGTCAAATGTCATGAATATCACTGTTCTGTTTGGCCCTGGTTAAGGCAAACCCAGAGGATCTTTAGAGTAGAAACCAGAAGCTTTACATGTGGCAGAAGTAGTTCAACATTTGTGGCTACTTTCAATAGCCCACTGTGCTTTAATTGCTTTCTTCTTTTGACTGGGACCTGAGATTCTCCTTTGCCGTATAGTCTGATGGTAGCATAATTAAAATGTGAGCAGAGAGTAGTCATAGATGTATATGAGCTTTCAGAAAAGACTGGTGTCATGAACCCTTCATCAGAGAACGTTCTTAAGTATATCCAACCTTACAAGCTTGTTGGCACTTGGTATTCATTGACAACAGTTAGTACAGAAAGTTTAGGAATTGACCAGAAGTTTCATTATTAAAAATGACTGTTCAAATCTCCTTTTATTCCAAATACATACAAATCAAAGGATAGAAAAATTCAGTTTTAAATGCCACCTTTAAGCTATCAACCTTTTTCTCTACCTAAATACCTGCATCTCAGCGGGCAGCCATGTTCTTTTTTGGTTGGAGGAGAAGTATTCATTTATATACTATAGTCCATGATTATGTGGAGCAAATCTGGAACTTGGTTGTTCTTATCAAACAGGTAAGTTGGAGTATATATGCTCTCGCTTACCCCTCCCCAGAGCACTGGATCTGGTAGAGCGTGGAAGCAAACATGCACTTACAGCATTGTAGCAGCTGTGAGTGCTCTATCTCTGCCATTCCTCGGCTGTACCACTTAGGAGGAGTACTTGTTTGTGATCTTGTCATTTCATTTGTCAGTGAAGACCATAGTATATGTCTCTCTTACCATAAAAATTAATTTATCTACAGCCTGGCAGAAATAATCTCATAGTAAGACTATATTTGTTGTCCCTAAGTATTGAAGCTAAAAGTCTGCCGGGTGCAGGGACAGACATCTGAAGTCCTGGCTTCTCAGAAGGCTGAGGCAGGAGGATGGTTTTAACCAAAGACTCTCTGCCTAGAGTGTTTGATATAGTGCTATTCAGTCTCAAAAACTCAAAAGTAAATTAGGCATCAGCCTTATACCTTATATTTCTAAGTCCCAATAGATGCAAATTGCTGTGGTGCTCTGGACAGCATGATCTCCAGAAGTGCTTGCTCTGTTGCCCAGAGGGTATGTCATTTCTCAGATATTCTGGAGTTGAGAAATAGTGAATCTTCAAAAAATCTCAGTGTGTGTTGATTAGAGAATCGGATAGAGAACCCAGGCTTCCTAAGTCCTAGTCAGGTGCTGGACAGCGATCAGGATGGTTGCTGGTGAACAAAGGGTTGGTTGTTCACAGGCTGACCTTCCAGGTCCTAATGGAGATTCCAAAACAAACAAACATGAGTTCTTGTTTTTGTTACCCTGGGGTGGAAACTGCTTGAGACTTTGGGGAATTCAGCTCATTACTTTTAGTCTCTGACTGTCTCAGGTTTTCTTGCAGCTGAGTTCCTGTCATGACTTTCTCGTTCTCCATGAAACATGCTCCTTACTCTCTAGCACTGAGGTTTTCGTGAAGGATTTGTTTTTCCTCCATAGTTGCAAATACATGTCTCCATACACCCGCCTAACAAATGAAAAAACCACAGACGTTACAGAAAATATCTGTAGAGAGGCTACGGGATCTACCCGTTCTGTCAACGATTCCCACAAGTCTTTCCTTCATTACTGTGCTCGCTTAACCCCCCCACCCCCATATCACAACGTGGACTTTTCATACTCTCTAGCAATTTTCAGAGGTGACAGTAGGCTGTTTACCTGTTCGTCTCAAAAAACTTGCAGACGCAGAAAAATGCTGGTAAATGTTAGAACCCTATGACCTCTTATTTGAAGTCAGATTTGGGGGACTTCATAGAAAAGACACTTCACAGCCAAATGCTCTAAGACACTGGACAGTTTAGACACTATGTGTTGTGGTACGAGGGGAGCACGGAACACTACAGCCTCCCTTTTTTGTGTCTCGCAACTAAAAACTGAAGAGTATCTTAGACGTGTTGATCGCCTCTGTAGTAAAAGACCAACTGGGTTTTCCATTGGAATAAGGTTTGAGAAATGCCAATCATGAAATTTTTTTCTCATTTGCCACGAGGAAATGAATTGGTGATTAAATGCCTTAGCATTTAGGGGTTGGGGTGCGGCTTCCCTAATCTAAAAACCAAAAACCTCAGACATCACTTCTTAAGACAGAGCTGCATAAAGAACATTTTTCATTATGAAGCTTAAAATTTTGCCTTTCCCTCTTTTCCCTCGAGCCGAAGTCTTTCTCAGTTTTCAGTGATTCATGACATTTCCCTTCCCTTGGAAAGCCCAATACTCTACATCAAAATTCAAGTGTAAACTGAAAATAATTAAAACTAACAATTAATAAAAATTAATCACTTTACTCAAAAGCAAAGTTCCTACAAATATTGTAGAAAATTTTTTAATGGCATGTTCAAAATTAATAATGTTATTCTAGAAATATCCTGGTAGTAGTGAGATTTGTAGATAAGTATACTTTTAGCTCAAAACTAAAATTTCTGCTATTGGTTTTCAGTAGAAGACATTTTTTTGTAATTAAATAATACAAGTAAAAATGTAGTTTTCTTTTCTTGTTCCAGTCAGACTATGTCTATGCAACCCAAATTTGTCTACAAGTTACTGTGTAGCCCAGGCTAGCCTATAGAAATTTCATCCCCCAGTTTCATCCTCTTAAGTGCTAAAATTATAGGCATGTTCTACCATGCATAATAGTTTATCTTTTTTTTCTTCTTTCTTTTTTTGCTTTATTGAGTTCAGGTAGAAACTATCCATTAGATTTAGCAAAAACAAAGCAAAAACAAAAACAAAAAGAATAGCCAAACAAAAAAACCCAGAGCAACAACAAAAACCTGTCAGTGATCTTTGAACTATATCTCAGCTTATTGTGAAAGTTTTTTTCTTTATCTAGTTGTCTGAGGTTAGAATAGAATCTGTTAAACATAAAATACTTAATTTTTTTGCTTAATGTGTTCTAATGCTAATTACATTTCTTTTGAAAAATTGATAACTTTTTACTGATTGATACTCTCTGGCCAAAGGTTGGTAAACTCTCAGTTGTCTTTGTGAGTACTGAGTATCAATGGAAAGAGTTGAAGTTATGAATAAGGTTGGTAAACTTATCTATTTTTTAAAAATTATGCATAAAATTTTATCTAGTAAACTTATTTCTAGGAATTTATGTTGACAAAAATATGTACTATGGGATATCTATCTCAGTATTAAATACAATGGTGAATTATGAGAAACGTCAAAATTAAATACAGAAGTAATACATTACGAAATTACTTATAGGCATTTCTATAATAATTAAAATGCTTTTTTCTATATCTTCTATAATTTTGTTGAAGATGTTTACTGGCCCTTTAAGTTGGGAATCTTCACTCTCTTCTATACCTATTATCCTTAGGTTTGGCCTTCTCATTGTGTCCTGGATTTCCTGGATGTTTTGTGTTAGGGGCACTTTGCATTTTGCATTTTCTTTGACTGTTGTGTCAATGTTTTCTATGGTATCTTCTGCTCCTGAGATTCTCTCTTCTATCTCTTGTATTCTGTTAGTGATGCTTGCATCTATGACTCCTGATCTGTTTCCTAGGTTTTCAATCCCCCCAGTTGTCTCCCTTTGTGATTTCTTTATTGTTTCTGGTTCCATTTTTTAGATCCTGAATGGTTTTGTTCAATTCCTTCACCTCTTTGATTGTGTTTTCCTGTAATTCTTTAAGGGATCTTTGTGTTTCCCCTTTAAGAGCTTCTAGTTGTTTACCTGTGTTCTCCTGTATTTCCTTAAGGGAGTTATTTTGTTCTTTTTAAAGTCCTCTATCATCATCATGAGAAGTAATTTTAGATCCGAATCTTGCTTTTCCAGTGTGATGGTGTATCCAGGATTTGCTGTGGTGGGAGAATTGGGTTCTGATGATTCCAGGTAACCTTGGTTTCTGTTGCTTATGTTCTTGCGCCTGCCTCCTGCCATCTGGTTATCTCTAGTGCTACCTGCTCTCCCTTTATCTGACTGGAGCCTGTCCTTCCTGTCATCCTGGTTGTGTCAGAACTCCTCAGAGACCAGCTCTCTCTGGGATCCTCTGATTCTGGGATCCTGAGATCCTGAGTGTGACAGAGCTCCTGGGAGTCAAGCTGCCTCTGTGACCTTGAAATCCTGGTGTGACCAAGCTCCTGGGATCCTGGAGTCCTGGGATCCTCTGTGTGTTAGAGCCCCTGGGAGTGGAGCTTCCTCTGGGTGTTGTGGGATTGGCTGAGGAGTTTGCACCCAAGGTCTGCTCAGGGCACTAGCCCAGACCCGAAGGAACCCATGCCACTGGTCCGGTGGGGTTCTTGGGTCCCTGGATCCTGCTGGTCGTTTTCCTTTTTATATATTGAGAAACTAAACTTTAAAAGAGAAATATCAACACATTATGAATTAAAAGATATCATCTAAAAACAAAATGGAAAACTACCTTCAATCATTGCTCGATGTTTCTTTGTGTACTTTGATATATTGGCTTTATTTGCTCATATGCCTACTAAGTGCTAGATTTTAATTTTGGTGCTGTAGATATAATGGAATACAAAACACCACCTTCTGCCCTCGGGATGCTTGTAAGATACAAGAGGAGACAGCTCTGAAATGAGGGCTTTATTAAAGAAGAAGCAGACAGCTAACAAGTATTTGCGTACCAAATGCACTAAGAGGCAGTGGAGGGAGTAAGAGGAGGAATCATCGCGTTACGAAGGTGGAGACAGCAGATAGGTGTGTTAAAAGGTGCATGCATATTGATAGACTAAAGCAAGAAAACTTACGTTGATTGCCCCAGAGGCCAAGCCACTGGAAGTTGGTTCCCAAGTCTTCCTAAAACAGTGAATTATAAGTACAGGGTTTTTTTTTTATGAAGTGATGCTGTCAGGGCTGATGTCATCAGAGTTGGATTTTTCATGGTTACACAAATGGCGAAGACTCGAGGAGTTTAATAGATTGTGACTAGTTTAATATATCCTCTGACTAGGAGCTACAGATGGTAGGCTCTGGCATGTTAGGAGGAAACACGAAGAAAAGAAAACGATAGCATGAATGGCATAGCATATGGTTATAAAAATCCACACATTTCTCGGTTTACATAATGACTGGGTACGCAATGGCTTCTCTATGTTTTTTAAATTCACAGTTGGGCTGGTAATATGGCTCTGTGTGAAAGAGTGATCGCAGTGCAAACATGAGTGCACAAGTTCAAACCCCCAACACCTACATGGTCCTATGTGCTCGTAAGCTCAGGGCTTGGTGTGCAGACACAGGAGGATCCATGGAATTCTCTGGCTAGGTTTTGCTAGCCTAGCTGAAAGGAAGAGCTTGAGATTCAGTGAGAGACCTTGCCTCAGGGAGTAATGTGAAGGATGATAGAGGAGACACTCAGGCTTTTCCTAGGCCTCCACACATGTGCCTGGCACAGGTACTCACCCACACATGCCCACAAGAAATAACGTTTATGGAAAATATTTATATTCTTATTAATCTTGTATGATGGAAAGTGCTTTCCTTTTATAAATAATCTTCTTCTTTAAAAAGAATTTTGAATGCTAAAATTTCTTAGATGTGTAATCAATATTTTGATTGAAATGCCTCTGGACCCAAAACTACACTATTGTTTTCTATTTCGAAAAAGAAACTTAAAAGACTCTAAGCAATTTCTTTGCCAATTGTTACTCATCATTTGGTAAGTTAAGTCCATTGTTTTTATTTCATTTGTGTAGTTCTCCACTTAGAAGAAATGGGGTGTGCTTTGGAAGCAGCGATATGATATCAAATATAAAAACTTTCCTGCTCCACATAACTTAATAATTTTGCTGTTTTTGGAAATCAGAATAGACAATTTTCTATGTCCTCAAAAGCTTCCAGCTAGCTATGTGGCAGTGGAAGCAAAACTTTCCACGTTCTGCACTCTGTTTGCTCGCCAGCTTTAAAAACATATCAACAAGCTAGGAGGATCAAATTTACAGTCTGTTTTTCTATGGCAAGCAAAGGTTACCCCTGGATGCATTGTGGGGGAGATTACAGAGGACAACAGTTATAGGGAACCCTTCCCTAAGAGAAATCACTTCAATCTTAGCCTCTTAACTTGATTAGGCAAAGAAAAAAAAAAGATGGCTTCACTAGATTTTCTGGACCTCCTTACAGTCTTCTGCCTCATGTTAATCAAGTTTGAAGGTAGAACAATACGTAGAATCTTTAGATTTAATATGGCTCAGGATGGCTTTTCTGGCTTTGTGGGGAAAGCTGTTAAAAGACCGGAACCGCTAAACGCTTAAGCAAAAAAAATGTATTTGGTTTGTCACCTGCTAATTTTTCTATGATGTGAAAAATAGAGAAATGATTGCCTCTTGTTCTGGCTCTTTGACCTCAGCCTGTAATTTCTCCTTGTGATCAAACCCACCTCAAGCATAAGTTCCTCTAAGAAGCCTTCTGATGCCTTGAATCTGATATGGTTTTGATAAGGTTTCAGTTTTCTGTAATCCCTTACATTACAGAATAAATTTTGTCATTTAATTAGTCATTTTTTGTTGCTGTTGTGATCAAATACTTGACAAGAATCATCTGAAGTTAGAGGGTTTTGTTTGGCTTACGAGTGGAAGGAGTTCTGCAGTGAGAATATGGTGGGCATAGTTGGCAGCAGGGATACCAGGCAGCTAGCCACACTGTGTCTGCAGCTGGGAAGCCCAAAGTGGATGGAAGTGTGACCAGGTCATAAAACTTGAAGGCCTTCCTACAACGGTTCCCCAGCCTTCCAGAACAGAGTCACCAGCAGGCACTAAAACACTCAAACATCTGAGCCTATAAGGTATATGCCACATACCTTAATAATCATAATCACCAAGCTATTTATTTCAAACACCTTTCTATTAGATCCCAGATAAGTTCCTTGAGGGCCAGCTTTTAGTGACTTGACTGTGTATTCCAGCATCTAGTACAACAACTACCCATGGAAAAGGTCCCTAAGATAGATACATCCTCCCAACAGAAGACTAGTTACGAATAAAAGCAAACCCAGTAGAGGAATGGGTAACAACACAGATCGATCTCATGAGAAAAATAGTTAAAATAAAAAGTATATGCTGGGGCTGGAAAGATGGCTCAGCAGTTAAGAGCACTGAATTGCTTTTACAGAGGTTCTGAGTTCAATTCCCAGCAACCACATGGTGACTCACTACCATCTGTAATGGCATCCGATGCCCTCTCCTGGTGTGTCTGAAGACAGCAATAGTGTACTCATATACATAAAATAAATAATTCTTCCTTTAAAAAGTATATACTGTGGAGTCTTGTGTAAAATTGAAGAAAATGAAAATTAATTTGCTGTGGCATTCATAAATCAGATCAGAGAGATGGATAAGAAAGGAAGATGAGAACACCTGTGAGGGAGAGGAATATATCCCTGAGAATAGTGAGTATAGTAATAGTTTAATGAACATATATTAATAATACATATATAAGTGGTTAAAAAATCCAGTTTGTCACATGTCAGTTATATTTCAGTTAAAGATCACACTTCAAAGAAAAGGAGTGACTCCTCCAGTGGATGCCTTTAGAGGCTTTTGAGATAGCATCTCCGTGATTCAGGTATGCAGAAGGAAGGCTGTTTGTTAGAGCGCGGCGCCCCACCTCATCACGTGGACTGATGCTCCCACCCACCAACCTTACTATTTTTGTTCCTCACTGGGATCCTCTATGATAACTATTCCCCATTCCTGAGCCAGTGTCAGAAGCAATGTTTGGGTCACAGAAAGTAGCTAAAACTGTAGTTCATGCCATAATGAATAACATTCTAGAAGAAATCAAAAAAGGGATGTGCAGAAGGGCCTATCCTTTGTTCATTAGGATGATGGGACATGTATGCTGCTGCAATGTCTTGTCCATACGACTCCTGCTGTCTGTGCATCCGGGCACAGGATTTTGTATAAAGGAAAATAATCTGTTAGCCTTCTACTAAGAAAATCATCCCACAAAATAACTAAAACAATTTTGCTTTATGCTCTTTAATACTAGAAGTAAATTCAATATGCTTTTAAAGCCATGGAGAATGCTGTGTTCACCCCTTACACACAATATTCTTATTTCATGACTCTGTTATGATGCCATAACAGAAAGTAAGGATTAAAATAAAGAACTCTAAGTGTAGCTGCACATGTGTATATGGGTATGTGTGAACATCTGGGTGCATGTGGAGGCAAAAGGTCAAACTCAACCAATATTCTTCAAGCTGCCTTTCAGCTGATTTTTGAGACAGGACCTCTCACTGGGACCTGGGACTAACAAGGGTGACAAGTGAGCCCCAGAGATCTGCCTGTCTCTGCCTCCCCAGCACTAGAATTACAGTCGTGTGGCACCACAATTAACTTCTCATGTGGATTCTGAACACAAGCTTTCAAGGTAGCCTGGCAAATAAATCAGCAACTGAGCCATTTCTTAAGCTGCCAAAATTGAAGTCTTTTAAAAAGAATGAATTATTTGAGACAATTAATTTCAACAAAAGCACAAATAATGCCATATATTACTATTTGTGTGTGTGGGGGGGTGGGTAGAAAATATTAAAGCAGATACCTGACTTTGGGGAATAATTGTGGAGTGTCATAACATGGTGGAAGAGAAGACATGAAAGACAAATTTTCAGATATTGTCTTGCCAGCTCTGCTTTTCTTCATCTTTGTACTGGCAAAGGGATGGAGCCTATACTGTGTCACTTCAGACACTCTGGGCTCAAGGGTGTGACTAATATACCTGACTGAGAACAGAAGGTGATGCATTGCACCAGGCAGCCATGCTGTCCATTTCCCATGTAATGTGATGAACGCTGACTGAGAATCAGGTAATTTCAAACCCACGAGGAACGTTAAATTTGATAAGAACAAAAAATTATTTAAATGAATGGACAAAACAAAAGGCCACCATTCATGGAAAATAATCTGCAGAATACAGAACTATTTTTCTGAGCCATCTTTCCCATTCATGTGCAAATGAGCTTGTGGAAGTGTTTCAGCTGAACAGAGCCCAGTGAGGTTAGTTTCGAAGATAATTCTGGCAGTATTTTGAAGGAAGACGTACATGCTTTGACACTGATGATCTGTGAAAACTTCTGGGCTCAGGGAATGTAGAGGTACAAGCAAGAGATGTTAAATGTTCCTCAAGTGTGAAATATGCCAAGAATCAGATACTGGTGAAACAAAAGTAGACAGGTTTCTGGGAAGGAAAGGTTTGAACATCTGCAAGACAAAGAGGAACCAGCAAAATCTTGGCTAATGAAAAAGTTGTCTTGCAACAAGACCAAATAAAAGAATCAATGTGACTAATATGAAAAAGAAAGAGGCAGGGTGGGGGTGGGCAGAGGAGTAAGGAAAGCGAGAAGGGCCTTTGACAGGTGTGTAGTCAGATAAGGACTCCTTCCGGGATGAAGACTTTGCATCTTGCCCGTGGAGAGGATCCAGCTGATATTCACAACCAAGTCAACTGCTTTTTAAAACAACCAATCATTAGTGGTTAAAGTCAGATCAAGGTGATAGTTCCATGGAACTCAAGAGTTGGAAACTAAAAGGTATCCTCTGAAGAACAATTCAAGATTGCTCCAATGCAAGACTCACCAGATATCAAGAGATTATGCTGAAGGAGGGAAGCTGGAAAAGAGTGTGTCCCACACTGAAGTGCCACATGAAGCCGGTATGTGGGGCTCACGCATGCCTCCAAAAATAGCTAGCTAGCTAGCTAGCTAGAAAGATAGACAGACAGATAGATAGATAATAAAGAAAAATTAAGCAAAGAAATAAAGGCTAAATAATTCTTTCATCTCTTAGAGAAAATATGTGAAAATTTAAAATGGATTCTGTTTCAACAAAAACCCTGACACAGTTCCTTAATGCCACCACACCCACCTCCAGCTGTGAGCTACGGACATCTTCTCTGCTTTTGCTTGACACTGTCTCTAGCCTTCCAACTTGTCATAATGTATATCCTAGGGCACATTGTAAAATGATTTGACATTCATTTATGGAGAGAGAAAACATCTCCTAAATCTTCTTTCCAGGCCACCTGTTAAACCAGTGCCAGGGCAAGCTAAGTAAACAGGAAAGCGAGGGTCCCCTGGTTCAGACACCAAGCGTACAAGGACTGATTTTCTGCACGGTAATCACTGAGGATCCACAGCTGAACATCTGCTTTCCCAGCCTCCCTTCTCTCTCGATACACAAGCTCTTGACGTTATTCTTTGCTCAAGTGAAGAGGCTCCTTTATCAATAAAGGGAGATTGTTTAGCATATGAATGAGCTACACGCCAAGTGTAGGGGTGAGCAGGGAAGTGATGCAATTGTTTGGGAATAATCAAAAGAACGCACCATCATATAGACTTCAGCATTTTCAAGCTCAGAAAGTATTCTGTCTTTTTTGTAAATCATGGCTATGTATGATGTAAACATTGACAGAGCAGGTGAATTTTTAGACAATGCAGCAAGCAGAAAGAAAGGGTGAACTCTACTATATCTTGACAAGAACTGTTTTGGGCCTCTGTATCTCACTGTTTATTCTTGATCTGCAGTTAATTTTTGATTATACTACAGTCTGGGCAGCAGAATCCAACTTGCTAGCAGTATAAAAAGGAAAAATACAAAGGACCTCTGGCATTTCCTGTTTCTTGGAAGCTGTTTGGCTTTCTGCATTAGTAGTTAGTGTTATCATTGGCCAAGCACCTTTGCTGGGCCGAAAAATACTGGTGCAAATTTTACTGGTGAGGTGGGAATAGAAGTCATAAAAATTCTCAATTTCCCCTTTAAAAACTTAACTCATTTGTCCAAGAGGAATGAACACAGAAGGACAAGAGATTTTAAACTTCCCGTACATCTGGGCACAGCCGTGTATTTTGACTCCAAGCACAATAAAACAACCTTACTTGCTGGTGGTATATGACATAATGACCCAAATATGTTTTTAAAAAATCATTTATTGCTGTACATAAACAGCAAAGTTAGCGCAAGGGATGATAAAATAACACGAGTAATTCTTCCTTGTGCTGGGAACCATTGGCGGCCCATTAGGATTCCAGATGTAGCTCGCCCCCATTTGTTTTCCAATGTCCAGTGCTTAGACCCTTGGTACCTTGACGGTGGTTGTCAAGCATGTTGGCTTTTCAGCTTGAGGTCTTCTTTGGAGAAACACACTGATCTGGCCCTAGGCTATAAAGCACACTATTGTCTAGGGCCCAGTTTGTTGAGAATATGAGACCTAGGGCAGCCTCCTGCCAAAGGTCAAATACCAGTTTGACCCAAGTTCCTCAAATCAACACTAGACCTCCCCAAATAAGAGACACTTCAGCTCTTCTTGCCAAAAAAAAAAAAAAAAAAAAAAAAAGTGGTTTTATATTTTTATTGCTATAATATTGGGATTACTATTTACTGGAGCACAGATAAACACAAGAACACTTATTGCCACTCATGAAAAAAAAAGATTCACAATGCCAGAGTCATAAATAAAAAAAGAAGAAGAAGAAAAAAGAAGAAGAAAGTCTTATTTCAATATTTTGGACACAGTAAAGAAGCAAATTCCAAGTTCAAAAGGCATTCTATGGAGCAATAGTGGAGGGCAGTTGTAAAACTGCTGTTCAGATAGAATCACTGTATTTTAGGCAGAGAAAGCAAGCAGCTAAAAATAGGACCATAGCTAATTTAGCTAGCGTTCATACTGCCAAAAATGCATGTCTGAAATTAGGTGGGTGTTTCTTTATGAGCCACTTAGCCAAATATAAAATTTATAGCCCAGTCTTGTCCAGACTCTTGCAAAGATTCAGAGCATCAGTTTATTACAGGGCTACTATTAAGAATGCTTAAAATTCCCCAGCTTTGCACTCCTCACCCCAGGGGTCTAGCCTTAGCTAGTTATGATTGGGTCTGTCCCAAATACTCTTATTAAGTAGGGGTGTTAAGTCTTCAACAAGACAGTTAGGCCAGTTATGTGGAGCTCAGTGTTCTTCCTCATGGGGAGCTCGACTCCCTCCTCCTGTGTCTAAAAACAGCATCCCCCTCTGCTTGTTACCACCATTCACCTGTGCCCTGGCTTAACAAATCAAGGGAAATAATGCCTAAAGCAAACAAAATAAATAGCAGATGGTTGAGTGTACTCTGGGATGAATAAATTACGACTTCGGAGGAGAAAAGTGAGCCCGTGGATGCACACGGGTGTATTTGTCGATGACATACAGGATGCTCAACACACTGACCTCAACATGTACCAGGTCCACCACCATTAATCACTCCACATAATGGAAGCCAGAAATTTAAAGAGCCCAGGGGAGTGGGAGGGCCCCTTGGAGTGGGAGAGGGAACTGAGAAAGTGAACGAGAGGCAAAAGAAATACAAACTTCAAAAGTAGCTCCAAAATACAAAATACAAGATGGCAATCATTTCTTTGTGCCCTAGAAATTCAAATGACTTTGGGCAGATTGCACTTTGTAGAATCAGGCAGATGTATTATAGTCATCTGAAGGGCATCACCCTGTATGTTAGAGTCATTCTTTTAATAAATACTGAATTATCTCTCCAGGATATCAGCATGCCATCTGTAGAAATTTTTGTAAGTTGTTCAACAGAATACAAGCACTCAGTATCTTAGCAATTAAATGGTTTATCAAATCTATCACCAAGAAAAACCACGGAATACCTGCAACATCAGGTTTCTTTTCTACATTTGGTATTAAAATTAATTTTAAAGGTAATTTTTAAAACCTGAAAAAAATAGCCTTCTTCCAGGTCTCATCGACCCGTGGTTCCTTATCACTTGAACTTACATCTGTATTTCCGGACTGAAGGGACAGGGTTTCTTATATCCATCAGCATACTCTTGGTAGTTCCATCGGAAGTTATTAAATAGTAAGAAAGGTGAGAGTTCAACAATAACAAGTTTACTGTAGCCCCACTGACCGATTTCCATTTGGGTGTGTACAATTTGTCATATGACAAATTGAACAGCTTGTAGACAGACTTTGTGCGAACGCTTGAACATCCATTCTTTTTCCTTGCAGACTTTCATTTACCTAGAAAATACTTTACAAAGATGAAGACTTTTAGGTGAAAAGAACTCAAGTGTTCAGGAGATGAGTAGAGTTTTAAAGGTTATATATATTTATATATATTTAGGATATTTATAATGTTTCCATGCTTATAAAGGAAAATAGTCTGTCACAAGCTCCCCAGTGGTTGAATTTAGAAGATATTGTGCTAAGTGAAATAAGCCAGTCATAGCAAGATATTGTATAATTTTACTTATATGATGTTTGTAACACAGTAAAATTCATAGAAAAAAAGGTAGAATGGTGGTTACCTGGAGCTGGAGGAGGAAATAAGACAGTTGATACCTCATGGTAGAGTTTTAGTTTTGTAAGATGGAAATGTTCTAGAGACACAATCATACAACAATGTAAACATACTTAATGTTAATTAACTGTATACCTAAACTACTTAAAAATTATTTATAGATCTTAAATAATAAAATTTTAAAAATATGAAAGTCTTTAGCTTCATTTCCCCCCATTTTTTTGATATTGATTAGAATGGTCTATGCATGCACAATCGGACCTATCTGAGTCTTCCAAAAACACAACACATATATATTTTAAAATAAGCACATTGTTTTAATGTGAATAATCAAATATTCACAAAATAAATCAACAAACCCTTATATCTGTCACAATTATAATTTCATAGCAAGAACTAAATCATAATCATAGCTCTAATTTCCTCAATATTGGTTTCCCTCATCTTTTTTCTTTTTGTAGAATATTCTAAAACTATGGAAAGGTTTAATTACAGCCTAAATACTTCTTTCATGAACTCAGAATATCTTGTCACATAAAAATAGTATCTGCAATTTAAATGTTATATTTTCCATAGTGCTTTAATTTCTTCAAATATAAAACCAATAGCTACATGGGAAATACTATAGGAACATCTCACAATAACAGGAAGAGAAATGCAGAGTAGAAAGGACCAGATTTGATATCGCCGAGGAACTGCAAAGGATCTTAACTGTTTAATTGTTATGAACTGAATTTTTTAAAGGGGAACATCTTTATTTCTTACAGATAAAATAAGGGGTAGGATATCCTTTAAAACATGATTTTTTTTTTTAATAATCACTGCTGGTTAAAAAAAAAAAAAAGTTATTCTCACCCAGCGATGTGACCCTTGAGTAAATCCCTATGTCTTTTAGGGCCTTAGTATGTTATTATGTTATATGTTGAATAAAATGGTGTTATTGAAAATATAGTTGCTTTTTTGCCTAACTCAAGAATCTTACAATTTGTGAGTAGGAAAATATATTTTATTATAAAATCTTTTGATAGGTTAAACTCAGTTGAATCTGATGTAGGAAAGCCCTAGTTTTTTATATGATTGCCACCATTCATACAATATGAAGGTTGAAATATTGTTTCACATCTCAAATATCTTTTCTGATATCAAGTTTAAAAAGTACCTGCATTAGCTTTTTATGCTGTGATGAAATGTTGTAATCAGCTTAAGAGGGAAGCGTTATGTTGGTTCAGGATTTAGGACCATTTGGCTTCTGACAAGGCATAGCCATGGTTGGAAGTAGTGGAGCGTGGCAGAGCAAAGACGTAAGACCCTGGAAGCCAAAAACATAGAAACAGAAATAGGCATCGTAATGTCCTTTGTACAGAATGTCAGTTCATGATTTAACTTCTTAGGTTCTAGCTTCCAAAAGTTCCACTACCTCTTGGCACCAGCATGGCTGAAGACCAAGCCTTTAACACTACGGACTTTGGGTGACATTCCAGTTCCAGACCATGGCACTGCTGGCGATACAGAATAACCTGTCAACTACAGTGTAGTAAGTGTCTGAAGAACTTTCTAGGTTCTTCACTAGAACTAGAATTTGGTATTTTCTATTACGTTCCCAGTTTATATTCCAAAGTAGAAAACCTGCCATGAAAATAATACTTAACAAAATAACTTGAACCAAGAAGTTATTCGGTTCTTTTAAGGTGTGCCAAAGAGTCATTTTAACAAAAGGAATAGAAGAAAAACAAAAAACCAGGAAAATATACTTTGAAATGGCTGCATGCTGTACTGCCGACTTGAACAGGCACCGCTCAGCTTTTAAGTGAAAGCATTCTTTTTTTTTTTTTTAAATTGGATATTTACTTCATTTACATTTCTAATGTTTTTACCTTTCTAGGTCTCCCATTAGGAAATCCCCTATCCCATCCCCTCTCCCCCTGCCTCTATGAGGGCGCTCCCCCACCCTCACACCCACTCCCATCTTCCCCCTCCCTGGCATTCCCCTACACTGGTGCATTGAACACCCTCAGGCCCAAGGGCCTCTCCTCGAAGCGAAAGCATTCTTTGCGGTCGTCTGTGTATGCCATCTATCTAATTTCATCTTGTCTTCTGTCTCCGCATAGATGTTATGCCATCCCTTGATAACTATGTACAGGAAGGGTTGCTTCCTTCCAAAGCTTGGAGTTGTCTGGCAGTGGCTCCTTGTTAGGGTCCCGAGGAAGACAGGGAAGATGCTTAAAGTATTGCAATCTCTGAAAATTTCTATTTCCTGCTCCACTTCAGGCTACCAAATGTTATACAATCAAGTAGTGATGCCACTGGTTATAGGAACCCTTGCCAGTGAGTACATTGATGACAAGAAGTCTTCATCATGGCGGTCACCACAGGTGTCACCTTTTTCCTCTCCACACAGGCTAGTTTTTTCTGAGACTGAACATAAGGACAGGACAATGTTGCCTAAACCAAACAAAGATTAAAAAAATCATTTATGTTGATTTCTTAGACTATTAGATTTATATCAGGATTCTGTCAAGAAAGAGGGTTGGAGAAATAGACCATATAATCTTAGCTGATTAGCCCAGAGAAGAAAAGAAAGTGTACTTACCTGGGACAAAATATAAAAAATGAAAATTCAGAAAATATTTCTCCCCAGTGTGGAATTCACAAACAGCAGCAAAATGATTATTCAAAAGTTGAGCTATAGAGAAATCGGGTCTCAGAAGAATTTCAGAGCAAGGGAAAGGATTTCAGGACAGAAAGCTGTCCTTTCCACACAGGGAATGGCTGCCACCGTCATCGTACCGGTGGAAACTGTCACTGGGACTAGAGACTGATCTCGTCATTTAGTTCAGTAGTTAAGGGTGCTGTTTGAAACTGCCCAGTTTTCCTTATGTTTGCATTAATGATGTTTACCAATTCCCAAAGACTTATTCAGTAAGAACTGTGCACATGCTTTCAGTTTTTTTTTTTTTTTTTAAAGGAAAGTCCTAGCTGTGTGGTGATAGAAGTATTCTTCTCTTTCCTTCTTGGACTGCAGGCCATCTGAGGACAGAGACTGGTTTCGTGTACCCTATCTTTTCAATGATCTTAGTTATTAGTCTTAACGATTTGAAAGGGAAAAAAATTCCTTTTAAATATTGCTTCTTAATCTTTAAGGAAATTGTATACTTCTATATAGTCTCACAGCTCAAATTCAAACTAATAAGCCTAAACATGATATGTTATTTTATTTAAAAACTATTGATACCAAAAAAATGATATATAATATTTTGAACAGATGAACATCTGTTGTTCCAGCACTCTGATGTGCTGGAAAGTGTTAGTTGGACTAATTGCCAAGAACTAGTGAGAAATATTATTTAGACTCAAGAAATCTGCAATCCTGCGTCCCATTGGAAAGGTAAATATGTACTGTGTTGTGTCCAGCAATAATAATTATAAGAAGAACATCTGAAACTTTCCCCTTAGATTCAAACTACCTATGTAACTATTCTCAGACCATTAATTGCCTGATGTTATATTTTCTATCTTTTATTGAGAACTGAGTTAAATGTACACAACAGAATGAAAACGCACCTAAGATATGAGTAATGAAGAAATGGTCTATAATGTAACAATTTGCCAGTGTTCGAAAATCAGTTAATATTACTGTCTATAAATATTTACTTTGGTTTTGGGGCATGCTAGGCAAGTGCTCTATCACTGAGCTATCTCCTTTTCCTATGCATATACATGTAAGCACTCATTTGGTGATTACAAGTTCACTTAAATACAGCCAGACAGAGAGACCAAGAAATCTAGGCTTTAATGTGCTACATCAGAAAATATATAGAGATTTTTTTAAATAAGTAATTATTGGAGTTCCACATGTGAACACAACTGTGTGTGAATTTGTATTTGTGTATGTTTGTGTGAGTGTCTGTGTGTGTGTTTGTCTATGTGCATGCCTGTGTGTATGCATATTTCTGTGTCTGTGTGTGAGTATGTGTGTCCATGTGTGTGTGTGTGTGCATGTCTGTGTGTGAGTGTGCATGTATGTGAGACTGTGTGTGCATGTGAGCATGCGGCATGTGTGTATGTGTGTGCTGCTAGAGATTAAACCTACAGTTTGCACATACTCGGCAAGTGTCGTACCACTTAACAACCTTCTTACCCCTTGAATCCTTTTTTAATATTTGCTTTTACTATTTTTAGTTATGTGAGTGTGTCTGGATATGGGTATGTTGCATGAGTTCAGGCTCTGCGAGAATTGTGTGTGCTCATAGTTGTGTGTGCTCATAGTTGTGTGTGCTGAGCCATCTTTCCCTTCTTCTGGATGGGTGATATTATTTTATTCTGAATATTGCAGCTCATAGGAATCTCTTCCACGAGGATATCCTTTCACTGTGCTTCCTTATTAATAATTGTTTTTCTTCTTAACCATCACTGGTATGCCAAGGCTTCATTGAAAAACATTTATACTACCAGGGTAGACTTCTCTAGGGGCATAAGAGGTGGCTATTCTTTGGTTGCTCTTCATAAAAAGGTCTCTATATAAAAATTATCTTTACAGTTATTTGGAAATTAGAATATATCATTTCAGTAAAATTTGAAAAACAGTATTTTAAAGGTAAAATGCTAAAATATTTCTATCAACATCGATACTAGAGGTTCTTACTATAATATAGTTATGTATTGTGCAATTATGTCTTGGAAGATTTAATCAATTGGTATTTGAAAACGCTTATAGGTAAAGTTTTTAGAAGATTACGTTTCTTGAATTCTTTATACAGTGGAATTTCTGATGCTACAGTAAATTAAAAAGTTGGATGATTCTCATGTGAGCTCTTATTTCACCAATACAGAACAACCTTGAGCCACACTAGAGCAATAATTACTTAACCTAAATCAGAGACCAGCCCAGGCCAGACAGCTGGTTTCATTTTGTTAGGAGATCCATTTGATTTACTCTTTGAGTCAGCTTTCATTACTGCAGAAGACAGAACTCCACTTGAGTTTTTAACCCTGAATTCTCTGCCTTGTTTGCTGCCTGCTATAAAATTGCATGGTTGAGCTGCCACAGCCGCTGCACACACTCTGAAGCTACTGTACGTCTGCAGGAGGCTCCACTAAAGCCTGGAAAAAGGGAAGCTTCCCAGAAAGAGATAAAATCTGAGTCCTTCTCAAAGTCCTACCAAAACAAAAGAACAAAAAAATGAAACAAAATAAAAATCCCTGACCTTGGTAGTCTAGGGATAGCTATTTGTAGTTGATACCCGATTTGAGTTCCTTTAGAAGCAAAAAGAGCCATCTAATAAACAACCAGTTACAAGCACTGTGCCATTGCTTAAGCTTCTTGAAACCTGGACAAATGAGTGCCAGAGACTCAAGTAAAAAGACTCATTTTAAATATCAGTTACTGGTAGCTACAGACATATTTATTAGGTATCAAGTAATGACCCTTAAAAACTTGTCTTACATGATATAATGTGTCTTCATTCAAACTGTGACTCAAAACTACATACAAATGAGGATATACTAATATTTGGTGGTTTATTATGTGGTTCTTGTAATCCCATGAATGTGGTTTTCCAGCTCTTGTCCTGGACTTGCAATGTTGTAGCAAAGTAGCTTAAAACACTTCCTAAGATTGCTGTCATTTGGGTAAAAATTTCTTGGATTTGATGGGAGTGATTAAATCTGTTTT
The DNA here is from genome assembly GCA_028551405.1 of Uromys caudimaculatus. Classification (NCBI taxonomy): domain Eukaryota; kingdom Metazoa; phylum Chordata; class Mammalia; order Rodentia; family Muridae; genus Uromys; species Uromys caudimaculatus. The sequence continues at coordinate 63,930,259 of CM052705.1, read as the reverse complement.
TCTCTCTCCTCAAAGGAACTGGCTGTACTCTTTATGTAAAGCCAGCAGGAAAATAAATTCTCTGTGGCCATACAGGATACTGTAAGTGGCATAAGCCACAGCAGGGCAACTATAGCCATCTGCCATAGAGGACAATATTCCTGTCTGTAAGATTCTGTACTGTTGTGATCCTGTAGCTGTGTCATTTGTTCTGGGAGATTCTGTGACGTTCAAACAATGAAGAAATCACTTAATGTGTGGGTCACAGGGCATTTCCTGGTCTTAAGAAATGTGCACCTGTATTAAAAAGTCTTAGCACACTCTTTAGTATATTTTTGTTGACTACACCCCTTCCAGATTTTTATGGTTTCCCAAAGGGAGGTTTTCATGGTCAAATAAACTTTATAAAATTTTTTTGGAGGGGTCAGAATACATGGTAATCCATCATAATAATACATTGTAATTCTGAAAGACTTAGAGAAGAAAAAGCTACTTAATATAGTTTAATTTGTTGTTTTTGAGTATAAGACACTATATCTCTTTATTTGACAGCATAATATCTCATACAACAACTCATAAAACTTTTGATATTGCTTTATGTTGGGCATAGACTATCTAGATGATCTGATTTTGTATTTTACACACACACACACACACACACACACACACACACACACACACACACACACACGGCAGAGCAGGGTAAGATTGTGGCTAGTTTTCCAAAAAGTTATGGATTGATTTCTTAGTATCACAGAGAAAAAATATATAAATAAATATAAGCGTTTAAAGTTGTTGGGGGCAAGGATATTCTTCTTGAACCTGTTTGGAAAAAAATATCTTAGAGGTCTTGTGTCTGCCAACTAAGAGGTGTATTTATGAAGTTAGTCGTGTTGCTAGGGCTCTTTATAAATGCCTTTGTAAAGAATTATTGCTTTCTCAAAACCCAAGAATATTGATGGCACTACGTTTTTACCAACTCATAATATATTTGGAAAAGAGTCTCATAAGAAATGATAGAACTAGTGATAATCAAATGAAATATTTGTTTTATTGCAGCATATTGTAAATCTGTAGCTTAAAACTGAAGCTTCTGGTTGTATGCAGCAATCCACAAGAGAGAGAGCTGGCTTACTTATGAAGTTTAGTCTTTGAAAAGAAAACAAATATCCTCTAGACGCTTCTTATTATCTAAAGCACAGTGGATTTACTGGCTGATGTGTGGATTAGCTCCTGACCCCAGTAGTAAGTTGTAAACAGCTGTGTACCTTGTCTAAGGTTTAATCCCGTTGCCTCAAGGTCTGAAAGTTGCCACCTCATTTTATACACACCAATTTGAGTTTATGCATTAGTCTGTTTGATATTTCCCCCTTTCTCTTCTGTCTTATTATTTTTTTAAAGATGTAAAAACAATAAATGTTGAAATTGCATTGGCAGCAAGCAAATCAAGGAAGCCTACGGCTAAAACAACTATGTCTGCAATTCAACCTTTTCACAGTCAATTTAATAAAATATGATTGACGTTTGATAATAACTTTGTCCTTCAAGAGTGAAGAGGAAATCTGAAGAGAAAAGGAGTAATTTTAAGGAACGTGAACTGCAGACTTTCCCTAGCACAGCTGTGTATTATATATGTCCTTTCACATTTTCATTATAAACCAAGTTTTTCATTTGGTGTCAAAACAAACATTCGAGCCGCACACGTGTCGAAATTCAAACAAAAATTAGTTTGTTACAATGACAATCATGTTTACTAGCTACAGAGTATTAGCATTGCCTCCAGTGGCAACCATGAGATCATCACCACCATCAATACCCATTGATATCAATATCCATGGACTCTATAGTTTCTAAAGTATCCTCATGCATGTTGTCTTATGCTTGAAAGAGCTGTAGGCCTGAGTTGCCGCTGGAACGATTGCTTCTACTTTGGGCAAAAGTAAAGGGAAGATAGGTTAAGTTGTTCATTCTTATGTAGTTGGTGCCCAGTGGAGACAAGACTCAAAGTTTTCTGTCTCTTTATCCTGTCCAATAATGAAGTTCCCACTCTATCTGATTGTGAGTTTTCAGTGACTGTTGTAGTAAAGAGTCTAGGCTCACTACATTAGGGGGCAAGGTCTTTTAAGTGTTATAAGTTATCAACATACTGCCCTCCTCTGACCCTATTTGGATTCAGTAACATTTCTATGAAACATTTTGTAAGGATTTGGATGCAATTTTTGAATGTGAAATGTATGGTGTATGTAGCATGGCTACAAAATAGATGGCTGTTCAAATTAAAAGCACAGGGGAGTATACGATGGCCCACAGAGGTCACCTTTTCATTCAAAGCTATGCATTGCACTGAATGATGGATTAGTCCAGTTAGGCAAAATTTTGCTTACTCATTTTACCCAAATTAGCACATTTTCTGTCCTCAGTGACCTGGATAATTACTTCACTTTACTGCTGTCCTCTGTTTATGGTGGCCTGGCCTTAGCCAGCAATTAACATGACCTGATTGCAATTTGTCAGTCCAAATCAATTTAGCAAATCAATTTATGGAACTACTCCTAGTATATGTTAAGCACTCTACAGCACTGTGATATTCGCAGGTTAGCGATCATTGTTCTGCCTCTCTTAGGAATTGATAGACTAAACTGACAGAGAAGAAACAAATATATCTAACCATTTCAGTCCAGTGTTTGTTCTAAATTATAATTGGGGAACATCTATTCTGTGAGGACACACACAAGACCACCGTGTTCAAAGTCAAAGAAGCTTGACTTGAAATAAGTGTCAGCAGGAGTAAAGAGGGTTCAGAAGGGACCTCTGGAGTTCAGCTTTCATTGTTCACATTTGAGACTGTAAGTGATGGGTGGGTAAGACATTGAAGTTCTTTGCCACAGAGGCAAAAATAGTTTTAGAAGAAAATGTAGTTACTGGTAAACTATAGATGGGGAAAGGAGAATCTGTTGGTTTTAAATTTCTCAGCTATTGCTAAGGTAAGCTGGTGTTCTTTCCAACAGAGGAAGTAACTATGAACTCTTGACCAAACGTGCAAGGAAATTGGATCTTTTAAACACAGTTTTTTAAAGATCCCTCTTGAACTTTCGCAATGGAGCACCAATGTAAAACCAACAGATCTTTCTTAAAGCAGCAAATGGGTGCCCAATTGTGCCCTAAGGGCTTTTCCTTTCATTAAAAAAATTCAGTCTGAAGTTTTGTGGCAACACAGAGAAGCTACTATGTAACGTCTGCTTAGGGAAAGAAACATTGAGTTTTTGGAAACTTGAAATAAGACAATAGAACTCCCTTCCAGAAAACCAATTTCAGTAAAAGTTGTTGATAAAGTCACTTCAGCTTCACCAGAGAAGCAAAATTGTCCTGGAGGTGGTTTTGTCTATAAATGGGCAAAGTTTGAAGATTCAAATGGTGGTCCAATGGCTAAAACAAAAGGAGTATCCAGGAAATTATTTTAACTCCGTGATCTGGCCTGCAGCAAGGGCTCCTTCGGGTCATCTTCTAACCTCCTTCGATTAGTGATTCCATGCTAGGATTTGAAAGCTAGAGCGTGATATTGACCGGTGATTTCCAGGGTTTTCCTTGAGCATATTATGCAGATGTATTTGTTCTAAAGTTTTCACTCATTCGTTGCCTTATAAGCACCAGTGTTAGTTTTCTGAATATTTGAGCAAGACAACTATTCTTTTCCTGAGACTACAGATCTGAATAAGGGCAAGCATCTCAGATTCCAGACCTCATTAGCTCATGATTAGAGTAACATCACAGGAGGATTAATCAGAAATGTTTGCGTAGCCAGAAGATCTGGAGAAAACTCAAAGCAAATATGTTACACAAAGAAAAATAAAATAAAATAAAATAAAATAAAATAAAATAAAATAAAATAAAATAAAAACAGCCTATAGGAATCTAGGATTGAGATGATGAAGTCTTATACTAATATCATGGTAATAGAAGTGAAAATTTAAAAACAAAACAAAACAAAAAACCTTAACAAATAAAAAAGAGAAACACATGAGGGAAGCATGAAGGGAAGATTAGCCAAGGCTGGGAAATAATTGAACCTAAGTACAGGAAGATACAGGGAGGAGGTGGAGTCCCAGCTACGGAAGTGGACGGGAGGAGAAGTTAAAGACCATTTGATGGGAAAGGTCAGAGGGTGGAATGCTAGTTTAAGGCCAACTGGAACAAACTTCGCTAAGAAGTTGTTGAGACAGACATTTCCTAAGCAGACACTAGCAGAAGAAGAGCTGGTTAAATACAGGTGAGTCGATCCCGTATGGAACTAACCCCAGAAACCATCTGATCTAGGATATGGAGCTGCCTTCCCTTGTCCCAGTAAAATTGGTTCAACTTGAACACATCATTTGGGATTCTTCATAATGGAAGCATGAGATTCTGTTCCCTAATGCAGTCAGTGAGGTTATAAAAATGTATGCTGCTCCTGCAAGCCGACTTTGATAAAGAGTAAAGTTTGCCTTTGCCAGAATGCCCCACCTCAAAAACAGAAAAAGAAAAAAGTTTGAAATGATCCTCATCACAAAGCAAGCTTTTATAAAAGTATGCTCTGTATTATACTCATTGTTTTTATTAACCATCCATTTAAATGTGATCTTCAGTATAGAAAATACACCAGAGATATCCTAACTTTATTTCCCTTTACCAGTGTTTGGTGGAGAACTTTTACTGTTTTGAGTGAGAAAGGCTTGTACAACCTTGTAGAAAAAGAAACTGTCCAAGCTTATTTAGAAATAATGCCCTCCTAAATGTGTTTAACCATTCTGCATCTTAACCATCTTTCGGTGCGCTCACACATGCATGTGTTCATGTGAGCTTGCACATGTGTATGGGGGTGCAGATGCATATGTGTGGCAGTCCGAGATCAACCTTAGGTGTCATCCTCAAGACAAGGTCACTGGCAGCGAGCTGGAGCTCACTGATCAGGGAAAGCTGGCTGGCTGATCATCAGGCCCCAAGGAGCAGCCTTAGCATGGAGAGGGGTTCTGAGAGAAGGGGTGTCTGGGATCAGCAAAAGCAATCAACCCAAAGTCAAATCATAAATCATGGGTCCACGCTGCTGGCCTAGGGTTAGGCTGAGATGGATTTCCAGACCCCCCCCCCCTTTTGCTAGTAAAAATTCTAAAAACTATCTGAATAGCTCATGGGTTTTCTGACCAAAGTCAGAAAAGCTGCTATTAAAAAAATTCTTGGATCTTCTGAACAAGTCAGAAATCCTGTTAGAAAAAAAATCCTTGAAGATCTGTTTTCGCTCTCCAGAGATCTCTAGACAGCCCAGCTCTCTAGAGAAAGTTCTAAAGTACTGCTATTGCTTTCTGCTAGCTCATCTCCAAAAAGCCAGTTTTTATTTACGTATCAATTCAGTATTCCAGGTTTCTTTTTGATTATCCTATGAATAAGTATCTTGTGAACCCAGCCCTTTGATCTTAGGAAGTAGCAAGCACACATTTTCTTTTAACATTTCAAAAGAATTCAGAGATCTGACTGCCTCTGGTAAGCACAGGATAAACTAGCTGGGTGGGACCCCATCCTGAAATTCCGCCACCCCTGGGCCTAACCTTGCTGTGTCCAATGCTGACCTTGAACTCAGGAATCTTCCTACCTTTGTATATTTCTGACAAGCTGCCTCTTAGTGGAGTTGCCTTTGCTTTTTTAGATTCGTGAAGCCCTTCATAGTAGATATTGCATCCTTATATTTTTGCCTAATTGAGAAATAATATATGTTTGAACTCATGTATTTAGAGTTCTTTCCCATAGTCTTATGGACTGTCCTGAAGTTCCAGTGTTTACCATTTTGCTGAGACATTAGCCACACTTTTGCCTCCTGGACTCATGCTGTCTCAGATTATCTTGGAGTCATTAACATTAATAGAGAGGACATTACTTGGAGGAATGTGAAATATATACATTATTACACAAATAACCTTTAGCTCAGAGAAGCCATCAATACTTGTGGAGGCTCTGATGGGGGCCTTGCCCCAGGGGCAGGAACCATGTCACTCTGTCCCCACCAGAGCAACCTGGCTTTTTGTGAGGATGATATTGGTTAGACTCATGTCTTTGTTCTTGTTTAGCAAGCACATTACTGACTGAGCTATCTCTCTAGCCCCCAACTTAACTGTCTTTTCAAAACGTTCTAGTCTGTTTACAACCCAGACTCCAAAAAGATACCAGTGTAGCATCCCTTTTTCTATATCAAAGCACAACAGTTACTGGGGAAAAGTAGACACATCAACTGTCAGAAGTTCTTTTCCTGGAGCCCATTTTGGTACCAAACTCTCCTCCCTCCCTCCCTCTCCCTACCAATTTGCAAGTTGTACCAGCCTAACCCATGCAGGGATTTAAAGTCTTTTAGTAAGCTCAGACTGTTGATTTACAGAGCGAAGTCTGCACAGAGGAACCATTTGTAATGGGATTCTTTGCTCCCTGGAGAGACATTACATAGTAAAGCTGTAAATTACTGAAGAAAGAGAGGAGGGGGAAGAGGAGGAGAAGGGAGTGTGCTTTCTAAAAACTAAGACATCTATTGGTCAGAGCATCATCTTTTAGTTTTTTCTCTTTTACCATAAAAGTAAGTGGGTGGTCACCTTGAGAAAAAGTGTGGCTATTTAAGAGATTGAGTTGCAATTGTTGTCCCATTTGCTAAGTCCAAGATATTTTTACTTCATGGTTTACCAGTTGTCTATTAGTATATTCTCCACCCCCATCCCCAGGACTTTTCTACCGGCATTGGCTCTACATCTATATGGCAGTGTTTCAGAACCTGATTTGCAGCCAGGAGTCATCCTATCAGCCTTTTGACCTTTCTGTATTTTCCCTGAATCACACTACAATGCTGGCTTGATTAGGGTAATGGACAAGGCGTACTAATACAACGTTCGGAGTGAAAATGCTCTAAATGCATTGCCAGTGCAGTTCGACTGGCCAACAGAGACTAGATGACCTCAGGAAACGTCTGGCTTAACAAATGTATATCTTTAAATTGGAAATCTAATTATTTGCCTTAGATTTGCACTGCTGGGAACTTAATGCAAGACCATGTTAAATAAACTTATTATTTCCGTTTTTCATTTAACCTGTGGGTTGTAGTATGACCAATCTGTTTTATATCCTCAATCAACAGATGATTGTATTTGGTAATAATTTATCAAGAATAAAAATCTGTTTTTGAAACTAATCACCTCATGTTAGGTCTGCCCTTTTTCAAAACCACCATCTGATATTCATTTTGTCTGCAAGACAAACATGCTGATGAAAACGCGTATACCACAGGATACAGCCAGTGGAATGAAGCATTTCCACTCTTTGTATATATTTAGAACATTTTCTGTTTTCCCAACAGATGGACCAAATTTTAGTATTAAAGAAAAAAATCAATTTTACATAGTACAAACAAATTGAACAAGTACACTGTGTATTTCTGATTGCTTTGTAACAGCATGTCCATTGGAATTTGGGGTCAAATCAGGTCATATCTAAACTCCATAACTTAAGAAAAACGTGAGTTTTCCACATAGAAATCCACAGTTAACTAGGTTTTTTTCCTTCAGATTAAGGACACATCTCCAAATAAAAAAATACTAAGCTTTATTTATAAATACATTACAAATACTTTTAAAGTTTTTTAATTTAGTGACTTTTGTTCATATACTAGTATCTTGAAAAGTTTTGTTTGTTTTTCTATAAATCTGAAACTTAACTATAGGAAGTCCACTGTAATGAACAGATTATAATCATTTTTTTCTTTTATTGTTTAAATCAGATGTCTCTGTCTCTCTGGTTATAAGTTAGCTACAGAGACTTATCCAGCCCAGTTTTAACACTAGCTTCTTTGTAAAATTACCAAATACTCCCCAAAATACATTATTTTTTAAAGTAAGCTTTGTTTGTTTGTTTGTTTGTTTTATTTTTTTATGGAGGTAATAGAACATGGGTAGAAATTTGCTTGACATGCACAAAACCCTGGGTTTACTCCCATACCCTCCCTTGCAAAATTTAACTTCTAAATGTATGTGAAGTCACACTACATGTTTACATGCATTTTTCTATATATTCAGTTTCAGTTCAATTTACCTGTATTTCTTCTTGTGTTTTAGACTGGTCTTTCAGATGTTTAATAATGCATAGATTTGTAACTGTGGATTTCTCTTTTCTCCTCTTATGCCATCCATTAACATCTCATAAATGTAGTGGTCCTTTCCCAGTCTTCCAAATATGCTGCAGTTGCCATATTTAAGGACAAAAGGGAAAAAGCCCTACAAAAACATCAAACAACAACAAAAAAATCTCGTTCAGTCTTCTCTCACCTACCTTTGGAACCTCAGTGTCTCCTACTTTTTGGATCCCTTTCCTTACCTCCCTCATGAGGTGTCAGTATCTCTAATGTGTTCTGGAACTTATCACCAGATCTGGCTCAGCTTCACCAATTTTCTTCTTAATGTAGAATTATTTTCCTCATTACCTCGCTCTGTGCACTCCCTTACATTCAGGCTTTAATGCTGTTTTGAAGGTGTTTTTCTAACTCCTCAAGATTCAGAGAGCCCTTTAGAAATTCCTTTATTATATGTGTCATATATATCTCATCCAGAGCATTAGAAAGACAGGTGAGAAGTTAATCATTTAAGTTTTCAAAAGTTACATGAAAGACTCAGTAGACTACAGTGGGGAAGAAAAGGAGGAGCAGGCTACTTGCTGAAAAATAAGAAAAACACAAAAGTGAAGAGTGTCAGACACAGAGGCATACAGAAAGCACCTATGTAAAAAACAATGGATGGGTTTTAGCAGCAGAGAGGAGGACACTTGAAAAAAAGCATAGATATTAAAAACAAAACAAAACAAAACAAAACCCAACACAAAACAGCAACAACAACAACAACAAAGTTATGGTGGGGAGTTACATACCCTGGACTCAAATAGTATGAAAACACAGAGTGTTTTAATCTGCATTTTGGGATCTCTCATTACCAAGATAGAGAGACAACCAAGTGAGCTCACAGGCCTGATTTAAAGCACATTAGGGGATTCTGGTAGCTGACCTTTATCTTGCTCCATCTCTAGGAGCATTCCATTAGTGGGGTGTGTGTGCTGGAAACTGTTGCTGAGAGAGTCTGGAAACTGCTGCTGACCCATTGTCTTTGCCTCAGGCCAGGTGGCAGGGCAGCTACTAAAGCCTAGACTTGCCTGGACTTGACCAGTTCTTACAGAGATTTAGGCCTGAACTGCCTGCCAATTTGAAGCCTATCACGGAGTAAGCCTGTCTCAATAGCTTAGGTGGTCATTGACCCTTTAAAGCTGATAAACAACAAAACATTCAAATCATAGATCCTTGGAGTATTTCTAATAACTGTCTCTCCTAAGTGGTTCTTTGAAACCCAAATTGGAAAGTGTTTGGCCATATTACTGTTGCTGTTATAAAATTAATGCAATTGGCTGGAGGGGCTGTTAGTGTTAAGATTCAGAAAGTAGTAAAGGGCCAGGAAAAGACTGCAGATTTTCTTTAAGTGTAAGAGAAAGGTGGAGTCTTAAGATACAGAAAGATAAGCCCTATATTTAAAAATAATTTTTTAAAAGAATTTATATATAGACATTTTCAAAAAAAAAAAGACAGGGTCTTAGATAATGGCAATGAGATCATAAGGAAGAGGTAAAGTTAGACTGAAGGAGGGGATATGAAGAAGCGCCATCCTTAGGCCCCTCCCTCCACAGTGAGCATAGGAACAACTAAAAATCACATATACTCATGGGGTGCAGTGTGATATTCTGAAGTATTTATACATTGCGAAATCAATGGCTTAATCAAGCCAACTGATTCACCACTTCATCGCCCCCACATACTTAAGACAAAAAAAATGAGAAATAAAAAGACAGGAAGGTAATATGAAGTTGAATAAAATAAACTGAGACCTAATTACTGTATATTTATTATTGTATGCCATGAGAGTTTCAGTGTTCTTGGTTGAAAAAGCAGGCAAATATTTTGCAAATTGAAAGCTTTGTTTTGCACTCAAATAATTATACTTTAGCAAAATGTTAGAATGAGTTTTGTGTAGGTACTTTAAAGCTCAGTGTCTACATGTCTGTATGTTTTGTTTCAGTCTATATATGTATGTATATGTATGTATATATGTATGGCATGTGTGCATATGTGTATGCATATTCATGTACATGTGTCTGTGGGTGCACATGTGTGTATACGCATGTGGAGACCTGAAGCTAACATCAGTGTCTTCCTGGATCACTCTCCACTTTATTTATTGGGGCAAAGGTTGCCAATTCTGCCTGGATTTTATGTGGATACTGGGAATCATAATGCTGGTCTTCATTCTTATAGTGCAAATGCTTTATTCATTGATCCATAGCTTAAGCCCTGAGTATGTATATTTATCACCTATATATTAAGAATTTTTGAAAAACTCAAGCTTAAGAAACTTTGCATACTATTTTTAAAAATAGTCTGATAAAATATTTCCTCCTTCGAGTATTTTACCTATTTCAGAAACTCAGCCATATTTTGCAGACTGCTTCAATATTAGTAGCAAACTCAGCAAGAAGTTACCCACAGCAATGTACATCCTGTTCTATTAATAAAGAAAATGTAGAGTAAGATAGGGACTAGATCGAAAAAAGATAGGGAGTGGACACAAGCATTTTTCTAAAATGCCATTGATGTGATCTTTATCTGTAAATCCAACACAGTTAAAACTATTCCTCAGTGGATAAATACTGGTATTTTATTTCATACCCTTTAAAAATGGTACTCAATGGCAATCATTTTTTAAAAGTGTATTTGTTGAAGCTATGGTTTCAAAGTATTAAAGTGTTAATCAATTGGTTAGAATCTGAGAACACACGCACCTTTGAATTGAAAAGCAAGTTGACTTTTCTTTAACTAGACTCTGAGATCCCACTTCTATACCTACCCCCCAACCCCAATACCTAGCCCTACAGAAATCTGATATTGTGCTCTCAGGCTTCTAAGTTCACAGTGGTTCAACCAAGTTGCCATGGAAGCATAGTGGCCAACTCTGGAGGCTAAGTATGATCAAGTCAGCTTTGTCATTCTGACAGTGGGGATGGTAAGTTAGACATAGGCCAGCTTCGTAGATTGTTTCTTGTTTTCTATACTGAATGTCCTAAGCACTTGGTCTATTACGAAGATTGAGTACTTTAAACCAAATATCTGCTTCTGAAGTTGGGAAATCTTGCTGTTACGCACATGCATACAACACTCTAAAAACAAAATATACATTAAATGATAAAACTGAAATAACCAGTATCAGAATTGGATTAAAATTTGTCAAAACTCTGGAAAGTACTACATCTCTTTCTGATGACAGCTTGAAACTGATGTTAACTTTTCTATGCTAATTGACAGCTATGGTAGCATTCTACATGTATGGTTTACGTTGGCAGGCATGTTTTTACTTGGATATATAATTTAGCTTATAATTTCCTCATCGGCTCATTCTCAGGGTGCTAGTGGCAAAAGTTCCCATAATTTTGTTGTCGTTGCTGCTGTTGTAGGTTTAGTGAATGTGAAATGTCTTCCATGGGCTCCTGCGTTTGGGGACTCACTCTACAGATGGTGACACTGTTTGGGAATGTTCTAGAACACTAAGTAGGTGGAGCCTTGCCTGGCTTTATTTCCTGTTGGCTCTCTATTCTGGGCTGCTGATGTTGTGTGACCTGCAGCTTCATGCTCCAGTCAGCCATGCCTTCTCTGTTATGATATGCTGTGTTTCCTCTGGAACTGCAAACCAATGAAACCCTTCCTCCCTAAGTTGCTTTGGTCAGGACATTTTATCACAGGAACAGAAGAAATAAAATGAATCCACTATGTAGTTTACATGTAAAAATAGCTGGACGTTCTTGTGGATGCTGGGAAGTGCTTGCTGATGGAAGCATGATAAGCTGTCTCCTGAGAGGCTCAGGCAGAGCCTGACAAATACAGAAGCGGATGCTCGCAGCCAATCATTGGACTGAGCGCAGGGTCCCCGATGGAGGAGTTGGAGAAGGGACTGAAGGAGCTGAGGGGGTTTGTAGCCCCATGGAGGGTGCAACAGTGTCAACTGGCCAGACTCCTTTCCCCCCCACCCCCCCACACCCCGTCCTCCTGGAGGCTGGACCACCAACCAAACAATACACATGGAGGGACCCCATGGTGCTGGCCACATATGTGGCAGAGGAGGGCCTTGTTGGCCATCAGTGAGAAGAAAGGCCCTTGGGCCTGAGGGTGTTACATGCCCCAGTGTAGGGGAATGCCAGGGAGGCAAGACAGGAGTGGGTGGGTAGGAAGAACACCCTCATAGAGGCAGGGTTAGGGGAGATGTGATAGGGAGTTTCCAAATGGGAGAACATTTGAAATGTAAATAAAGTAAATATCAAAAAAAAAAAAAAAAAAAAACCCAAACAAACAAAAAACAAAAAAACCCAGCACAGTTGTTACTACGAGATGACATGAAAATAAATTTGATGCAAGTCCCTTTTAAATCCAGCCCCTCAGCCTCAGTAATATCAGTATATAGCTCCTGTGTCATGCTGCCCTCTTACTTCAGTGATCATATCCCATCACACCTTTGAATTTAAAACCCTTTATTTCCCTCTGTACATGTTGCCTGGTTGCCCGAGGAATGCTCCTTTTCATTTCATCTGGCTGAAGCATAAGTTTAGACTGCTGTACTAAATAGGAGGTAATAAAAACCTGTGAATGCAACTAATTCGTACTCATGTGAAGAATTAAAAAAGATATTTTACTTAGTTTATTTATGACAAGTAGTCTAGAAAAAAAGTTATGAGACTCTGACAAAGTTATCTTTGACTCTGTGCTGGCTAAGATCCAGCCAATATAAATACTACTCATCAGTTAGAAAATCTTAGAGAATTTCAAAAGCCATTATTTCCTTTTTTTTTTTTTTTTTTTTTTTTTTTTTGGTATAAGAATATCTTCATTTTTTTGTGGTGATGATACTTGCATTCAAGTCTTGGTAATAGTGTCTACGATACATGCCATAAAGGCATGTGAGTGGTGATCTGGGTGACGGGGTGGGGAGCTCTACACTCTAGTGCCTGAATCTGCTTTTTCACATGCAAGACACCAAGTTTCTGATGAGCCATCTTCCAGTTCATGGCAAGTAGATGAAACTGGAATGTTTGTGGTTTTATCCCACTGTGTACACCACTGCTTCTTACTGTCGAAATTCTCTTGTATTATCTCAGAGTTACTGGCATGAAAGTATACACTGTTTTAATATGGCCACAACCCACAGTTTAGAATTATGTAAGAACACTCTAAGACTGTCACAGTATTTTAAAGTTTGAATGTTATCCTTTAAGTTGTACCTGAAAATATCTCCTATGCCATGCTTTTTAGACTCATTTTCTGACCTAAGCATTGCAAGTGCAGCCTGTCTCTGATGCCTCTCTCAGGAACTCCTTGCCTCCTGTCTGCTGCAGTGTGCTACCAACTGCCTCATGTGACAGCCACCGTGGTGTGCGTGTGTGTATGTATGTGTGATTTGCATTTCTGTTATTGTTGGGATGCAAACCTCTTGAGGAAGATTGTAGACCTTCAAAAATAAATGTACACATGAATTTCAAATCATTTCATCTTGTCAGTAAGAGATAAGAGAACACTAACATTAGGTAATGCAGATTTTAAGTAGTGGTCTTATCACAAAGAATTATTTATTATTAATTATTAGTTTCTTCATACATAAGCATACATGAAGGTTTAAAATTATACATTAATAGCAAACAACTGCAGTGGAAAAAATTGCTTTTGCAAATTTTTTATTAAGTATGGTGTTTCATGTACTATTCTATTTGATTTTACTTGCCACATATTTATAAATCTCCCAAAAAAAACAATCATGTATAGACTTTAGTTTGTTTTTTCTGATAAGGAAAGTAAGGATGAAAGAGGTAGTAGGTTCAAGACCCCAGGTAACAAGTGGCAGAGTAAAATTTAGGCCCAAAGTTTGGGTGTTGTTTTCTCTACACTGTTCATATTAAATTCCCAGTGCTGATGTCACCTAGACTAGACAGTATTTGATTTCTAGAAACAGTTTTCCACGTTTTTGTCAAAATTTCTTAATATGTTAAAACTTACAAAGCTGTATTACTAAGCTTTTCTCTAATTATTGATAATAAGGATTTATAGTGGATTTTGCCTGTCTAGTTCAGTAATGTGAACAATAACACCTGTGCTATTTGGACCACTAGATAATGTCAAATCATCTATTCATCTATTGCATTCATCAAGTATTCTGTGTTAGATTGATACTTTTAATATAAATTGAATAGGATTCTGAGAGAGTAATGGAGTTAATCTGAACACCACACATTAATTCAAGATGCCACCAAGGATGGCAAGACATTGGAGACGCAGGGAACAACCTGTGTCTTTTTTCCTTTCCAGCTCTCTCTCTCTTTTTTCTTTCCTAATCATCATGCATTAAGATTTTTCTTACAAGAAAACCAATGCTATCTACAGTTCAGATTTGTTGCTTCCAGTGAACTAAATGAAGGGCTGTGTGCTGTTGGCAGAACATGCGTAAAGGCTGTAAGAAAGGAAGGGTTAAATAAGAGAGGCTTCCTGTTTGTATGTTTATCTTCTCTGGAATCCTGGATTCTCATTAATGTTTTAGCTCCACGCGCTTCCTCCTGTAGACATATTACTCCTTCACACTAGGATTGTCTTACCATTTGTAGTTGATCGCTGGAATTTCTTTGCTCACACAAAACATAGATTGTACTAAAACAGTAAATTATACTTGATATAAGTTTACCTTGATGCAGATCTTTTAACTAACTTGGTTGTACCAGAGACAAAAAACTTAATACAGCTTAAAATGGAAGAAAAATTAAGATTCCTCCTTTTTCCCACTGATAAGCTATCCCAATTGGTGATGAGCACTACAGCTCTTTATAACGCCATCTTAGCTTGATACCAAATGGTTAAAACTATGAAGTACTGTCTAAAAGGTGAACTAGGTAGTTGCGGTGGGTCTTTATAACATGTAGTTTATAAATCAATACCAATTTGTGTGTGGTTGTACACAACTCTGTTGTCTAGCAGTGGAAAGGCACAGGTAGGAGAGTCTTAGGTTGAAAAGGCCAGCCCAAGGTACATAGTAAGATACTATCTAAAAACAATAAATCAATGTCAGGGGAGGTGCCTCTCTAAGTTCCAGTTGTGATGATGAGTGAGTGTGTGAACTTGGGGGCTACACATTCCTCCTGTAGTGGCTACAGTCACCTTTTAATTAAGATGTAGGTGAACAAAGCACTATCAATGTTACATCTATATTTAACGTGTATATTTCCCACAACACTTTGGATAGAGATATTTAAGGCAAATGTCCATTATTCTAACTCAGTTAATCTACAAAACAAATAACTCGTGTGCCAAAGAATACATGCAAGGGGTATTTAGAGCCAATAGAACCTAGCACATCAATTGCATAGTCTCTCTTTCAATGGTAAATTTTAGGTACTCTGACAAGGTCTAAAGTTCTTTGGCCTCCTAAGTTTTGTGAAAGCTGGTGAGTAAAAATGATATTTGGAGTTTGGGCAATGGTTATAAAGACAAATTTTTATGATACCCAGAAGTAAATGCAGAATCTCAGTGGCAAGTATTGCAAATGATATTCGATCTATTTTTGAATATGCCATGGATCATGATTTTGTTGAAAGGTTGAATGAGTGTTCATTTTAATATACTCTTGATTATTTCTTCCCTTAAACTGTGCTAGTAAAATGAAGATAGATGAATAAGCTTCCCCCATCTCCTTATCTAGAGAAATGAAGTTCTTGGGCAAGCTGTGATAAGTGGCCTGACAACTGATGGGGTCCAAGATGTTGGTGTTTCTTTACTTTAGAAAACTGGAAAGATCCCACTTTGGGCAGGGTGAAGAGTAAGTAAGAAGTATTACTGGAAGAAATGACAAATTAAAAAGCATTAACTACTTCTGTGGTTCTAAATCTTTATCACCCTTCATATCTGACATTAATTGTTTTATCAGAGGGGAACTGCAATAAAAATTTTTTATTTGCAGTTCTTTGTAAGAAACAGTAAAATGCTGGAGGAAATAGGAATTAGAGAAATCAAGGTATTTGGCATTCTGGAGCAGCATTTTAGAAATAAATAATCATGGGCGAAGTCAAGGTATCCAGATGCTGTTTTTATCTTTAGCCAGTGAAGCCAAGACATAGATAGTTAATGTGCCATGCCACCTTCTAGTGAGTCCTGCTTTGTACAAGCTGCACAAAGCTTTTCACAGTACCCATGTTTTAGTGAGCTAGTTAGTAACCGTATTTGGTTGCATGTAGTACTTTAAGGCTTGAATTTAATATGAGATAAAGAAAGAAGGGCTATTCTACTTAAAAATAAGATGATGAAACTAACTATTACATTTTTATTTTCTGAAAATACTATATAACGTTTGGAAAAAGACATATACCTACAATTTACTATAAATGGCATATTGGGGAAAGCTTACAATTCACAAGTGTCTAACATATTTACATAGCCATATTTATAAAGAAACACTTGTTCAAACCATTTATGTTTTATTTCATATCCTGGTGCTTGTTATTTTTTAACAAGGGTTTTCCTTCTTTTTTATTATTTTATTTATTTACATCTCAAATGCTACCCTTCTCACAGACCCTCTTGCAGAGTTCCTCATTCATCCCTTCACCTCTGAGAAGGTGACACCCTGTGTCCCCCTACCTTGGGGCATAAAGTCTTCACAGAATTAGGTATATCATCCCCCCATGAAGCCAGACAAGGCAGCCCTCTGCTACCTATGTGCCAGGGGACTTGGACTATCCTGTGTAAGTTCTTTGGTTGATGGCCCAGTCTCTGGGAGTTCTCAGGTTCCAGGTTAGTTGACACTGTTGGTCTTCCTGTGGGGTTTCCATCCCTTTCAGTTCCTTCAATCCTTGCCATAATTTTTCCATAGGGATCACTGACCTCCACTTATCATTGATAAAGGAGAGCTACTAATTTCTTTGACTTAATTTTATATCCGGCCACTTTGCTGAAGTTGTTTATCAGCTATAGGAGTTCTGTGGCAGAATTTTGGGGGTTGCTTATCATATCATCTGTAAATAGTGCTACGTTGACATTGGTATTGGATTTTGTCAGAAGTCTTTTCAGCAACTAATGAGTGGATTACATTCTGGATTTTCATGTATTGAACCCTGCATCCCTGGGTTGAAGTCTACTTGATCATGGTGAATGATGTGTTCTTGAATTTGGTTTGTGAGAATTCTATTGAGTATTTTCTCACAGACACACATAAGCGAAATTGGCCTGAAGTTCTTTTGTTTTGTTGGGTTTTTGAGTGGTTTAGGTATCAGAGTAACTATGGCTTCATAGAATGGATTAGGTAATGTTACTTCTGATTTCATTTTGTGGAATAGTTTGAAGAGTTAGAATTCTGCACTAAAACCATCTGGTCCTGAGCTTTCTTTGGTTGGGAGGTTTTTAATGAATGCTTCTATTTCCTTAGGGGCTATAGAACTGTTTAGATAGTTTACCTGATCTTGATTTAACTTTGGTATGTGGTATCTGTCTAGAAAATCATCCATTTCATCTAGATTTTCCAGTTGTGCCAAGTATAGGTTTTTGAAATAAGACTTGATGTTTTTTTTTAATTTCCTCAGTTTCTGTTGTTATGTTTCCCTTTTCATTCCTGATTATGTTAATTTGAATATTGTCTATGTACCTTTTAGTTGGTTTGGCTAAGGGTTTGTCTATCTTGTTGATTTACTTAAAGAACCAGCTCTTTGTTTTGTTGATTCTCTGTATTGGTCTCTTTGTTTCTAATTGGTTTATTTCACCCCAGAGTTTGACTCTTTTCTGCCATCTTGGTTGCGTTTGCTTCTTTTTGTTCTAGAACTTTCAGGTGTCCTATTAAGTTGCTTGTATGATATCTTTTTAATTTCTTTATGAAGGCATAAATTTTCTTCTTAACACTGATTTCATTGTGTCCCATAAGTTTGGGTATGTTGTGCCTTCATTTTCATTGAAATCTAGAGAGTCTTTAATTTCTTTTTTCTTCCCTGACCAAGTTATGATTGAATAGAGAACTGTTCAGCTTCTATAAGTATGCCAGCTTTCTGTTTTTGTTTGTTTGTTTGTTTGGTTGTTGCTGCTGTTGTTGTTGTTGTTGTTTAAATCCAGCCTTAGTCTGTGGTGATCTGATAGAATGCAAGGGGAGGGGTTGTTTCAATTTTCTTGTATCTGTTCAGGCTTGTTTTTTGTCCAATTATATAGTCAGTTTTGAAGAAGGTTCTGTGAGGTGCTGAGAATAAGATATATTCTTTTGTTTTGTGGGGAAATGTACAGTATATATCTGTTAAATCCATTTGCTTCATAACCTCTATTAGTTTCACTGCATCTCTGTTTAGTTTCTGTTTCAATGACCTGTGTATTAGTGAGAATGGTGTTAAAGTCTCCCACTATTATTTTGTGGAGTTTAATATATGTTTTGAGCTTTAGTAATGTTTCTCTTCTGAATGTGAGTACCCTTGCATTTGGGGCATAGATTTTCAGCATTGAGACTTCATCTTGGTGGAATTTCCCTTTTATGAGTATGGAATGTCTTTCTCCATCTCTTTTGCATACTTCTGGCTGAAAGTCTATTTTATTAGATATCAGAATGGCTACTCTAGCTTGTTTCTTGGAACTGTTAGCTTGGAAAACCTTTTTCCTGCTCTTTACTCTGAAGTAGTTTCTTTGTTACTGAGATGTGTTTCTGGTATGCAGCGGAATGATGGTCATATTTAAGCATACAATCTATTAGCCTGTGTCATGCTACTGGTGAATTGGGTCCATCAGTGTTAAGAGATATTAGTGACCAATGATGCTTAGTTCTTGTTTCTTTGTTATCAGATGCAGTAATATATGTTTGTGATTTTCTTCTTTTGAGTTTGTTGTAAGATAGTAATTTTTTGTGTTTTCTTGGGTGTAGTTACCCTCTTTGTATTGGAGTTTTCTTTCTAGTATCCTTTGTAGGGCTGGATTAGTAGGCAGTATTGTTTAAATTTGGTCTTGTCATATAGTATCTTGGTTTTTTGATTTATGATGAGAGTTTTGCTTAGTAAGTAGTCTGGGCTGGTCTCTTAGAGTCTGCAAGACATGTGTCCAGGATCTTGCTTTTACAGTCTCTGTGGAGAAGACAAGTGTAATTCTGATAGATGTGCCTTTATATTTTACTTGGTTGTTTTCCCTTGCAGGTTTTAATATTCTTTCTTTGTTTTGTACATTTAGTGTTTTGATTATGAGGATTTTCTTTTCTGATCCAATTTGTTTGGTGTTCTATAGGCTTCTTGTACATTTAAGGCCATCTCTTTCTTTAGGTTAGGGAAGTTTGCCTCTGATTTTGTTGAAGTTTTTTTCTGACTCTTTGAACTGGGAATCTTCACCCTCTTCTAATCCTATTACTCTTAAGTTTGGTCTTTTCATAATTTCTCATATTTCCTGGATGTTTTCCGGGATGTTTGGGTTCTTTGACCGATGTATCAGTTTCTTCTTCAGTATCTTCTATGACTAATATTCTCTCTTCCATCTCTTATATTCTGTGGGTAATGCTTGCATCTGTAGTTCCTGTTCTCTTTCCTAGGTTTTCCACCTCCATGGTTGCTCCATTTGTGTTCTCTTTATTGCTTCTATTTCCATTTTTAGGTCTCTTGTGTTAGCTGGCCTGGAGGTGCGAGTAGGCCTCTCAGGAGGCAGTTGAAGCTGTGTGTCCTGGGTTAGTGCAGGTCTCCTGGGAGGTCGTCAAAGCTGTGTCTCTGGTTTGAGCAGGCCTCCTGTGCCCCTCCTGGGAGATAGGCAGGGCTGTGTGTGTGGCAGGGGTGTGACAACCAATTTGACATAAGTGCAGGTGGAGGTGTTGTGCTTCTTCTTCTTAAAGATTTATTTTGTATTTGTGTTTGTGTGTATGCATGTGTGTGTGTGTGTGTGTGTGTGTGTGTGCACGCACACATGCACATTGGATATGAATGTCTGTGCATGAATGTACATGCATGTGGGCATACAAGTGCTCTGGGAGGCTATAAGAGGACATTGCCTCCCTTAGAGCAGCAGCTATAGGCAGTGTTCCCAACTGAGGGTGCTGGGAACTGAACCTGAGTCCTCTGCAAGAACAGCAAGTGCTACTAACCTCTGAGTATCTCTCCAGGCTCTAGTGTAGTGGTTCTCAACTTGTGGGTGGTGAGGCTACCAGACATCATGCATATCAGATATTTACATCATATTCATCACAGTGACAACATTACAGTTATGAAGGAGCGACACAAACAGTTTTATGGTTGGGAGTCATTATAGCATGAAGAACTATATTAAACAGTGGCAGCATTGCAAGGTTGAGAACCACTGAGCTAGTGTTTGTTTCTTATTCAAATGTGGGATAATTTGTGTTTTAGACCCATGAACAAATATTCACTTACTATTAGCTAGCAAGATAATAGAGAGAATTTGTTTCTTAATCTACAAACCACAATAGACTTAATTTTTGCAGAAAGAAGTTTAAACAAATATTAAAGCCATAATGGAGATACAGTGACCATGGGCTTGGATTCACTATCATGGATAAGTACAGGATGTTCATGTTATAAATCTTTTCATTAGCATTAACTTGGAATATATAGCTTTGAAAAAACCTTAACTTTGAATTACATAATGGGTATGCATGCATATACATGAAAGGAATACAATACGTGTAATAGTAAGATAATGGAAATTGTAAAATATACACAAAGCAGATTCAATCTATGGGCAAACTGTATTAAAACCAACATTTTTGATAACTGGTTAAGTAAAATCAATTTTAACAGATATTTCCTATTTTGCACAAAACACTTCATTAAAAACATTGTATACTACACAATTGTGGTTATTTAATACTGACAAGGCTCTTCGACTAGATGTCCCAGTGCCTGGCATATGGGGATCAACAGGCTCCCAAAATAGAAGGATAAGGCTGAAGTGCTTCCTGAGCTCTTATGGCTTTTCTGACCTGCTTTCTCCAGATTTTCTCTATCACCTTGTGAAGCTGCATGAGTGTGAGCTTGTGTGTGCATGTGCGTGTGCATGCACATGGGCGGCGGTGCATGCGCACGTGTGCATCTTCAGGTGTTTCTGAGGAAGCTAGACTGGAAGCAAGGGAAGGGAAGATGCAGCCTTCCAGAGGTGCAGCAGCTTGCCCCAGTGCTGGAAGGGCCCCGAGAAGCCTCATGACTGTTCTCACTAGACACAGGAGGTGGCCAGAGAATGACTGGAACAAATCTGGATTTTGTTGTGCTCAGAGGTGTTTACCTGATCATTAGCTGTTTGGTGGCACAGAAAATGTTCAATCCATCCATCTTCCTGTCTAGTGACTTTTTCTGTTAGCCCATGAATTATGTATTTTCACTAACTTAACACATAACCTTGGTCCAGGTGCTCTCAAATGCTTCACTAACATGAAAGGCATGTGCTGACTCTGTAAGCGTTTTTATTTCTGTCTGAGACAGGTTTTAGGTTAGCAGATAAAACATTCTTGACATCTTTAATACCCTTTATAGGGTCTTTTATAAATAATAGTTGTCAGTCAACAGTTTTTCCATAAGCACTGAAATTTTAAAATAGAGTTTGGTGGGTGGCTACAGGTTGTTATTGGAAAATAAAAACCACCTATTTACTTGTTTTTCCATCAAATGCCTCATTCACTATTTTGCCAATTTGAAAATGTTGTTGTAATGCCCCAGGGAACATGCAGCACCAATGAGCTAATCATAGTTGAAGAAAACATATATTCTAAGAGAATTTGCAGACAGATTATTAAAGCTTAGTGGGTAGACCCTTTAAGCTGGCATTGGTTGGCCTGGCACACAAAGCAAGGGAACATAGTACCTATGTGTTTGGCGGTCAGGGGGATTTGTAATATTTGGAGAGGACACTTTATAAGTGGATAAAATAATCAAGGAAGCAAATTTCTGTTTAGGTCTTATTTTTACTTTTTAAAGTGTGTGTGTGTGTGTGTCTGTCTGTCTGTCTAGATATGGGATTTGAGCATGTGAGTACAATGCTGGCTAAAGCCAGTTGGAGGTATCAGATTCCCTGGGCCTGAAATTACAGATGGTTGTGAGCCACCTCACGTGAGTGCTGGCCACTAATCTTGGACCATCTGCAAACGTACTATATGCTTATAACTGATTAGCCTTCCTTCCTACCTGCAAGGTATGCATCCTATTGTGCAGTCTGAGGAGTGCCCTACAGACCAGCCTCAGCAGGGAGGAGAGAAGCAGTTGAACACAAAGGCCATGAAGCTGAGCGCTGTGTATTTTAATCTCCATTGCTCCAACTGGGGTGACCTGGAGAAAAGCAGTGAACAGGATGTAAAGTGAATAAATAAAAATAAAATGAGTAATAGAAAATGCAAGACAAGAATATTTTTAAAAAGATATCACATACTGTTCTTGTAAAGTAATAAAACTTGCTTTACTCATTAAAAAGAAAAAAAATTTCTGTGTTCTCTGTGCCTACAGCTCTCTCCCAAATCTTGTTTTTCTTTCTATTTATTTATTATTTTATTTTATTTTTACTTGTTTGTTAGAAGAACATATCCCACAGACAGCCAACAGTTTTTGCCATAGCCCTGCTCCAGTTGTCGGGACCCACATGAAGACCAAGCTGCACATCTGCTGCATATGTGTGGGGAGGGCTGGGTCCAGCCCGTGTATGCTCTTTGGTTGGTGTTTAAGACTCTGAGAGCCCCAAGGGTCCAGGTTAGTTGACTCTGTTGGTCTTCTTGTCGAGTTCCTATCCCTTTTGGAGTCACAATTCTTCCCTCTATTCTTCCTTAAGACTCCCCAAGCTCCACCCACCGTTTGGCTGTGGGTGTCTGCATCTGCCTAAGTCAGTTACTGGGTGGAGCCTCTCAGGGACAGCCAGTGCTAGACTCTTTAACCTCTGGCAATCCCTGATCTCTTCCTTTCTAGAGTGTCTTCTCCAGAGTGCTGTTTAACCAGAACCATGCATTTCTTTAACCTTTTCAGACTGGCTTCTTCCACTTCAATACTATGGATATAATGTTCCCCCTTCCCTTCTCTTATATTCCCACCCCTTCCCTCCCTCCACTTCCTGAGAATAACACTGAAAATTCATGAATAACATTCCATTGTCTGAATGCTCTACAACTTTAG
The DNA here is from genome assembly GCA_028551405.1 of Uromys caudimaculatus. Classification (NCBI taxonomy): domain Eukaryota; kingdom Metazoa; phylum Chordata; class Mammalia; order Rodentia; family Muridae; genus Uromys; species Uromys caudimaculatus. The sequence goes on along the minus strand of CM052705.1, from coordinate 63,907,063 downwards.
TTTCCAATGAATTAGCAAACTGTCTTCCATTACAGCTACACCATTTTACATTCCTGCCAACAATGAATGAGGATTCCGCTTGTTCCCTTTCTCAGCACTGTTTGTATTATCAGTGCTTCAGACTTGGGCCATTCTGTGTATAACAACTCTCCTTGTTTCAGTCTGCTTTTCCTTTATAGTAGAGGATTTCGAGCATCTGTTAATATGCCGTCAGCATAGCATCCCTGGTGAGACATCCACTAAGAACTTTGGTCTAGTTTTAAGTTAGTTGTTTATTTTCTTATTGTTGAATTTTAAGAGCTCTTTGGATATTTCAGATAGCAGGTTGGTTTTATCAGATGCAAACAGCCTCAGGGTCACACATGAAACTAAGTGCTGTCTATAGCCATTGTGTCTAAATCATCCATTGTGAAGCAGACTTATTCAGGTTTCACGGTGCCCTAGGATGTAGGAACAGTAGTACCAGGACTCTCTGCCCAGTGCTTATTGGAATTGTTAGTGCATACTTACCCTCACAGTCAGCTTCACAGTTGTGTCTCTGTGCTGACACTATAACAGATTTCACTGATGTAGTTTTCCAGTGTATTCTATATTGCTCTGAGTCTGAAAGGTAGATTGCAATAGTTCTGGAGTCAGTTAATTTTAAGGAAAAGTGTATTTTCTATTCCTGTTGGAATTTCACTGTACTTACTTATGATCATTTCAAGGCTCCATGTGAGAAACTTGTTTAACTGTTTATCCATCATGCTCGAGACGAATGTTACTGTCAGACAGAAACTTGCTGTCGTTCCTCAGAATTAACATTCCAGGGACCATGCTTTGGAAAATGGCTGGACAAACAGATATCTTAGTGAGAAGTCCAGAGAAAAGGTTCTAACATGGAAGTTGACTTTGTTTGCAAACCCCTGGGTGTAGCAGCTCATCCCAGGTTTCTAGATTTCTCATCGGTTAATAGCAATAACAGGCACTCTTGCGTTCAATTTCGGCTTCACTTCTTCTATTATATAGAAAATGAAATTGGATTAAAGCTTACTATAGAAGTATCGCTATACTCCTTAAATATAAAATACGTAACTATAATATATATTAACCTTGCACTTTGATTTCCATGACTTTACTTGTCATCCCATACATATTCTGAAAGCACATTTATTCTTTTTTTTTTTTTTTAATTTATTTTTTCCAGGTCTCCCCTTTGGAAACCTCATAACCCATCCCCCTCCTCTGCCTTTATGAGGGCGCTCCCCTACTCACCGCCCACTCCAGTCTTTCCTCGCCAGCATTTCCCTACACTGGGGCATTTATTCTTAACCAGTGTAGTAAATACACTGTCACCAGCTGGGTGCTGTGCACTTGTTATCCACAGCATGTCCCCTACAGAATGCTGTCCTATACCTTGCCTCTCTTACCCTCTCTTGCTCTCTGGAACTCATAGGGAGGTGCCTCCGCCCTGGAGGGGAGCACCACAAGAGCACAGGCTGCCCCCAGAGCCTGTACCCTTGCAAGGTGCAGGCTGCCCTAAGAGCCTGTCACTTAGCAGGAGCCAAATGCAAGATTGTTCTATATTTTTGAATTACATCATCCTGTTTTCAATTTTTGTACCCGCAGTGCTGAGGAGGGGCTCCTTCTTTCATCCTGAATGTGTTTATCATCAGAGTTCCCACAACATAATCCTTCCCTGACTTTGCTTTCATTCTAGTTCCGAGAACAAATTGTCCTGCGGTTCAGGGCACTGCCTGCTTCCCTACTGTGATTTAGCCTGTCTCCTCTAGCTTATTCCCTCTTGTTCCCTTACTGAAGTCAGATGCGGATCAGTAGGAGTGAGACCTTAAGGTTTCCCTCTTTCCTTTTGAATTAATTTCTCCTCACTTTGACTATTTTTCATTCATTTCATTTTTCTCCATACATTCATACACTGCCAAAACAGCTTTTGATATTATTATGTTATTGTTCTTCGCTAGAAGTGAAGACATGGAGAAATGTAAGCTAAGAAAGTTTTCTCCAGAGGGGAAAAACCTCATGTTTCAAAATCACAGTCCTGTTAATTTCCTAAGAGTTCAGTGTCCCACAATATGTCACAGGAGATAGAAATGATTCCTAAATTCTGGTGGAGAGAGATGATTGGTTAGATAGTAGATCGTGGAACTGTAAAGCTAAAGGCCCAAGGAAGGTGTAACTGAGTCCTGGATGCCACTTGGTAACAGAAACAATAATGAGAAAAGGAATGATAAGTATTATAAATTATCCCACCTTTCTGTCTTTCTCTAAGCAGGTATGTCTCCTGAGAACAATAGAGACCTAGAGTTCCAAGTCTTCAGATGTGCATTAAATAATTGTCAGTGTTGATTTGGGGAAGGTTGAGCTTCAAACTTGCATGCTCTAGGCAAGTCTCTCCCACTGAACGGCCTGTCCAGCCCTGGAACTTACTATAATTGTTCCACATTCCTGTTTGGTGTGACAGAGCACCTGATAGTGAGGGATTGTAATTTCTTTTTTTTAAATTTTTTTTATTTTTTGATACTTTATTTACATTTCAAATGTTTTCCCCTTCAAACCACTATTGACTGTTCTATTAAGATTTGTTTTTTTGTTTGTTTCTAGAACTTCCAGTAACTGATTCTTAAAATTTTTTTTAGATGTTTTTCAATGTTAAATACTTATGAGTATTACTTTCACTCAAATTAATTTATTTTAATAGCAGCATGTAAATAATTATAGAATTCAGGGATAATTAACTTTCACAACTTCTATATAGTTATATTTTTTATATTCTATAGTTTATAGTTATTAATTATTAGTTTTCTATTCTATTCTATATTCCATCAATTGTCCACGTCTCTAACTGTTCACTTATAAAAACTTGATTCTTATCTTCATTCAATTAATTTATTTAAATATACTTTGTGCATTGTAATTTATTTTTATTAATAGAGGTAATAATATAATATAAATATTCTATTCTTCCTGCAAATTGGAAAACCACAACAGAAACAAATGAGTATAGTTTTGGTAACTCAGAATACAAATTATATTGTTTTTAAGCAAACCCTAAAGTAAACTACACTTTTTTTTACTGCTTACTAGGTGCTGTTGTTGACACCTTACCTATATTGTGCCTAATTTTTAAAGAAAACCCAAACAGATGCCATACTCTTTCTATGGATGGGGGTGTATAGATCTGAGTGTTGTCTTTGTTAGGCTTCTCTTGCTGAGATATTTCACCATGACAAAAGCAACTCTGCTGGAAAGGGTTTATTTGACTTACATATATACAGTCCATCATGAGAGAAACTAAGACAGAACCTCAGGGCAGGAGCTTGGAGGCAGAAACTGAAGCAGAGATCACAGAAGAATGCTGTTTGCTAGTTTGCACCCCCTAGCTTGTTCTGTTTACTTTTTTATAGCTCTCAGTAATGTTATGTTATAACAAAGAAAAATGGAACACTCTAGGCAGTCTTCCCCAGGATGGCCAGTCAAACCCAGGGTCCAGTGTAGAGCTTGTTGTCAACTATGAAGGCTTGGCTGTATTTACGTATTTATTAGCAACTGCATTTTAATTTATTTATTTTTTTTTACTTCACCTATGATGTCTTGACAAATCCAAATAACAGAACTAATAAGCAAATAGTTTCCTTTGGAGAAGGATAAAAAGATACTCACTTTCAGAGAGAATACACATTGAAGAAAAACATATGATAATTATGTTAAAGCCCGTGGGCCTGTCTCAGCTGCATGTTTTGAATGGACCCTCGGAGTACAGAGTCCAATTTGCTGAGTCCTAGATAGGTTGCTAATGGCTACAAAACTTTGCATTCTAATTTAAAATTGCCAACTTTGGAAAACACTGTTTTACCTCAGGTAATTACACTTCCAATTGGTAACAGAAGTAAAAGCAAGATTTCATTCTTTTTTTTTTTTTTTGGTTTTTTGAGAAAGGGTTTCTCTGTGTATCCCTGGCTGTCCTGGAACTCTCTGTGGACCAGGCTGGCCTGGAACTCAGAAATCCTTCTGCCTCTGCCTCCCAATTGCTGGGATTAAAGGCATGTGCCACCACTGCCCATCCATTCTTTTCTTGTAAGTAGCCTCTGAGTTGCTTTCAACTCCTTTTCTTCAAATTCAGAGTAAATTTCTTCATCGTATTTATTTGGGGTAAAGTGTGATCACTACAACTTTAATTTTCACTGTATATTTTTAATCCCAATGAGCTTGGTCCAAGAACTTATACTGCTTCTCAAACCTACTATATCTTTTATGTTGCCAAGTGGGGGCAAAGGACTTCAAAATTGCACAGATAAGCGGCATTAGTCCATATAGCTCAGTGACTCAGTCAATAGCTCAGTGATTTGTTCTTTCTTGATTACACCCTGCATTGATGACCCAAGGAGGTAGTTACATTATGGACTAATGTTGCGGTTCTTCAAGTAGAAAATAAACTGACATCAGCATTGCAAGCAATTTACTGGATGAAACAAAGGCCAACCTCATAGGTGAGGTCTCTGTGCAATTGTACAAGACCTTGTGGCCAGAAAGCTCCAGGGTTAAGTGTGTGCATTATGGACTCTTTGTAGCTCTCAAATTCCTAATGGATACTAAGTCCATAGTATTAGCAGGAAGGGTCTTGAAAAGACACGAGGGTACAGGATGTATAGAGTTAGTGTTCATACACAAAGAACAGTAAAAAGATTGTCTTGTTCTCCTCCATGTGAGGAGATCATGAGAAGACAGTGGTCTGCAAACTTGTAAACGGGTGCTTGCTCCACACCAGACCTGCTAGCACTTTGTTTGAACTTGGACTTCTAGGCTTTATCATTGTAAGAAAAGATGTTCAAAGTTTCCAGTCTATGGAATTTTGTTACATCAGCCCGCCCTTTGATATTAAATGCAAATATTAAGAATTTGATATTAAGATACTTTGCTATTGCTATTTTGAAATTCTTTAGACTTTTCATAGAAGAGGCACTGTATTTTTAGTTTAATTTTAATTTTATTCAAATTACATCACAGTTCCTGGGTTGAAAGCAAGAAGGAGAAGGGTTAAGTGGAAACACCCTTTCACAGGTCAGGTCCATGTCTACAGGGCACTGGGGATTTCTCAAGCCAAATCTGGCAGTCAGAAAAACTTGGTGTCACTCAGGATCCTATCACTGAGCAGTTGAGAGGGAACTTCTTTCTCCACACAAAGACTGAGATGAGAATCAGAGCAGCCTTGTAGGCCAGTTCAGTCATACACTGTGGCTGCAGTTCTTCTAAGTGAAATCTCACAAAACAGTTAAATATTCTCCATTCCCCTGTGCTTCATTGAATGTAAAACCTTGGAAATAATGTCAGCACTTGTAGTACTTCTATACTTCTGTACTGCTGCTGCCCTGAACTGTCAACCAGAGCTTATCTTATTAATCCATCAGAAATCAGACATGCATCTGATTGGCTAACACAGGGTGCTGACACGGTAACCTTTCTGGCAGCTTTAGGAAAGAATGTTGTGTTGTCTTTCCACTTTCTGGAGCGCTCTGGAATTTCCATACTCCTGGTAGCCTTTCTACAGATTTCCTGTATCCCTCGAACCTTTATTCTGCAGTTAGGAATCCCCAAAATAAGAGCTGAGGAATTTTCTCTGACTTTAAAATAGACTATGTTTGGCCTACTTTACAGTCTATTGAAAATCTTTCACCAATTACAGTAGAGCAGAACATCTTTAGGGCCTGTTATTCTGCTCACTACATTATTATTTTTTTTTCCTATGAACTAGCTTCCCCAAATTTCTCTCTCATTTTCTATTATTAACATTATTTCTATAAGAGAGCATTTTGTTTCATTTGAAACCAACTAGGTAATGACATTTTGTAGCATCTACAATAAATTCTATAAATGTCAAATAGGTGTGTGAATGAATGGATCACTGAGCAAAACATTGTTTCATTTCAGACTAATAGTAGGACACCATAAAGAGTAACCACGAATTCACTGCTTGTGTATATGGTGCCTTTGTTTCTATTCCTTTGAAAGTACTGCCTTTGCAGTTATGATCTACGCTAGAATCCACTGGGGAGTTTGTTAAGAAGTCTGTGGCTGAGTAGTTCACATGTCACTTATATCAGTACTTTGGGCTGGGACCACATTGGCTTTTTCTGGAGTTCCCTGTCCAGTGTGGGTTCTGGGAACCAAACTCTAGTCCTCTGCAAGAGTTGTGAGCTCTCTTAACCTGCAGCATCTCTCCAGACCCCAACTGGTTTCCTTTAAAAGAATTCTAGGTAACTCCAATATGTAGGGTTATGATGTTTTATATGCCTTAAGCCATGTGCCTTATATGTTAAACGTGGGCCATTACAAGTTAATAGTTCTTAACTAAAGAGAGATTTCCACAGTAGATGCTCTTTGTGTTGACTTGCTTTGATTTGTAATATTTTAACAGAATGGTGAAAAGCTAATGATTTTATCACTGACAGCCCATCATGACCTTCAGACAGACATTTAATGGCATTAGTAACTAATTTGGGTTTTTGAAAAAAGTTATTTATTCATATTTTCTCTGCAAAAGACAAAGTATTATAAAAACCTAAAAAAAGCTATTGACAAACAAAATAGCTAACATACCAAGCTGATTTTAAAATTGTACAAGTGGAAAAATAATTCATTATTAGGAGACTTAAGGTAAATACACATGGGGAATCCACAATTGTAATAGAGAAATTATGGGATATTTTCTCTAGTGTTAAGTTTCTATGATCCTAAGATTTTGCAGTTATTACATTAAATTGGATAAAACAGCACTGCTTTAACACAGTTGTTGAGTATAACAGAACATAAAAATAATCCCAAAGAATACACAAGCCAGACGGGAAAGGGTATCATTTCAGACAAACTTGAGGAGCCACTTGACCCGGCACTGGGGAAGCGGAAGGAGGGCTTCATTCATTTGCTTATTTAACTATTCTAAAAGACATAATTAGTTCTATTAAATTATTGCTGCAGAGGAAGGATAGAAACATGAGAACTAGTGAAAAGAAGGGGCTATAAAGGCAATGGTAACTCATCTTGAAAATTTCAAGAGCTACATAATGTCGAACACAAGGCCATACTGGCTTGCTTTTGTTTACTGCTGGGGATCAAGCAGGAGGTCCATGGGGCTACAGTTCCTAAGGTAGTATTGGATCCATGGGCCTGATTTCACTAAATTCCAAGATTTGGGGTGAGCTAAGGGCAGATGTACAGAAGTGAGCAGCTGTTTTCTGTGCTCATTGTCAGTTGATGGCTGGTTCACCTAGTAACTCTGGCTCTCACCGTACCTACTATATAACAGATTTTGTCATAAAGCTGTCCAGAAATAACAGAGAAGCATCTACCTACATATAATGTTGAGACTTTTATTTTTTGCAGTGACTATGAAACATTTAATGGTCATTTTACTGAAGTCCTGAGTAGGAACTGTGGAAAGGAAGTGGCTGATTGCACAATCTCCTCATTTTTACAAAGACATCAGTTTCTCCCTCTTTCTCTGCCTTTTGTTCTGCCCTTCTTTCCTGATGGGAATAAACAGTTCTTTGTCTGCAACCATGTTTAAGCCATTGCTTTTTCTCTTCGAGTCCTCTTTCCACTGTGAAGCAGATAGTACAACTGGGGAAGACATAGCTCCCAGTCACAACAGTGAAGCACTCAGCTTTTTATTAACATTTCACGTGAGTAGTGACTGATACAAGTCAGTTAGGAGAGAGACCATCTTCATCGAGCACCCAGTGTCTCTGGAGTTGCCAGTGTTGTGAGTGGCTCACTCATAACTATGTGTAGCGAGACAAACATGGTCTTCCTTCAATGGACATAGAGATCCTCATCTCTTTCCAGTAAGTGGACTTACTTGTATACTTACTTCGTTCCTGCAATGCTCGTCTAGTGTGGTAAGTGTAGATCAAGGATTGTCAGCCACACTCAGGGATGATGGAATTGTTTCTTTCCCTCCTTATGAATTTACTACGAAGTAAATGTTTCTGGGGCTTTTTACAAAACAGGGAAGGCTGTATTTGTTCCACGTTAGTTATCAATTCATGATGAACACAATAATAAAAATGTATTGTCTGGAAATGAACATAGAATCCCTCATACCTAATTTGTCTGTTTTGCTTTGGTACAACCTCAATCAAAATGGAGTTAATCAGGAGTGACCTCATAGGGTCACTAACTCTAAAATTAATTCTGGTTTTAATGATATATGTCTCTAATTTATACCTTAAAAGTGTGGACCACCTGTGTTGTTGACTGGCTGTGATCATCTTGAGACCTAAGGGATTTCTACCAAGAGAAAACCCAGACATGCAGGATACATGTTTCTTTAAAGTGATGCTATAAAATTATTTTCTCAATTAAATCTAAGTGATTCACTTTTTATTTTTAAAGCCATAAAACTTGTGGCTTTGAGATGATTGAATATATGTTTGTGATTTGTTTTCACTGGCCTCTTTCCTTATTACCCTTCTCCAGTGACACCGTTCATGTAGCGTAACCACAAGTCTTAAAGCGCGTTTTGTAGACAGGGCCACATTTGGCATTGGGCTATAGCTTGCAGTAATACAATTTTATAGAAAATAGCAGTATTAATTAGCTATGTTCTGGTAAGCTGGAAGTACATGTTTATGATTATTGTCTAAAGCCAAACAGGAAAATGTAAAAGCAATAATAAATATGTTCCTTCTCATTCCACTCTACCAGCTTAGGCAAATTTTTGACTGGAAAAGCATAAGTGAGTAATTAGATAATTGCTGCCTTGATTGAGCTTAATAGGAAACATTTCAATTAGGCTAAAACTACACAGAAAGGAAGTGGGTTTTTTTTTTACAAAGGGAAACATTCCCTGTCATGTAACTGTCAGCTTGTGCCCACACTAAGAGATGGGATTAAGTGGATCTGTGCAAAGGAAACAAAAAAAAAAAAAAAGAAAAAGAAAAAAAAAGAAAAAGAAAGAAATGATTGCTGTAATTAGACCTGTAGTTAAACATTGTGTCTTCTGATAGGATTTCTTGATGATTCTAACGTTGATAACATAGCCCCTATCAATGCCTGTAACAAATTACTGCCTTAAATCTACCACAATGCAAGTTCCTGGAGAAAGAAAGTCATAATTTTCCCATAGTGCAAAGACTAACATTCTAGAGTTGCGGTCGTCTCCGAGCCACCTGCGTGCTAACCAGTAATCAGCAAATCCATTTGGGGCTAGTTTGCCTGGTTAATAGCTTCTCCCTGGCATACCTGGAGTGTGTATCTGTTTGCTGACTCAGGACCTGAGCCAGATGTTAAAAGGTTCCTTTCTCAAGTATGGATCCTAGGAACAGTGCTATTCTTATCCTGGGGGTTGAGGCATTAGTATGACCTCTCTGACTTGTCCACATAGAGATTTTATCCTATTTAAACATTTAACGAGTTTATTGCTTCACCCAAAGGCCATTAAGTTCTTGGGTTTGATTTAGTTACTGATGCCACTTGATGTCCCATCCCCAGTGAGCCTGCACAGACTATCGAGCATATAGACAATAAATCCTTAATGTTGTTTTAATACTGCTTGCTTAATCAGAGAAGACAGAGAAGACAGAGAAGCCAGGATACAAAACACTAGGTCACTCATTAGGAGATGAAGATGTTAAAAATTCTTGTCTGTAATAGTAGTGGCTGACAGCATGAACTTTGAAAGCCAGTAAGGCTGGTTTAAAACATGGACTCTGCTACTTGCTGTGTGATCTTGGGAAATGTACTTAAACTTTTAAAATCTGTTTCTTGTTCATAAAATAGGAATAATCACCAACTCCCTCCCTAGATGTTGGTGGGAAATTTACAAAGAAATGCTTATAGAACTTGGCACAGCTCAAAAGTCTCAGCTGCTACTTTGACTATAGAGCACTGACTCTCAAAATCCAGCCCAGTGCTTTTGAAATCAGTGATACCAAGAGTTCACATTTCTATGCTCTCCTGTGATAAGAAAGTCCATAGTTTTGAGCACTGTGTACCCCCATCATTTCTCCTCTGCTTAGCTTGGAATATAAAGTCAGTATGGAGCTGGAGGAGCCAAAACCATGTTGAGCTGGTCCCCATTAGCAATCTTCCCCGCCTGATGAATGCTGCCCTGCTACCTCCCACCATGGTCCCTAGCTCTGTACAAAAAGTAGCCCCATCAGCTTCTACCCAGGTGAATCCTGTGTGTGTGTGTGTGTGTGTGTGTGTGTGTGTGTGTGTGTGTGTGTGTGATGTTCTCTTGGCGCTAATGACCAAAAGTTCTCCATTTGACTATTTACATTATTAGGACTTTAACATAAAACAGGCTTCAGACATATTTAACTTTTACAAGAGCCCATCTTAAGGGACAACTTTATAACGTTTGGTAGAGTGGTTTGCACTGATATGTTTTCCAGCACATGGGAGCAAGAACTCGAAGTCCACTGACCATAAAATTAAAGAGCCTGGGACAGGGCTGATGTTAGTTACATTCTTAAAATGGGGTCAAAAATTTGTAGTTTGTGTGGTAGCTATGGTAGTGAAAGTTTCTTTTAGGGATAATTTATAAGCTTTCATTTCCTCATTGGGAATTATTATTTTTGTCTGTTTTTAAAACCAGCCATAGTAGGTTGAACTGAAAAGGATTTCAGCCTCTCATTTAGTGTCACACCTGAATTGGTTTGCCCTTCTCTGGGAAGGTGAGCTAAGAGAGGTGTACTTGGAAGGAAGACTGGAAGAAGTGCTGTTGGGGGAAGGGAAGGTTTATGGAGTTTGACTGGCTTGGCTTTTTGGAAACTGCAGATACAAATTTTTCAGCCATTGTGTTTGTACTGGCTGGTTTTGTGTCAACTTGACACAAGCTGGAGTTATCACAGAGAAAGGAGCTTCAGTTGAGAAAATGCCTCCGTGAGATCCAGCTGTAAGGCATTTTCTCAATTAGTGATCAAAGAGGGAGGGCCCCTTGTCGGTGGTACCATCTGTGGGCTGGTAGTCTTGGACTCTATAAGAAAGCTAGCTGAGAAAGCCAGGAGAAGCAAGCAAGTCAGTAAGTAACATCCCTCCATGGTCTTTGATCAGCTCCTGCTTCCTGACCTGCTTGAGTTCCAGTCCTGACTTCCTTTAGTGACGACCAGCAACATGGAAGTGTAAGCTGAATAAACCCTTTGCTCCCCAACTTGCTTCTTGGTCACGATGTTTGTGCAGGAATAGAAACCCTGACTAAGACAGTCTTTTTTGTGCCTAGAATGTGATGAGCCATTCCAGTCTGAAATTTCAAGTGGCAGATGCTTATTTTGTGTCAAGACTTAGGTGTTCAGTGCTGAAGGACAGGAAATGCTTGCCTTTTTCTAGTGCACTCTTATGTGTGGTTCAGCATTCAGAACTACATCTGGGGGGAAGGAGGGAGGGGCAGAAGAGGTGGTGGGTTGTTGGAAGGTGTGGAGGTAGGAGATATATTGTCGCGATATATTGAATGAAAGATGAATCTTTTAAGAAAAGAAAGGGAGGAAGGAAGAAAGGAAGGAAGGAAGGACAGATGAAAGAAAGAAAGAAAGAAAGAAAGAAAGAAAGAAAGAAAGAAAGAAAGAAAGAAAGAAAGAAAGAAAGAAAGAAAGAAACCAAATATATATTAAAAAATTCTTTCTCTTGAAACCTCTCTCACAGCACTACTGTGTGACAACAGCTTGACTTGCTGCCAGGCAGCAGGGTCTGCAGGAGGTTTAAGATAAATATCAATGGTGATATTTTTCCCATGGTCACTTACTTTTGCTTGCTCCTCACCACCCCATACATACACACATACTTTTTAAGGAAAGTTATATGCTCATATCCTAACTTGTCCCAATAGAGAGTCAAGTACAAAAGGTTGGCCATAAATCCGATCCAAGAAAAACAGAGAAGGAACTGTAGTATCAGATAGCAGGGAGTTCTAGAATCAGCGTTTATGTTTAGAACATGTCAGCTGGGAACCTAGGGTCTTTAAGTGGTATTTTAGGACTTGTGTTTTCCAGTGTGGCCTCAGATGAACAAAAGTCAATCAGGTGTGTTTATATTATTAGTTCCCCCCCCCCAAGCTTCTTAAAAAATTAATAATGTTATAATTAAGAATTCCTAAATAACACAATTTTTTTAAAGATTTGTTTATTTATTTTTTTTATGTAAGTACACTGTAGCTGTCTTCAGACACACCAGAAGAGGGCATCAGAACCTATTCCAGATGGTTGTGAGCCACCACATGGTTGCTGGGAATTGAATTGAGGTCCTCTGGAAGAGCAGTCAGTGCTCTTAACCACTGAGCCATCTCTCTAGCCCTAAATAACACAATTTTAAAAGTTGTTCATTATCAAAATTCAATACTAATCTAATGGTTTGGTGAAGTCCATTTCCCATCCAAGCTCTTTAACATCACCTAACAATTGATTGTTTACCTGAACAATTTTAATATCTAGTAACCTCAATCCAGTGCTTAGATCTCAGATATTAAGGTGAGAGAATTCTATTAAGTTGAGTTGATAGTAATAATAAAGTTATTCTTTACAGGTAAGCATTTTGTGTGTGGTTACTGTCCAAGAACTCTTTTTCAAATCACCTGCCCCTTGACTTGTTAACAGTTTAGTAAACCCAGACAGTGAGGCCGACTTAGTGCACCATAGAAGAGACTGTGCCCTAACAGAACTCACTTGCTTTAGGGACGGAGCAAATACCATACACCCTTTGTCCTTTATTCAGCAAGAACCAAGACCCTGTTTTCTCATCCTTTAGAGACAAATGAGCAAGGACTCCTTGAATGGCTGCAATTGCTTCAAATATAACTTCTGTTTTCTGAGACACCTTTCTCTTGCCCTCTAAGCATTTAGAAGATATTCTGACAACGTGCAACATAAACCTTCATCTTGTTATTACCAAACCATGTGATATTTAGCAAGTAACTGGGATTCTTTCCATTGAAACTTGACTTTCTTTACTTGCAAGTTTCTAAGGTCCGAGTGTTTAATTACAGATTTAGATGACCATTTCCAGCTCTTACATCACAAAATATAGGAACCGAGTTATCTGTCAAACCTCCACTTTGGCTGTGAATCAACACTGGCTGGGGAGCTTTAAAAACTTCCAGATACTTGAGCCTATACAAAAAAGATTCCAATCCAATAAGTCTTCATGGAACTCTTTGGACTTTTTAGAAAGTAGGTGTGCAGCCAGGAATGAAGGGATCTGCAATGGATAATTCACTCATTGCCAGACTGTACTGTGTTCCTACATAGAACAGTCTGATCTAACTAGTTCAATAACAGTGAAGTGTATCTAAGGAATCCCAGCATTTGAGCTTCTATTTCCTGGAACCCCCTGCATATCCTCCTCTTGCCTGGCACTTTGAAAGCCTGATATGTTCATACCCTGCATACCCCTGTATATCCCCACCCCTGACTGGTACTTTGAAAACTTTGAAATATGTTCATGCTTCCAGATTACAAATGTGCAAACATTCACTATATCAACAGCAGGTTGTTGACTGATAACAGAGTCTACTTGTTGGAGCAACCTACATTGGTTTGTCTAGTTCTTTAGTCTCATGTATAGCGATTACACTTTATAAAAAGGATTAATTAGGTGATGAATAAATATTTGGTATTTTAAGTAAGTCCAGTGTGGCTTATCTTCATCATTAGAGAAAGAATGACCTCCGAGATGGCTCTTCCCAAGGACATGCTGCCACAGTGAGTGGAAGGAAGGCCAGTCCGTGTAAACAGGCACCTCCAGGTGTTCCTCTGACCTTCCTTCTGCTCATTTACCTGGAGGACTCGCCTGTGCCCTGGTCTTTGTAATGCAGTTGTAGCCCCACTGACTTTAGACTTTAGGAAAACAATGAAGAGGAGCAGCGTTATGTATTCCTTAACAGTAAGGATATCTCTGAGAAGCGTGTCTGTCGAGTTTATTATTATGTGAATATTACAGAGTATATGTACACAGCCTGATAGTGGTCACAAAGGGATAAACTCTTAGAAGACTCTTGTCAGATGTGTGATCTGTCATTCATTAGTACACTCTTACAAAGTGTACGATCAAACACATATGAAAGAATTGCAGTAAGGAGGAAGGACAGAGGGAGACAGGTCTCGTCCCAAGGATGCAGTACAAACTTATCCTTCTCTTCTGCTCAGAAGGAATCCGGTAGCATGTATCAGAAATCTTAATTACATTCACCTCCCTTGCTCAAGTAAGCCTACCTCTAGGATTCTGTCCTGAGGAAACATCACTGTGGGCCAACACTGAAAAACACAAATGTGCTTCAGACTATGATATTTAGCAGGAAAAAAATAGAAACAACCTATTTAGTGAAGGTGAATAGTTCACTCCATGTAAGTACATCCATATGATTAAATATTATGTAGCATTAAAATAATGCTGATGAAGGGTTTTTAATGAGGTGAAGAAATATTAATGATACATTGTGTGAAAAAGATACAAAATTGTATGATATGATCTCAGCAACAAAAATAAAGAATGTAAGATTAAAAAGAACATGTTAACAGTAGTCATGTGTAGGTCATAACATTATAACATTTAGTTTTTTCTTTTCTATATTTAATTTCCCCAAATGATCATAAATTATTTTAATAAGTGGAAAACTTTAACATATTCTTACCAAATTTTTACTGGTTGATTAGATAAAAAGATTATATAAGTGTAAATTATGGTAGTAGAGTTCAGGACTCAACTCTAAATAAATGGAAGGCTACCCACCAAAATTCCGTTTACTTTGGCAAAAACTCATCTTGGTGTTCGGGTTTTGTTTCCCCATGTGCCAAATCAGGGTACTCTACTGAAGGGATGTTAATGGCCCTTTAATCCTAATGATACAAACTGACCTAATCTTATCACAACATTGTTATATATAATCCTTATTTCTGTTAAGAACAAAATTGTAAGTGCTAGCCAATATTTCTTTAGGGTCATGTATATATATTTTTAAATTGCCTCTTTCTCTGAAACAATAACTAGCCTGTAGCAGAAAATTTTATGGTTTAAGGGTAAAGTAAGGAAAGAAAAAATGCAGAGAAGCATTTAGACACAATGTAAAAATATAGTGGCTTAGCTACATTAAGGACTCTATACTTGGCACCACTGAATCTGGATAAACCATTACTTTTTTTGAAGTGCTGGAGGTCAGATGCAGGGTCTTTAGGCAGCACTCTGGCACTGAGCTGTACACCAAACCTCTGGATCTGAAGAAATAAAATGCATAAGTAACACAAATTCCTGGGATTGCAAGAAGCAGAAGGAAATCTTTCAGGGAAAAACAAAGAAAGAAACGATACCCAAGCATAGAAGATAGACAGAACCAAGGAAAACCACACCCTAAAAATAATCTTCCAGAGAATCCAAAAGAACTGACCTCAGCAGTCAGTACTGAGCTTACAAGAGTCAGACTGGGGCTTGCTGTAACAGGAGCTTGATTAGGATCTGACCTAAGAACCTGGATCAACTGGGCTCGTCTGCATGAGACCTAACAAGGGATTACATAGGTAGTGAACTGGGCTCTTGGAAGAAGGAAATACAAATCCCCTCTATTGGAAAGCAGCGTCACTGTAGGATTTCAGGATTCTCCCAGATCAAGTCCAATTAAATATGAATTCATCAGGCTCTGCCTAGCAGTCAACCTTGTGTAAGTTCATTAAAGTCAGGACACTGATTACATAAAGGTGAACTGAACAAAGGTGTGGATGCATTCTGGGTAATGGGATGAGACTTCTTTCAATAGAAATGAAAGTTAGAGAATATATTTGTTATGTTGTAGAGAATTTTAGGTAGTTAAGGATGTAGAATTAGGTAGTTAAGGATGGCCAGGTAGGTAGATAGATGACTGACAAATGTAAGATATCTGTATATAAATGTGAATATAGCTCTGTATCATACATATATCTTGTTGCTCTTCCCATTGAAAGGCATATTAGTAAAGATCTATTTCCTAGATCTTGTTTTCTAAGTACAATTTGCCACTAAAAGACTTAGGGCTCTCTGGAGAAATGTATGATTTCAGAGTTGAGGTAGAAGCTGTGTATGTTTGGGATGCTTTATATTAGATAGTAAAAGCAAACTCAGAAAATAATTAGGACATGTTAAGAGGAGATTTAAAGCAGTTTGAAGAGGCTCTGGCCAAATCTGGACCAATGTGAGAATTAAAATAAACATGGTATTAATAGATAATATCATGTAGAATATTAATAGAAACCCATGAATCTTTCCTGCTGCAAATGAATGAATGAATAAATACATGGAGAAAAGAGAAGGTTCTTTATTATAGCACAGTGCTATTAAATGTAGTGTGGTATAAATTTCAAATGATGGCAGCTATTATAATACAAGTTAGTTCAATGAGAAAACACTAATTTGACATCAAGTGCTTGATATATGATCTAGAGTAAACATATTACTCCCATGAATGAAGGATCCACTGAGCATGGTGGGGCAATCCTTTAATCCCAGCACTTGGGAGGCAGAGGCAGGTGAATCTCTGTGGGTTCAAGGCTGACCTACAAGGCAAGCTCCAGCACAGAGAATTCCTGTCTCAAAAAAGCATAATAATAATAGTAATAACACCACCAACAATAATAATAATTCCAAAAGGTGGAGAAGAAAGAAAGAAAAAAGAAAGAAAGAAAGAACCAAAGTTGACTTTTCAGCAACAGTGCAAGCCAGGAGGTAGTAGAATAACAAATTTTATAATGTGAACCTAGAATTTTCTAACCTGACAAACTATGATTCAGTAATGAGAGAAAATAAACATATTTATAGATTTTTATTTTTCCCTTTTACTACTTTGTTCCTTTCTTTGTTTTTCTTTGTTTCTTTCTTTGTTCCTTCCTTTTCTTCTTATTCTGTCTCTGTCTCTGTCTCTGTCTCTGTCTCTGTCTGTCTCTCTCTCTCTCTTCACTCTCTGTCTCTTCATTTTAGAGACAGAATATTTAGTCTTCACTATGTACCCATGGCTAGGTAGACCAGACTGGCCTTGAACTCATAGAGAGCCGCCTGCCTCTGGCTCCCAAGTCCTGGGATTTTAAAGGTGTGCACTACCACATCTGGTTCATATCTGTGGATGAAAACATAATTTAGCAGTAGTGGTGTTATGCACTGAATTGAGTGTCTTCTTTCCTGCCCACCCCTACAAAAATTATGTTGTTTAAGTCGTAGCTCATACTACAACAAAATATGACTATATTTGGTGACAAGGCCTATAACTAGGTAACTAAATAGAAATGGGGGCATTCTGATGGCTCTATTTCTGTCTGGCTCTCATCCTTAACTTTCAAAAAGCAGATTAGATACACAAAAGGGAATATATGTACAGAGCACAGATATGTGTTCAAAAGTAGTGACAAGATAGTTCTCTACAGCCAGAGGCAGGGAAGAAAGCAATTTTTGGAGAAACCACCTTTGTCAGCCCTTAATCTTAGACCTCCATATTCTAGAACTATGAGAAAATAACTTTCTGTTGCTTACCCCTCCCATACTCTGGTGTTTTGTTATAGAAGCTCTAGCTCATTACTAAGGCAATGAGACATTTCTGCTTCTCTAGGCATTCTTTATATTTCCAGAAAAAATGACTTCATCACAAGTATCTGAGATGAAGGATGGTAAATACAGGTGACCCTAAATATCACAAAAAGGTGCAGTAGCATGCACTTTGAACCCTTGGGGCAGAGAGCAACTACTTAGAAACAGATTATACTTGTCTTACGTTATTGTCTGCTTGGCCTATGTTGTGACTTTGCTCTGAGTAGTAATGGCTTCACAGTGCATCCCAGGCTACCTACAAGCCACTGAGGAGTTAGAACTGTTTTTTTTGTTTTGTTTTGTTTTGTTTTGTTTTTTTATTTACATGATTTTATTTACATTTATTTAGGTGCACCAAGGACAGGGTGGGGACCTGATATTCACTGGTGGCAGGACAGGCTGCCTAAGGCAATCAAGGGTCAGGCCTGCTCTCATTCATCTTGTCCTGGGAGGGACTATGGTCCCTTCCTGCATCCGGACTGTAGTACCCCTGGCTGCTGTTGAGGGTGACCTCTGCCTGTTCCCAGACTTCCTGGTTCATCAAAGCCTCCTCTTTACTGGCCTCGGAGGAAAGTTCCACCACCTCACTGACAAGTAACTTCGGAGCTCAAGGTCTTTCTCAGTGACCAAGCCCTTCAGTTCCTTCAGCAGATGATTCAGCTCTGCTCCAGGCTGCTGTGTGCTAGCTCTCTGCACCTGTCCACTGGCTCCTGGCTGCTGTGCACTGGCTTCTGGGGAGCACATGCTCAGATCACTCAGGAGCTGCAGGGTGGTCATCAGGGCTGGCTCCAGATCATGAAAGACCGTCCTTGCTGCAATCACACGAGGTTTATTGGGGGACCAGTGCACTGGGGTCGAGCTGGTAACCCACGCAGGGGCAGAGGAGTTCGACCGAGTTAGAACTGTTTAGTGGAGCAATATTGCAACATAACCGGGATAGTCCCAGGGGACTGAGGTTAAACTGCTGCACTTCCAGCTGAGATTCTTTTTCCATGGACAGCATTAGAGGATCCAGGTTAGATTTTTTTTTTTCCTAATTGAGACAGCTTTACTATTTTTATTTAATAGTATGTCAGTTTTAAAATTAGACACATTCACCTGAAATTACAATGTGGTCAGAGTTGATTGAAGTGATTTTTAAGCTGTTTTTGTCAACTTGACATATCTGGGAAGAGGGAATCTCATTGGGGAAGTTGCCTCCATCAGCTTTGACCTGAGGGTGTGTCTGTGCCACATTTTCTTGATTAATGATTGATGTGAGAGGGACCAGCCCACTACGTGTGGAACACCCTTGCACAAGTGGTCTTGGAGTGTATAAGAAGGTCAGTTAGCAGCATTTTTACATGATCTCTGCTTCATTTTCTGTTTCAAGCTCTTGCTGTGAGTTCTTGCCTTGGATTCTCCTCATGATGGAGTGGGAACTGTAATAAGTTAGTTTGGGTCAGTGTTTTGTCACAGCCACAGAGAATTCAACCATGACAGGTATTTATGTGTACCAAGGAGTGTCAGATCATTCCCTTTCATCACACTTAAGCTTGACCTATACATTAATGAGACACAATTTCTACTAACGAGTCTCAAATGAGAGCAGAAAAGCATGGCTTTTAGACTTCTAGCCATGTTAGAATGCTCACTTTCTTGACTATGAGCTGAAAATTCTTGGACAGCTCTTTTGAGAACCAGTGAAGAAATGAAACCCTAGTGTCTGTCTGTCTCCTCCCTTTTGAGAATGCTCTCTTACATGTGCTCTTAGGATCCCTCTCTCAGACAGCATCTTCAGCAGTTTCACATAGTGACAGTGTCATTACAACTCTCTATTCCACTGTCACATAACCCTATGGAGGCAGCTAATGTCCAGCTGCCTGTGTCGCTATTCTGGAGTCGCTGAACTGTATTACTATATATAATGAGATCAGAAGGCAGAATAATATAAACCTGGCAAGAGAAGCTTTGTTTTTTTTTTCTCTCTAATTTTTTAGTATTGCATGTTAGTACCTGCACCAATATAGCATATGACAATATAGGATATGACAAACACCCACAAATATTCGTGAGATAAGCTAATTATAAATGTGATAAGCCAAATGTGGTTCACCCTTCCATATCTAATTTTATGTTGGGAAAAAAGCAATGGTGCTGAGATGTGACTTCGTCTGTGTGGACATCCACTGAAAACTCTCCCACTAACACACACTGTTGGACAGACATCCGTATCCTCTCCCTAGGTCTTATATTTAAGACTAGTATAAAGAACAATGAATTTCTTTAAAAACCTGTCTTGGCCTCTATGCCTAGATACACTTAATGTTTGACAAAATATGAGCATTATTCTATATATATTTTAGGTTGGCAATTAGATACTCCTTTTGGCTAAATTTAAGAGGGAAAGAAATCAAAAGACATGTTCTTAAAATGTAGGGTTATAAAATGAAAATAATACAAAAGAGTCCATTTGTCTTCTTCTAATAATGAGCATATAATTTAGTTAGGTGTACTCACAGAGGCTAATATTTTAAAAGTGATCTACTTAAGATATGACGCTTTCATAATTAAAGAATTCTACTATTAAAATATCATCACATTTATTTTAAATTCCCTTTGTTTCATATGCATAACCATGATAAAAATAAGGCTACTGTGTTGTGATGGTTGAATAATATTTAGTAATAGTGTGTTATTTTTGTACATGGGTGCTCATTCCTTAAGGAGGGTTCTGAGTGGGAATTAAGCGGTGAATGCTATGCCCTGGATGACTTTATGCCTTCAGTGATTCATAACCTCCTGTCCTGCTATATTTTGAAACAACTTCCTCTTGGTATAAAGTCCTTAAAAATAAAATTTAGAGGTTCTAAAAACTGGTTCTGAAGTTCGGTTTGGAGCTGAAATTTTGTTACCTGCAAACAATAATATCTCATCATGTTGACAGTAACAGACATTTTGTTTTGCAGCTGCTTTTGGGTTATTTGATTGGGTGGGATTACTGTCGTGATGTATCATTGGAACAAGCATCAGAAACAATGATTATACATAACCCCAACGCCAACATATCAGTGAATTCTGAAAGAATAAATTCAGGTAATACACGAGTAAGTCTGTCTAGGAGTGAGTGGCCCAAACACTCAGTTCACTAGTCATCCTGTACAGGCCCTTTATATCCTTAATAAATAACCACAAACAACCTATTCTTCTTGAATGGTTTCATCTCACAAGGCACAGAGCATGTCACCAAACTCAGGGCTTGTGTAGATCTGAGGGTACATTCAGAGGATGTCCTGTCTCAGGGTTTTATAGTCTTTCTAGAGGAAATTTTTTTGTTTAATTGGGAATTAGCTTCTGGCAGCAAACTAGGGAGTGTGTTTTGACTTTGATTTGAGTCTCTATGATCTCAGAGTTGCTGTTCCAGCTCTGCAGATCTTCTGTCCTGAACAGAGTACCATGCCTTGTCTCTGCAGAAAGTAAGCCCGAGGTGAGAGTGCTGCATTTCATTTACGTGCAAAAGCTAAAAATGGGGTCTGGAGGATATGAATTATTGTGTGATCTGCATTTCTGTAGCTAACTAAAAGTTGTTTAGACAATGTATGAAAAGGTTAAAAAATATTATCTCAGCTGGATATTTAGATTGCTTTATAGTTTTCTATATTAATGCACTGTTATTTTGGCTGACTTGTTTTCTAGTATAATAATGTAAATGGAAAGCGAAGACCCAATATTCTGCTTTGAGTACCTTGAAAGGACCAGGTACTTTGCAAATACTTGGGTTTGGCAAACACGAGCACAATGCTGTCTAACCTGTTAGAGTGTTTTGTTAGCTTAAGACTAAAATTAGGTGGTTGACAGAACCAAACAATGATCCTAGTTATGTGCCCAGTTAACTGTCAGTGAATGGCTTAGGCCCCAGGATCCTGTGAGTCTTCCCTGAAGGGACACTTCAATCGGGGTTTGAGAATAGCCAAGTCTAACTAGGATACGGTGTACAATGTATAAAACTCGGTTTCCTAAATCAAGTGCTTAAAGAACCTAGACATATATACTTGAGGTATGAGATATGTGGGGGTTTTATTTTCAGTTTTGCATTACGGGAGATCTTGAACTTGAAGTGCCATCATAATTTAGAAATTGAATGGCTATATAAACCTTGACTGTCAAAACCACTATCTTAGAACTGATGGAATAGATCTCTTAGTGTCACTGAGGAAATCAAGTAATCATTCATGTAATACTTTATACTGATATCTTGGTTTTTAACCAAATGTTATTCAGCTTGCTCTTGTTGTTGCCAATAGTTGTCTCCAGATGTCACCCAATATTTAAAACACTCAAGTACTCAAAGGTAAACCTTTGTGTGTCATTGAGCAATGTGTGGTTGCGGGGTGTGTGTGGCGGGGGTGTGATAAAGAATGAATCAAGGGTTAGCTTACTTTCTAAATAAAGTGCTTACCTCGAAAGCTTATATAGACCTGAGTTCCATCCCCCTAAAAGTCACTTTAAAAATAAAAAAATCAGGTGTAGTCTGGCATGCTTGTAATCCCACACAGGGCGAGGGGAAGATTGACAGTTCCCTGAACCTGATTAGCAACAGGCCTAGCCTGATGGCTAAGTTCTGAGCCAGGGAGAGACCCTGTCTCAAAAGACGGTGAAAAGTGCGGAGAAAGACATCTAAGGTTTCCCTCTGGCTTCCACAAGCATGCTCATATGTGTTTGCACATACATCAAGACATACGTATGGTATGGGCGCCCACACACATGCACACGCGCACACACACACATACATACACACACACACACACACACACACACACACACACACACACACGTCACAAGGTATGTGGAAGACGTACCCAACAGTGAATTTCAAACATGCTAAAGAGAGAAGCTAATAAGGACATCACGGGGGCCAGCCAACTAGATGATGGTTCAGAAGCATTTGCGTGCAAAGTCTGAGGACCCACAGTTCAATGTGGAATGCACGGTAGAAGGAAAGGCACACACACACACACACACACACACACACACACACACACACACACACACACACACACACAATGATGATAAGGCTATAAGCTTAGCAATCATTGATGTTAAAGGAGAGTGTCCTTTTGTTTTGATTATTAAATGATGTGTTAGTTCTTTCAGACATGATGGTGGCATAAATAAAAATACTATACTATTATACTGTTGTATAACTGATGTGTTGTGAGAAAATCAATTTTTTGTACGAGACCATTCACATTACATTAAAAAGTATTACCTTGAGGTATTTTACTCCCAAGTTTTGCTCTCTGTGTGTGTGTGTGTGTGTGTGTGTGTGTGTGTGTGTGTGTGTGTGTGTGAGAGAGAGAGAGAGAGAGAGAGAGAGAGCTGTCAGCTGTCACCAGGCCTCTTGCATCCCCAGGAGTTTGGAAGGCCCTGGCCCTGTTACAGAGTTGGCCCCTCCATTATCTTTCCGGTTTCATCCTGCATGGTTTCTGGTGGTTTTGTAATGGAGCAGGAATTTTTAGCAAAACTTCTCACCATCCATTGCTATTTGCTCACACATTGGAACACTTGTTATCTGCCACTTGAAGACAGTTGAGGACAATAATAATAATTACTATAATTACATCCCAACCACAGTTCCCCCCTCCTCCCAGCCCCCACCCCTGCCCCACCTCCGTCCACTCCTCTTTTTCTCTTCAGAAAAGAATAGGCCTCCCATGGTTCTCAACCTGCCCTGCATAGTACCAATAAGACTAGGCACCTCCCCTCTTAAGCCTGGATAAGGAAACCCAGTATGAGGAAAGGGGTCCTAAAGCTGGCAAAGCAGTCAGAGACAGGCCTTCTCCCACTCTTAGTAGTCTTTCAAAAAGAGCAAGCTAGATTCTGTTTGTTTGTTTTGTTCTTTTTCTGGGGGAGGGGGATCCAATGTCTGCCCTTCTAAAGCAGGGCACAAATGACAGACTGTACAATAAAACAGTAGGTCAGAGAAATAAACTAAAGGAGTTCCAGTAATTAAATGAAATTAGGGAAAAAAAACAACTATGGCTGCCTTGAAAGCTTGCAAAGCAATTCTTAAGTAGAGCAGTGTAATGTGCAGAAGAAGAAATACATGCAGGTTTCCTCAATGTCTTGTTCTTGTGCACACTGAGAGGGCGTGCTTTTGAAAGACGAATATTTCTTTGATCCCATCTGTTGCTGAGTACCTGTGCTCTGGCTGAAAAGATTACTTGAGCTCTGAGACGATGACTGGACATTGGGAAAGCCAGGATCTGTGTTTGTAGGCTGCAGAGTGGGAGGGAGGAGTGGCTGATGCTCTGCCTGGAGGCTTTGGAAGCCAGAAGATGAACTTGCACAGGGTGGCCGGCAGGTGTGGCCCCAAAAGAAAGGGAAGTGTTCCTGGGGTGCAAATCCTAAATGACTCTGTTTCTTCTGTAGCCTAGTTTCTGCTTGTCTGCCTGGTAGCTGGCAAGTGATTCAGCAGTTCCAGGAGCCATGTCCTGGGTCAGCTTCACCTTTGTGTGAGGGCCTCTGGTAACTAAGGTCAGCAGGGAGGTGAGACCAGATCTTCTCATCATGCTGTGGACTCATTGCACGGGCAGATTTTTGCATTTGCTTTTAAGAGACCAGTAATCATTTAATTTCAGCCATGCCTAAAATGTGGGCTAAAGAAAAATCAAATGATATCATAGGCAACAACAAAGAGAAGCTGTGAGCCTTTTGAAATATTTGAAATAGGTTAGAATTTGCCTGCTGAAATTACTCAGGTCCGCAGGGAACGTTCTGACCACCACTTGTGTTACACCGATCTTGACCTTACCTATGCTCATATGACTTGCACATGTGAAGGACACCCACCACTGGCTGGGACCTGCCCACAATCATTGCACATCTCTTTCCTCCTATACTGCATGATTGGTGGTCTGCTGTACATTGTGCAGATGTTTCTCCTGGGCTACTTCGTGATTATTTTTCAAGTGGCCTCTTAGCCAAGGGATGGCAGGTCAGCACATGGAAACATCTGCTCTGACCATTTTTCTAAGCAAACAGCAGATGGCATTGCTGAAGTCCTTTTGATCTGGAGCAAAAATTCCCAAGGCTGAGGTGTTGGTTTACACTGCCTGCCTGGCAAGGAATTGCCTGCGAGTTCGGATCACCTCCCCCACAGTAGCACTCCTTACAGACGTTTGTTCTGCAACTCTCCTGCTTAGTTTGTTTCTTTCTGTGACTCTACATTTGTGGGATGTCATGAACTTTGAGTCTCCCTTCTGTGCCTGTTGCTAAGTCACTGCATTAAGAACTGTTGTCCTCACAGTGTCTCCCGTTTGTGAGTCTGGGGCTACCAATAGTTCTACCAAGAAGGAGAGAGTAACAGGTATGTCTAGGTCCCCAAAGGACTTATTTGGACACTGAATGTTCGTGGACCATAGATTATCTGGGAAATGGTTGGCCCATCAAACAGTGCTTCCTCTCCTCAGCCAAAGAAGACTGTCTTAATATTACATTTTAACTGTTGGACTTGTAAAACTTAATGATTTTACAAGTGCACTCCTGGAGCAATGACTTGTACAAATATCATCTGTATAAACAATGCAAATACTCATAAACACACAAGATCCTTCTTTAATGCTTTAAATAGAGGACAGCATGTTGGGAGAAAAAAAGATGACTCTCTTATACTTTTTATTGGTTTATATTGAATTTCAATTATTATTTTATTGTTATGTAACTTTAGTGAATTTAATGTACTTCCATGTTCTCTACTGCATTTCATTTGCAGATGTTTCTTTGGTATTACTAGTCAACCTTTGCCTTTCCTTCTTGTATATCCAGCTATTCCAGGAACCACCAGTTTCCTCATTTATGAAATAAAGACAATGGAAATATTTTCCTCGTAGGGTTATTATTGTAAGGATTAGGTGAGATTGTGTGCCAAGCAAGTGCTCTGAAAACTGGCGTTTGTCATCACTGTCCCAGCCCCAACGTCACCACCCTCATCTTCATTATCATTCCTGTGTTACTGTAGCCCAGGGAGTCAGGGGACCAAACTGGACCATTTCTAAGCTGAAATGTCAGGCACTTATCTAATTTCTTCCTTCTGCTCTAGGTCCAGTGTTTCTCGGCTCTTATTACAATACTTCTTGTTGGGTTTGGGTTTTCTTGTGCCTCCGATTTTCTTTCCTTTCTTTCTTTTTTCTTCTTTTTCTTGGTCTCAATATTTAGGCCACATTGAACTCAAACTCATGATCCCCCTGCCTCTGATTGCATGCTGAGTCTTTGTGGTGTTTTTGTTTTATTTATTCAAGCTCTGTACTGATAAACCTATCCAGATATTGTCTTTGAGCTTATTTTGTTGTATTTGACATATATAATCCATTTTATGACTCAGCAAATCCTAGGTTCATACTTGTAACATCTAGTATGTATGTATCAAAGCTTAGTAATTATCAAAGATCTGTAATCTTTGTCTGTACTTATTTACAAAAGAAAGAGATATAATTTTATCATTAAACTTTCCCAGAGAAGCTAGAATATATTTCAGCATGCTTCAGAATGTCCCATTCTTGCTTGTATTCCCCATTTGCTTCAGCTGGCCTCAGAGCTCCGCCTCCTTCAGCCTGTGTCTATGGCGTGTGCAGACCCAGCATGGCAGGCACTCGTTCATGCACAGTGGTCTATATGCATGCTTCTGTTGTATCAGATGACCAAATGTTTGGTAGCGATGAATAACTATTTGTATTCTTTAAAAATTAGCCACGAGATAAGTCTATGGTTCTAGAATATTTTATAGCAAAATATTTGGTAGCTCAGAAAATACAAGCTTTTAGATTTTTTGGTAACCAACTTATATTTCTAGGTAAAAATGAAAAGCACAGGACTAGTGGGTTTTGTTGTTGTTGTTGTTGTTGTCACTTTTGAATCCCAGGCTGGCTTCAAACTCAGAACTTGCTAGCTAACTGATGGCTATACTGAACTCCTGTTCCCTCTGCCTTCACCTCCCATTTGCAGGGGTCACCCCTGTGTGGCCCAGACCTGGCTAAATTAGTGCTACTCTTTTAAGGCAAGGTCTCAGATCTGTAAGATTTGTCAAAACAAAGGCCTTTATGCAGGCCACTTTTTATTAGCAAATAAAAAGGGAGGAGTAGAGGGGGCTATTGAGTGAAGGCGTGACTCACATTTCTGACAAGACAGGGCAGCTACCAACTGACGTGGAAACAGTGCTGGAGCGTGTCTGCGAGCTTCTCAGTCACTCCAGGACTTAGGATTACCAAGATCACTACACCTTAAATACTGTGATTAATTTATGTAACACTGGAAAAACAGATCTCCTTCCATTCTTCCAAGGAGCCCATCCCAATAGTCTTTTATTTCATTTCTTTTGGAGTTTATTAAATCCTCTTATTAAAATGTTTTTATTGTTTCTTCTATGAAAATTTAGATACTAAAATGTAGAGTTACATTAAATGATCATTTCTTTAGAAATACATTTAGAATGTGCACTCACAAGCATGGAAGTCAGAGGCCAATGTAGAGGAGTCAGCTTCTTCCAACATGGAGGTTCTGGAGGCTGAGCCCAGGTTGCAAGGTTGTCACCACATGCCTTTGCTGCTGAGCCATTTTACCAGACGCTCTGAGACATACTTACCCATTTTTAACTATGTTCTTTCCAAGTGTAGCACATTTGTCTGTACCCTGGTAAAACTTTTGTTTTGAAAATTAATTTTGTCTAGCATTTCCCATTGCCCCAGTCAGGTTCCCACCCGTCTTTCCTCATTTTCTTTCTTTTCCTGGGAGATCAAAGTATGTCTCTCCATTCACTTTCTCTTCTTATATCTTTACATTTTATTTTGTAATCAAATTAAGTTAATTTAAATATATATTATAATCCATTGTCCTTTAAGTTGAGTTTTCCCAGTAAAAACTTTCCTTTATCTTAATTTAATGATTTCTAAATCAATAATTTGAAAATCGATCAGTTTTTAGCTGTAAAAGTTTGGCTGACAAGTGGGCTCCTTCCTTCCATCTTTCTCGCCCTGCTGACCACCTTCTCACCCACACGTGTCCCTCAAGCATGAGGAACTCACCCACCCTCCTTTCATCGACCCCCTTAGTCATCCTCCCTGAAACTGTGGCATCTTCCTCACTGTATGCCACCTTTTGTTCTGTCTTTAACTGGTCACCACATTCTATGAGTCAGATCGTGCTGTGTTACACATGCACACACACACACATACAGATACGCAGACACACACAAACATGCACATGCAAACACACACACACACACACACACACACACACACACATATGCAACACATTCCAGTTTTCTTGCTCTTCATGTTCTGGAAACTATACTTTGTCTCCCACTATGACCATGTGCCCACCTCATAGACCATCCAGTCCCTGCCCTCCTACTCTGTCTATTTTAAACATGGCTGTTGGATTTATTTATGCTCCCAGACTTAATACTGCCTGAAGAATGCATTTGTGTCTTTGATGGCGACAGTCTTACAGACTTGTGTCCCAGCTGATCTTCCTTACTTTTCCCGAAGGCCAGTCCCTGTAGTCTGTATTTTCCTGTCAGTTTTGCATGTCTCTGATTTTACTGTGCTTCTCTAGTTCTTTCCATTCACCCCCGACACCCAAGCTGCTTGCTCTGAACTCCCTGACTCTCCCCCTCTTGCTGACTATTTTGAGCATCACTTCTCCATAAAGCCACCTTCAATTATGCTACCTTATCCCCTGCAAATGTGCCGTCAGGTCAGTCTTCAGCCTCTTCGTCCTCTTGTCAACAAACACCTTACCTATAATTTTTTATATCTGCTTTTCTCTTTCTGCCTATAACTTAATAACTAGATGGTTTGGACCAGTAACTTAATTACTTTTATATTCTTCATTTTACTAGCATGCTATTTATACATATTTGCTGCTTGATAAAGATTTTATATACATATACACATGTGTTATATACACATAATTAAAAATTAATCTCCAAATCCCCATTTATGTTTGTGTGTATGTGTGTGTGTCTGTGTGTGTTTATTCTTTTTTGAGACACGGTCTTACATGAAACCCAGGCTGGCTTTAAACTCAATATCATCTAGCCACAGCTTCCGGGGGGGCTTGCTTAACTGTTCCCAGCTTTGTGTCTTTTTTTATAACACAATAATCATAAACAGTTTTTCATTACTTTGTAATAGTATGAGACTCATAGTTCGCCTGTCTTCAGAAAAGCCTGATAGAAGCCTGTCATTCTTACTGCTCTGCTAATTGAGAAATGTAGAAGGCACTCAGAAAGTTCTTCAGGTTGTATCAGCTCATTAGCTTCATTTTACTTGAGTCATAAAAATCTTCGTTGACTGTATTAGGACATCCCTGACACCTTAGCATTGGAGAGACTAAAACAGGAAGACCAGCCTATGCTGTATAAAGAAATCCTGTCTCAAAACCACAGCCAAACAATCTTGAAGAGTTTTATTTGCTTATGTGTTTGTCTCCTCTGCTACAAGGAGGCCTTTCAGTCCCATTGGGCAAGAGCCAATTAAATGCATTCAATACATGGATATTTGAATATGTAAATTAATATGTAAATAAAGACTTAAAATGCAAAGATTCTGTATATTTTTCGATACTTTATTTACATTTCCAATGTTTTACCCTTTCCAGATCTCCCCTTTGGAACCACCCTATCCCCTATCCCCTCCCCTGCCTCTATGAGGGTATTCCCCCACCCACCCAACCACTCACCCACTCTCATCTTCCCTCCTTGGTATTCCCCTATACTGGGGCATCTAACACCCTCAGCCTTAAGGGCCTTTCCTCCCCCTGAAGGTTAACAAGACCCTCCTCTGCTACATATATAGCTACATAATAGCTGAGTAGTATTCCATTGTGTAAATGTACCACATTTTCTGTATCCATTCATCTGTTGAGGAACATCTGGGTTGTTTCTAGCTTCTGGCTATTATAAATATGACTGTGGCCAGCACCATGGGTTCCTCCATGTGTATTCTTTGGTTGGTGATCCAGTCTCTCAGAGCTCTGGGGGTTCTGGCCAGTTGACACTGTTGCTCCCTCCATGGGACTGCAAACGCCCTCAGCTCCTTCAGTCCCTTCTGCAAATCCTCCATCTGGGACCTCATGCTCAGCTCAATGGTTGCTGTGAAGTGAATCTTGGGTATTCTGAACTTTTGGGCTAATAACCACTTATCAGTGAGTACATACCTTGTTCATTCTTTTGTGACTGAGTTACCTCACTCAGGATGATATTTTCAAGTTCCATCCATTTGCCTGCAAATTTCATGAAGTCATTGTTTTTAATAGCTGAATAGTATTCCATTGTGTAAATGTACCACATTTTCTGTATCCATTCATCTGTTGAGGAATATCTGGGTTGTTTCCAGCTTCTGGCTATTATAAATATGGCTGCTATGAACATAGTGGAACATGTGTCTTTCTTACATGTTGGAGCATCTTCTGGGTATATGCCCAGGAATGGAATAGCTGGGTCCTCAGGTAGTACTGATTTCAAGAGAGGTTGTATCAGCTTGCAACCCCACCAGCAATGGAGGAGTGTTCCTCTTTTTCCACATCCTTGCCAACATCTACTGTCACGTGAGGTTTTGATCTTAGCCATTCTGACTGGTGTGAGGTGGAATCTCAGGGTTGTTTTGATTTGCCTTTCCCTGATGACTAAGGATGTTGAACATTTCTTTAGGTGCTTCTCAGCCCTTTGAGTTTCCTCAGTTGAGAATTCTCTGTTTAGCTCTGTTCCCCATTTTTTGATAGGGTTATTTGGATCTCTGCAGTCTAACTTTTTGAGTTCTTTATATATATTGGATATTAGCCCTCTATCGGACGGAGGATTGGTAAAGATCTTTTCCCAATCTGTTGCTTGCTGTTTTGTCCTATTTACAGTGTCCTTTACAGAAGCTTTGTAATTTCATGAGGTCCCATTTGTCGATTCTTGATCTTAGAGCATAAGCTATTGGTGTTCTGTTCAGGAACTTTTCCCCTGTACCCATGTGTTCGAGACTTTCCCCCACTTTCTCTTCTATTAGATTCAGTGTATCTGGTTTTATGTGGAGGTCCTTGATCCACTTGGACTTGAGCTCTGTACAGGGAGATAGGAATGGATCAATTTGCATTTTTCTACATGTAGACCGCCAGTTGAACCAGCACCATTTGTTGAAAAATGCTGTCTTTTTTCCACTACATGGTTTCAGCTCCTTTTCTCGAAAATCAAGTGACTGTAGGTGTGTGGGTTCATTTCTGGGTCCTCAATTCTATTCCCTTGATCTACCTGCCTGTCACTGTACCAATACCATGCAGTTTTTATCACTACTGCTCTGTAGTACAGCTTGAGGTCAGGGATGCTGATTCCCCCAGAAGTCCTTTTATTGTTGAGAATAGTTTTTGCTATCCTGGGTTTTTTTTATTCCATATGAATTTGAGAATTGCTCTTTCTAAGTCTATGAAGAATTGAGTTGGAATTTTGGTGGGGATTGCATTGAATTTGTAGATTGCTTTCGGCAGGATGGCCATTTTAACTATATTAATCCTGCCAATCCATGAGCATGGGAGATCTTTCCATCTTCTGAGGTTTTCTTTTATTTCTTTCTTCAGAGATTTGAAGTTCTTGTCATACGGAACTTTCACTTGTTTGGTTAGAGTCACACCAAGATACTTTAATTGTTTGTGACAATTGTGAAGGGTGTCATTTCCCCAATTTCTTTCTCAGCCTGTTTATCCTTTGACTATAGGAAGGCTACTGATTTGCTTGAGTTTATTTTGTGTCTGACCACCTTGCTGAAGTTGTTTACCAGCTGTAGCAGGTCTCTGGTGGAGTTTTTCAGGTCACGTAAGTATACCACCATATCATCTGCAAATAGTGCTATTTTGATTTCTGCCTTGGACAAGGCAGATGCCTCCAGCCATAGATGGAAACCAGAAGGCTCCTTCCCCTGACTTTTCCTCAGTCCCTGTGTCCCAAGGATTCTGGGCGTTTCCCGCTGAGCAGTGTTGCTCCTCTTACACCCTCTCATGGACTTTTCCAGACTCCTGGGAGGCTAGCTTTCTCCCAGCGCTATTTGGTTACGGAGCCCTGGTGGCCCAGGCAGAGGTCTCCCGCCACAGATGGAAGCCAGGATTCTGTATATTTTAAAAATTTCTTTTATGTGGATAGTGCTGGGAATTGAATCCACTACCTTTAAAATCTAGGCATATGCTCCACTTACTAAACTATCCTCAATTCCAAAATTTCTTTTACAACATCTTCAAAGAATTAAACATTAGTAATATTCCTAAAATTAGTTTATTACCTTTTCTTCTAAATCAGCAGGAAGCTATCTAAATGCAACTATTGGGCTGTGCTACGTGAAACTGAAAATAATTGATAACTAAAACAAACCCATCCACTTCTAATGGCTCAGCCTCTGTAGGCATGGAATAAATACAGTCCTGAGTCTTAGAATTTAGTGCTGAATCCTTCTGGGTTTTTTTGTTTGTTTGTTTGTTTGTTTGTTTTGTTTGTTATGGTTTTGGTTTTTCCCCCCTATCCTATACTGGATTTTTATTTTATTCTTCCTTTGATTCAACCTGTGAGACTAATGTACTCATTAGTAATGCTATTCTTCAGTTATTACTGGTAATTATTGACTTAATTTCTTTTTGTTATTGGTACATAATTAGTTCATAATTATTTGGCTTCATTATACTAGTAATTAATATATAAAATTAATTATAGGTCTCCTTTACTTTGAAGTTGTTCTAAAGCTATACACATGCATGATGTAACTTCAGTTTGGTGACTCTTTTGTGCATCACTAGTAACTTATGATTTGTGGCTCATATATTTATTCAGGATTTGTGATTCTATAAGCCAAAGTTTCCTTTTCTTATTTGTGTGTGTTTGTTTGTTTGTTTGTTTGTTTTTGTTTTCACTGGATCTTGCTATGTAACCCTGGCTGGCCTGAAAGTCTCCAAGACATGCCTACCCCTGGTTCCCAAAGTATTGGGATTAAAGGTGTGCACCACCACCCCCATTCCTGGTTTCAACCTATTTCTTAAGCACTCATTCTGGACATCCTGTGGTAAGGAGCCATCATAGGTCAGGGAGAGAAGATATAACACCTACCCAGCCTATGGCCACTGTGATGTGTATGGAGATGATCCCAACACACAGTTATATTCTATGAATTTCTTATTATTAAAAAAATTGTTGATACATCATATTGTTTTTTTCTTCTGGAAGTTTCATTGCTAAGGAAATTGAGTGGAATCCAAGAATATGAGTCCATTAAATTAATACGTACACTTGACAGTTTTATAAAAACTTATTTGAATATTTGTTCAAGGCTAGTAGAGACAATTGACTTACTCCAAGATCCTAAAACATTTCAACTAGGAGAGCATGAACCAGCAAAAGTCCACTTTCCTTCCTCTGCTTGGAGTAGAAGAATCAGGATAGTGCTCAAGATTTGGTTTTTCTCTAATGCCCCTCTCAGTTAGAAGAAGTAAAACCCACAATGTGAATTCAGACATCCACATCCAGGTCGACTGAAGTCTGGTTCAGCCTCATTTCATGAAGTTCTGTTGACAATATGGGAAGCAGTCTCTAAGACAAGGTAGGAAGAGCCTGGCAAGTCTGCCCCTAGCTCTTTGAAAAACAGCCACCCACAGCCTAAGTAGCAGAGGGTCTGGAGCATCAACCTTAGGCATCAAAGGAAATATCTTTATTTATCTGAATAATTTATGTTGGTATGGCGATAAGCCTCATAATTTCTAACTTAATTGGATTGTTGCACAAAGTTTTAAAAATGTTGAAATCTGAATCTTTAAATTTATTCCCTAAGTTTCCACTTTGCTCATTTCTAACACCAGCGTTTGGGTTTTCATGTCTCTGAAACTTTATGGTTAAAAAGAGATTAAAGCTTAGGTGACCTCTGAAGGCCCATGATCTTATTTGACTTGTTAATTCTGGTTTATTGAGAAGACATGACTTCTTGGCTGCATTATGTGAGGATTGGACTGTAGTTCACTGTATGTTCTTTGATATGTGTACAGTAAAACACTAGACCTTAAAATACAAATCCCTTGCTGAGCCTCTTCTCCCTGGGAAAGAATACATTTAATGACCAGATGGAATGGCATCATGTCTCACTGTTGGGGTAGCTCAGAAAAGACAACATCATGGACTGCTTTCCATTCTCATCGGCAGGCCCCTTAGTTTAGTCAGGTGCTGTGACTTGGACCCAACACTGAGTTGCGGCTCAGGAGACAAAACAGTTGGAGAACTCGAAGAAAGGCTCTAAGGGTCAGTGAAATTTACTGTGGGCAGCTGCTGCTTCAAAGCCGCTCTCTGTGCAGAAGCCTATTAAGAAGTAGTAGGTTATGTCCCCGCCGTTTCCCCCAGCGTGATGGATGACGCTCTGACAAGAGAAAAGACTTCCTGTTTCATGGAGGTGGCTTTTTCTCTGTGCACCTAACGTCCTTTCTCAGGCTCTCCCCATCCCCTTTCCAAGCATTGCATTCCCTGCTCCACTACATGAAATAATAACCTGGAACTGTCAGGAATGACTGACTGTGACTCACCAGTGAATACCTGTCAATCAACAGGACCTCCCACCCTCAGAATAGGGCCTTAGCTCTGCTCTCTGGCTATGAAGAAAAAGAACCCTACTGCATGGGGACTAATAATAGATGTGACTTTAGAATTTGCTCCACGTTTTCTTTTTTTCTTTTTCCTTCCTTCAGGAACATTTGACTTTATCTCATGTTAAGAATATTTCTTACTGGCCTACCCTTCCGTTCAGGTTTTGCCACACTTCTTCCTTTGAGCACAGACACACTAACTTGCCCTTCTGATTGTTTTGCTTCCTAATTGCTTCTCAGCTTCCCATTCTAGACCTCTCAGTGTTCATCCTTTTGTCCCACTTGCTTGGGGAACATTCAAGGGATGTTGATTCAATATTCTGTTAATGAGAATTGCTTTTTGCACACACATACAAATGCACATCTCAACACACCAAGTCCTCCTTCCTTGTCTCATTTTGATGTCTCTAGTGTCCACCACTCAGTGCCTTGTTGCTGGTTACCATGGATACATAATTGGTACATCGTTGAGAAAGTGGAAGCTTGCTATTACATCTGTTTCATGTGCCTTGTGAAGCAATGGTAGCAGGAGGCACCTTTTAAAAGTGAGACAGATTTACTTGCTTGGCAACAGACAACATCTGCCTGCAGTCCCTCCCTAATGGGTGGGGAGAGGCCACATGCAAGTTTCAAGACCAATACAACTCTGTCTTACTGACCCTATTGAGAAATGGTTACCAAGGAGTATTAATAGCTTGTGTTTAAACAGAAACTTGCTATATTTAGAGTCAAAAGTTACTTAGACAAGAAGCCCTACTAGGACTTGTGGTCTAAAACAGACAGAACATAAAGACCAGTAAAGAAGGGCTTCTTTTGTGGGAATGTGAAAGACTGACAAATATGAAGACATGCCTGTCTCTTACCCAGGCTGGAAGGTCAGGTCTGTGGCTTGAACTGTAAGACTTGACCTTTACTCTCCAATCAATTGTTGACCCAGGAGAGAAAAACCAAGTTATCATATAAAATTCAAGGTAGACGCAGATATATTTAGATTAAGCCAAAGAGTTAATTATTCAGAGAAATAAAAAGTCACAGAGAAATGTCTTTTTGCTGTCTAGAGGGTTTTCATTGACTGCGAATCCCTTGAGGGAAGTTTTGTTGTTGTTGTTGTTGGGTTTTTTTTTCTATCTAATTCAGACATTTGTTATTTATTTACTTATAGAATCCTACAGGGCTCATTGAAGGAGGTGCTAAGAAAGGAGGTCATAGGGAAGAGATAAGGCTCTAGTCCCTCCCAAATCTACGTCATTTGAAGAAATCTGCTACTCGAGTTTGCTAATTCTAAACTGCCAGCTTTAAGAAACTTTCACACAGGACAGATGGCAGTAGGTAGTCAATTGTAGTCCTGGGGGATGGGACAGAAACCAGTAAATAGTGAAGTACAAGAATCATATGCACAGAAAGAGAGAAGTGGAGATACTTCCTGTGAGCTGGTCAGTGACAGTACGAGCAAAATCATGAGCTCTTGACCCTGACCCTTGGTCAGAAAAGCCATTCATTCAGGATACGCAATAGTTTCTGCCTGTGAGACACATGCACACATACACACACACACACACACACACACACACACACACACACACACACACACACCCCTCTTTCTCTTTTTCTTGATTGGGAGTGCTTTCTCCTGGAAGTAGTGAGTCAGAAAATTAGGGGGCGAGAGCCATCTTGAAAATGTCGCCTGCTGTTAGTCATAACCATGGCTGTTGGACCTGTGCTAACGGTGCCTGTGACTTCCCTTACTAAAACCTTGTATAGCGCCTATCCCTCATCCAAAGCCTAGTCACAGGTTGTTGTCAAATGCGTAGGAATCTTTTAGTGACTATGATTTATTCTTTTTAATTTCAAGATCATAATTTAACAAAACATTTATTTGGACGAACCCTGAAAGAAAATATTTCTCTCTAAGAAATCCTGGCCCTGACCCATAATAGTCTACTTTTATTTGTAATAGAAGCTAATAGGAGCATTACAGTTGATTGTTTCAACTTTTAGTGCCTTCTTTTGAAAAGAATATTAGTGTGTGTTGTATAAAGTGCTATGCTTCATTATACTGTTGTTCAGCTTTGTTCTTTGGCTGTAGTCCCCCCTCATTGCTGTCTGTCCTGCCTGTCACCGGATTCCTTTCAAGCTGCTCCCCGTCTACGCTCACATCATGTGTGCCTGTGTGTGTGCACACGCTGTACTTATAAGCTTAAAACAGATGGGCCTCTTTTAGAATTGACGTTAGATGTTGTATACAATTTTCTGTAAGTCCCACTACTTCATGAGGTCTATATCTTTTATTAAAATTAAGAACTTAATTTCTTAAATATTTGTGTTTTATTCTTTTTGCTGCCCTAGTCACTATAGCAAAGAACTGGAATCAGCCTATATGTGTGTAATAAAGTTTTAGTATGCATACATGTATATATACAAGTGTGTGTATGTATTTATAACTACTATTCAGCTCTAAAGAAAAATTAAATTGCAAAACTTGCATGAAAACGAATGGACTTAAAATGTATAATATGAAAGGCATCACACAGTGTCAGAAAGAAAAAAAAACATGTCTTCCTCAACATATATATATATATATATATATATATATATATATATATATATATATATATATGCATGCATATGTCAGTACAGCATAACATAGAAAAGAAAACAAGAAGAGCTAATGACTGTGTAAGGAATGACTGAATGAAGGTAGTGGATATAAATCTAATTATTGTTCTCGTTCTAACTCTGTTATGAATTTTTCAGTTTTGGGTGGTGGGCCAGTACATGAAAATATATTTGACAGAGGAAGTGTAAAATTCAGCGCAAGTCTCAAGTGCATCTGAACTTACTCTCTAACTGATTAGAAGTTTGTTTGTGTCTGGTTTGTTTTGGTGTATGTTTTTTATTATAGTGTTTTAATAATAAGGTTACTTTGTAAATAAAAGGAATAAAATTTGTAAGAATTTTATTAGTGAGAATTTGTAAGAATAATAAATCTATTAATTTGGAGCCAGTAGGATGGCTCTGTGGGTGAAGATGTTTGCTGCTGAGCTTGACAACCCTAGTTCAGTCTCCAGAACTATGAGATAAAAGGAGAGACCCAACACCACAGTGTTGTCCTTTGACCCCCACATGTGCGCCGTATCACATGTGTGCTCACACATAATGCACATGCACACAAACACAAAGTAAAAATTTAAATGTAGAGAAATTTTAAATGATAAAAAAAAATTGTGCTGTGGTGGTGGCGGCACACACTCTTAATCCCAGCACTCAGGAGGCAGAGGCAGGGGAATCTCTATGAGTTCGACACCAGCCTGATCTATAGAGTAAGTTCCACAACAGCCAGGGCTACGCAGGGAAACTCCAGCTCAAAATAAATAAATAAATAAATAAATAAATAAATAAATAAATAAATAAATATTAGCAATTGATCTTATTAAGATGAAACATTAAAATAAAACACAAAACTCTAAGACAAAATTTAGTGAAGTGAGAAAAGTATATGATATATGTATGTATGTGTGTATATGTATGTATGTGCAGATATATGATATGTAAGTGTGTATATGTATATATGTATATATGTGCATGTATATAACAAGTATGGAATTGTAAATTGATTGTTACTTTATAAGATCATGGTATGTATAGTATAAAATGGCCTTTGACTGAAACATAGCTGTATCTAGTTGATCAGCATAGAAAGGGCTAATTTAATTCATCTTCAGTTTAATACTTTCTGGAGATGCTAAGGAGAAACTAAGCTAAGAGAAATTTGGGGGAAAATGAAGTTGCTTATCTGGCAGGCAGTGGGTACATGCCCCTTGTATCACCTTTACGTTACCATGAGCTTTCAAAACTGATTGGTGATTGGAAAACCAAAAGACAGAGCTGGAGCTGAAGTAGAACAATTCTTTAGATAATTTAGGAAAATATATAAAAATCCAAGTAGAGAGAGAAAAATTGAAGTGATAAGTCAGAATGAGATTGATGAACCAGATCTCAGAAAATTGTTGCATTTACCATCACAGGCACATCTGTAATTTTGATTTAATAAAGCCAAGTAGATATGTACATAATGGGTCATTTAAAGGTTTGAAGTGTGCAGCTAAATTATAGTTCTAAGAGATCACACTCACTGGGATTATATGATTATACACAGATACCGATTCTACCGATGTTTATGGTTACTCTTGCTTAATGCCTGAGAGTATCCCATGAGTGTTACTGGCGCACAGTCAGGCTTTTGGTGTTGGTGGCACACAGTCAGGGTACTTTGCCCTTTTCTTGTGCTTCTACAGGAAGATCATTAGAGCTTGACTGGCGTTAGTGTGCTATTACCAGGATTATTCTTCCTGTCTTCTAATGGAGGAAACTGCTTCCTGTGGATATAATCAACTTGTTCAAAGGCTGCCAACAGTCCTTTACGGTGCCTACAAAGCCCCTTAAGATTCCAGGGCTTGACTCTTTCACCCACGAGATTAGCACTTGAGGAAGCACTCCATGATGGCTCTCAGCAGAGAACAGTTATATGCACCACATAAGATGAAGCATTTGTGAACACCCATGAGGGATCTGTTTTGTACAGTCCCTAATGAAAAGGCTCACTAAGCAAATTAATGCAGATACAGAGAAAGATGCTTAGCCCACTGTATAGATGTGCTGCCAAGAATTTTATCTTCATTGATTTGCACTCAATATGTTGAGTATAAATAAGCTATTAATATACTTATTAATATTTATATCACAAGTTAGGATGAGTTTACTTAGGAATGGTTTATTGATATTTGATTTTAGTCCATATTAGTTAATTTATAAGAAAGTGATAAAACTATATTCATTACATGTTTACCCATTGGCTTTTTAATCATTCCTGAGGGGTGTGCAGAGTCATGAGGTCAAAGGTTGCAGGTGTCACTTTTCTGCAGGGAGACATCAAACCTCACTTTCTACCAAGAGAATTCTTAGAGTCTGGGAACGGCCTCTCTGGTCGTGGATGTTGATTCCAACCCTATGCATGGTTTTGTATCTTTGTGATAAAAGAAGATATAGCTATTATTGTCCCCACACCAATAATCTATTGTTTTAAAATATAAAGTTTCTCATTAATCTGTCAGCTGTAAATACCTTCTCTGCTGACATGCTGCTCAGCATCACCCTAAACTGGTGAAGGGCATTTTATATCCTCTGTTCACGTGATCTAAGTAGTGAGTTTGCATGGCTTTGGGGAATTAAACAGGAAAGGGGGCATTTTAAAAATAGAATAAATGTAATGGCTTTTTCACTTATCGTTTCTTTAACCTCTTTAACATTCTGTGGGGGGAGGGTATGTACTAAGCATTTGTGGAAAGGAGCACTATTCTGTAACCAGAAAAAAGGGGAAAATATTTCAGGAACATTTTGACTTTTTTTCAACCTCTTTAATGACTGAAAAAAAAAAAAAAAGGCATAATAAGACTTCAAATGCTGCTGCCAAGTCAGGTCTCACAATCACTTTCCTGCCAAA
Organism: Uromys caudimaculatus; assembly: GCA_028551405.1. Taxonomy (NCBI): domain Eukaryota; kingdom Metazoa; phylum Chordata; class Mammalia; order Rodentia; family Muridae; genus Uromys; species Uromys caudimaculatus. The sequence goes on along the minus strand of CM052705.1, from coordinate 63,867,414 downwards.
AATCTAAACTTACTTTTATCCATATTAATGGTTCTACCCAACTGCTGACATAAAATTTCTGGCTAATTCAGAACAATATATCTTTTACTTTTATAACCTCCAGTTCTAGAATCGTTAAAGGATCATTAGCATCATGTTATAATTATAAATTATTAAAGGTACATTTCATTGTGTTTGATATGGCTAACTTCACCAAAGAATCTATCATCCTCAGGATATAAGAAAGGCCATTGAATTATGTTATGTTTTATTATCACAAACTAAGCTAGGGGATAAGTTCTACTTTACTTTCTGGATAAAACATAGAATGGCCTTTTCTAGGTTTTTCTGAATTCTCCAGTAACTGAGTTTTTAAAACACCATGCCAGGGAATAGTTTGAACCCTCTGGTCTGAAACAGGGATGCAAACAAAGACACCAACTGAAGGGTGAGGACCATGGACTGGTAGAAGGACAGAACAGGACAAGAAGGAGGAGACAGTGAGGACAGTGGCTGTCCTCGAAGTCACTACAGTTATACCAGATTGTGTCTAACAACAATTCAGACTAGGGCCATGATGTATTTCCAAGAAGTGGCAAGGCTTTGTGTAGACTGACATTCACTGTCTCCTTCCTGCACTGTTCCTCAGGGAAGTTGTATTCCCAGTGCTGAGAGGGACTGTGCAAGTCCTTCAGATAGCTCTTCCTAGTGCACTAGAGTCAGTGTTTGGTGTGGTTGGCATTCATGCACACAGGGTTAAGGCCAAGTTTCCCAACTGTAGAAGGATATGCATTTCCTTTACCTTCCCCAATAGGGAACCACATGTTTGAGGGTCAGCTGGAGATCTTATTACTTACCAGCAATGGAGCTAGGATGGTAGAAAGGTCAATGTTCTCAGAACTTGCAGGGTCAAAAAGGCCCAGTCACTCTGGGGACCGAGACCCTTTAAAAGAACTGCTAGGACTTGTTTAATTAAGGTCATTTTCTCAGAGCAGGGTAGAAGTGTGGTACTTTCATGTCCATTCAAGCAAGGCTTAAGCTACAATAACTAGATTTCTTACAGTAGTGAGAGAATCCCACGTGAGAATTTATCAGAATTCCACATGAGCAACCAGGTCGCTGTACTCTACTCTGTATGGGCTTCCCTCTCCATGATGACTGGGACAAAGCTAGAGTCGTATCTAATTAGAATGGTTCCATGCCTGTGGTGCCTGAAGATGGATATATTCCTGTTTAGATCGGTGTTTCCATAGACGTTAGTGCTTATTTGGGCTATAACCATGTTTGGAGCTTCTACACAGGGCTATGTGCATAACTGCGGTTAACAGCTCTATGTGTCTCATGCTGTAAATTGCAGGGAATTCAGGGAGGCCGTTTATAGAGAGGCTGAGTCACAGAATGGGAGGGAGGACCAGGGCTGAGGATGAATGAAGCATGGGGCAGGAAGGAGGAACCAGAAGAGACGGTGAGAGGATGACAGAGGTGAGGAGATTGCAGGATGAGACCAATGCACTGGCTGTGGTGACTCACATGGCAGGAGGTAGGAGGACCATCATGATCCAGCCTAGCCTGGCCTACATGAGACCATGTCTCAAAAAAAAAAAAAAAAAAAAAAAGAAAGAAGGAAATTTATACTTAGAAGGCACTTGAGGTACATGATGAATTAAGTATAAATCCTATTATAATTTGAAAAGTTTAAGTATATTTACTATTTTCACCATGTCTACCTATTCCCTCATCCTTTTTCTTTTTACCCCACATCATTAGCCTCAAGCATAATAATATTGTTTTCAGTTTTACAAAAGGAGAATTTTCTCAATACTGTTCATTCTCGCTATTTATCCTAGGAATTCTGAATAAATTTCTCAATCCCCCCGAAACCATGGTACATGTCATTAAGTGCTCAACATAATGAAACGATGAAGTTACAGTTAGACAGGGATAGCATTCCTGTGACTACACAAAGAGCGACACAGTTGTGAAGGTAGACTACAGTTAAAAGTGTTTTATTAGATAAGATTACAATTTTCCCTTCTACATCACGAAGGCAGAAAGGGTGCACCCTCGGACCTGTCCAACACAGCCGTATCTACCCCATTTCAACAGTCCAGCAGGAACAGAGTACTGCCATTATTGAACAGGCGAGAAATCTCAGAACCAGAGAATTAAGCGAACTGTCGGGCAGTAACTGATCAGCAGCTAGCAAGAGCACCTCAGCCCATGTCTTCTAGCTCCAAGTTCAGTGGTCTCTGTTCCGGTGTGCTGTTATTTTCTCTTTGTAATAATCCAGGGGAAGACAGACATTCAGGCTAAGTTTTGGTCAATGGTTTTATTACTTTGTAAGTCCATATGGTGTGTGTGTGCTCACACATGTAAATTTGAGTGTGCATGTGTGTGTAGGGGTATGGGGGTGTGCATGAGGATGTCAGAGAGCAACCCCATATTTGATCTTCCCTTTCCACCCCATTATATTTGCTACTGTGTACACTAGGCTAGCTGATCTTTCAGCCTCCAGCAATTGTTCTGTTATTTGCAGTACAATTGTCATTAGGGTACCGGAATTACAGATGTGTACCACTATGCCAGGTTTTGCGTGGCATGTGGAGAATCAAACTCGGGTCCTTACACTGTGGCAAATTCCTTCCCCAGCACTGATATATTATTACTAAACACAGGACTGTGTATCACGTTTCATATGATTACTGAGAATCAACAGGAATCGTAGTCTAATCTGTGAATCTAGGTGCAAGAAATTCAAACAGGATCTGAAGTTAAATTGGGTAAAAATATTGGATAAAAGAATTCCTTCTGTCACCTTTTGTTCTCTAGTGATTTGTGACTGGATTATGCCCACCCTTCCTTCCTTCTTGGCTTTATGAGGAGCTACATTCACTAAGAGTCCTATGTCCTAAGAAACCTGGACAGACAGACAGGGCATGTTCTAGTTTAGAAGCTTTATTTCTCAAGCTGTAAAAGCAGATGAAGCTTCATGCCCCTGTCTGCATCAGCGTGGGAAGATAGGAACTGGAGTTTCATGGGCTCTCGGAGATGCTAGGGAGGGGGTTCTGTTTGAGTGAGTCCTGTCAGATGCAGAGGGCTCAGGGTCCAGAAACCACAGCACTTAACTCTCCCAGCCTTCACTTATCCTGAAGCCTGCACCGATGGCAGGTTTTAGCAGGAACCACATACTTCCTTTGATCACCAGCTGAAAATGTCCTGTGAGCGAGTCAAGGTAAACATGAAGGTGTTTCTTTTGACCACTCTATAAAGCATCTTATTGAGTGATAAAATATTTAACATAAATAGTTCATATTACCAAATTTTGGCGGCATCATCATCATCGTCATCGCCGTCATCGTCGTCATCTTTTGTTTTCGTGACTATTCCTATAATTTGTAAGTTAACTTGGCTAGAATCCTCACATAAACTCATAGATACTGATAAAAATGATTCCACATAAGCAGAAGCTGTTTCATGTACATAATGCAGATATGTTAATAGAATAGATGAGTAAATTAATGATTGAGTGCTGGGAAGCTGAAGGTGGTTGATTAAATTAACAGAAGTTGAACCGGTTTTAAGAATAAAACCCTGAGCAACATTGGCCTGGTGCTGTTTGGTGACACAGTAAGGTACAGTGTGTATTACCAACCTCATTAAGTTCCAAATAAAACTCTATACTTTACACCATTTCTACAAGAGGTTTTATTAGATTTCCTTAACTGGTGTCATATTTTTTGGCCAGGGCATTTTTAACCAACTTCACATAAATAAAGTTCTATTTTGTCACCATGTCATAGTAAAATAAACTGCTTGTACTACGCATCCCTGCCAAGGCCAGAGCAGGCGGGGAAAGGGTATAAATGTGTCAGTATTAGGGAGAGAAAACACATAAATGCACATGGCGACTCTCTTACCTCCGAGGCGCAGCGTGATGCTAATTCATTTGGGTGACATTTAGAAAGCCACCCCCAACATAAATAATGTACATATAGTGGGGGGTATCTCTGACAGACACCAAGTTGAAAAAAATGGCCTGAAAGAATGCACATCAGATTTTACAGGTGCTGGGGACATTAATGTACGCTGATGAATGACCTTTGTGCTGAAGGCTGACATAATGCTGAATGGAATGTTTTGTTTATATCTGGTACCACATTTATTGACCAGCACTGAAGGCTAGGACCAAGCTGGGATTTGAACATTCTCCACTTTCTTTTCTCTTTTTTTCCTCTCGTGTAAACTGTTTTCTGTCTCCCACTCCCCCACATGCAGCAGTTCCTAAGCTGTTTCACAGATATCATCCCATGAGATGGATTACTGTCTTAAAGGAAAAAAAGTTAGAGCTAAGTTAAGTATTCATTACCAGAGGTGCTATTTTTGATGGATAAGTATGAAAAATTAAGCAGAGAAGGGTTTTTTAAAGCCACATTTATCATACATCTTTAATCTTAGTTTGTCATCTCTAATGTGTCTACAGTTCAGCTGCTCATGATTAATAGCGAGTGGGCCTGCAGATAAAAATCACAAAATCTAAGAGAACGCTAAGTCAGCCATGCCATCCGCGTCATAGCAAAGACTTGTCCCAGTAGCGTCCTCTTCAGTGTGCATAGAGACAAAGTCACAATGCAAAATGAAGGAAACTTTTAGTATGGACATCCAGAGACAATTTACTTTTGTCACTGAGTGTGGAAAATTATCACACTTTGGGATTTTTTTTCTAAGTCCTTAGCAGCATAACATTTCTCTCACTATGCAAACTACTGTGTCTAATTCTCACAGTTTCTCCAGTGAGGATGGGCAGTCACCACTGTACTGATTGTGGCTGTCAAGTTAGTTTTGTTGTGTTGTTCTTTAGTTGCTTTTAATCATTTGCTCATTTGTCATTTATTCATTCGCTTGACAAATATTAACTAAATATTTACTTTGTCATATTTTCAAAAGGATACAGAGATGTAACAAAGTACTTCCAGATAGTTTAAAAATAATAGGATCAATAAAGAAGGTGAAAAACAAGCTGAGCACAAATCAAAGAATTTCCAAGTCCTTAAAAGGTGATAGTGTGTACAGCAGGCAGGTATAGATAGAGAACCGATCGTTAGCTTTACTGGGGATCTCTGGTTCTAGGTCTGAGAAGTGGTCATTTCTGTACTGAGCCTTAAAGGGGAACTGGATTCCAGAGACCAGTACAGAATAAAGTTGTGCGGTGCAAAGAAGACAAAGAAGGGCAGGAAGGAAGAGAAGGAGGTGACCCTGGGGACAATGGATGAATCGGCCTAGCTAAGTGACTAACATGTCACTGCTATATGAGATCACTTAATATCCACTCTCTAGTGACTTTTAGATTATATGGAATTATCATGTACTATAGTCTCCAGGCTGAATAATGGCTTTCTTGAATTATTTCAGGATATTATGTCATGTGATAAGCATATATAGTTTTGCTAATTAAAATAAAATAATCTGAATTTAAAACTTCTTAAAGAAGATAAAGCAATAGAAACTAAGTTAGGACCAGACAAGCAATGACCTAAGAGGCCAATGGCCTTAGCTTATAGTAAGTAATGAAACCTGGCACGTCTTTTGCAAAAACACCCTTGGTCCCAATTGTACTAAAGGAAGTGCTGTGTTAAGATTGATTGAAGACAGATAGCAGATGATGGAGCCAAGGAGAAGGATACGATTCCTATCTGAGAGGCTGGAGAAGCCCACGGCAGAGCAGAGACATATTTAATGGAGGCACTGCAGCATGATAGACCTCCAGGTTTTAGCAGCAGAGTGGAAGAGCTAATAGACTCAGGGGTGGAATAGGAGGGACTGTATGGTAGGCTGGGTTCAGTTTCTACAGAGTCATGTTGTGCTTACCTTCAAATCCTTGACTTCCAACATGGTGTAGAGGAACACTGAATCACAATACTGGCAAGAGCGAACTGTTTGCTGTTTAGTGCCTAGTAGGGAACTGGGAAAGCAAAGAGCACTTTCTCCATACATTGTCCAGCACATTTCTACTAAAGCGTGTATTAAACACTTAACTATTTAAATGCATGGAAGGTGAGTGATATTTAAAGTCTTTGCCTGAAGTAGAATTATGTCACTTCTTCCTCTGCCCAGCTCCTTCCAATTTCCTTCAGTCACACCCGCTGGTATGCTCATACTCTCAACTTTACATTCTCTCTGATTGTATCTGTTATGTGTATATATATTTGTGTGTGTGCAAATCTATCTGCATATCATCTATCATCTCTCTATCTATCATCTCTCTATGTACAGAGAGAGCCTACTGAATCTGTTTGTAAGTATATGATTTCAAGGCTGAAAAATGGCTTCTAGTACATTTTTCTTTTAATTTGATACTTTCAAGCACTTTATTTTTCCAACCAATACTAAACATAATACAGGCTGAATATTCCTCATCTGAAATATTTGGTACCTGAGTTCTTGCATTATTTCAGATTATTCTTAAATTTCAGAATATTTGCAAATATATGATAAGCTGTATTGTGGTGAGACTCGAGTCTAGACATAAATTTTATTTGTTTCATGTACATCTGAAGTGCATGTTCTGAAGATAATTTTATATGGTATTTTTAGTGTGCCTACATTTTGAGTTCTATTTATCCCATGAGGTAGGTTAATTTGTAGAATGTTTCACTTGTGGAATTGGTGTTCAAAGATTGTATATTTTGCCTTTTTCATTAGAAGTGGTCAACCTAATAAATATATGCTCTTACATTGAGAAGAAAATATGCAAAGGACTGTGAGCCAAAATTAGTTTCTGTCAAAAAGCAGTACTAAACTTTTAAGCCACTTGCTCACGTTTTAAAGTAAATTGTTTTATCCTGTTGTGTCTTCTATGCGTTTTCCCTCTGTATTCTGTTTTTCTGGCTTTTAGACACTTTAAGATCATGCCTGGAGTGTACCAACTTCCCATGTCAGTGTCACTGCCAGAAATAATGTTAAAGAGATTGAAATCAACACTGATTATTTAGCCCAGGTTGATATTTCCAAAAGAGCCCCACCAATCCCGCCATATTTATTTATGTAAAACTCAAAGGTCGATGATTAAGAAGCATCTTAAAGCTCAAGCGCACTGTTGGTTAGTGGTCACTTTTGGGGCATCTCATCATCATTGACTAAATATTTTCTGACATTCAATCTTTGATAAACAAAGTCGCATTTAGACACAGACCATGATTTAGGCACCTGATACTTCAAAAGCTTAGATAAGCACAGGCAAACGTAGAATAGCCAAATGATAAACATCAAATTCCACGCCACCACCGAAGGAGCCAAAGAATCCTGGGTACCCACAGCGTGATGATAGATGAGCACCCACATCTCAATGTTTTGGAAATAGCAGGCAGTGACAAGGTGTTTTGAATATCGCTTTCTTCTCTGAAACGTGATGGTGTGGACACTGTGGCTACAAGAGGTGTGGTCCCTTCCCTTAACACTACATTCCTTTGGACTGCATAAAAATAAAGCCCTTGTGTTTACTATTGTGGCACATCTTTTTGTTTCTCTTGTTCCTACTCTTGATTATTGTAGGTTCACAGTTACCCATAGTTGCCTGCCTGAACTCTAGGACTCTGCCAACTGTGGTACATATTAGTTCTGGCCTACTGTTTGGCAATTTCCTTCTAATTGTGATTCACTTGTTCTGTCATTTATTTGTGCAACCTTCATTTAATAACAGAATGATAAAAATTAGATGAGTTCCATCTTTGGAAAATGTATCCACAGAAACTATAAAAATATGCAAATATAAGAACCTTTAGCAAGAACCAACAATAGATATCTCTTCCTTTACCCGCATTGATTGTTTCCTGCTTTGCTGCTAAGACCTGAAAGGAAGAACAGAGTCGGTAATGTGTGTGTTGCTATTTGTATGTGGGGTTACATGTGTTTGTGTGTGCACAGGTAGAGGCCAGAGCACAACTTTAGGTGCCATCTTCAGTAATGCCATCTACCCCTTGTGAGACAGGGCCTCTTATTTGAGTGTAGCTCTCCAATTAGGCTGAATTGACTCCAGGGTAGTGAGCCCCAGGCACTGACATTACACATAAACATACATTACTGTGTCTGAATGCTGGGAATCAAGTTTAGGTATTAGTGTTTGTGGGGCAAACACATGACTGATTGAGCCATCCTCCCACTGCCTGCCACAATCCCCTTAGACTGGTCCAAGTTACCTTGCTAATAACTGAGTGAAGCTTGAGCAACAATGAAACCATTGCTATATTTTCTGTATGGTTCTAAACACAGCCTTGGCTATTGAAATCTTTGGATAATCCAAAAATCTGTATCAGAATCTCTGCATTGGTTCTGATGTGCGTGTGTATGTATGCGTGCTTGCGTGTGCATAGTAGAATGGTCAGTCGTGTATAACTAATGGTTTACCTTACAGTTATAATTTTTCTGTCAAGAGTATCCACTCTCTACATAAATATACACACATGACTGCATTTGTACAAGCGCACACACGTTATCTTTGTAAATTCTAGCCTTGCTTCTTCTTAATTCTTGGCCTTATCTTTCTTCCCAGCAGAAAACAGTCACAGGCATTAGCATTGTTTGACTTTTATTCTTTTCTGTTATTTACATAAAAATTTACAACTTAGCTGGGAAGTTTTGTGATCACTAAAATTTAAGTAGAACTAGCCTATTTTCATAAAGTATAATGATTTACCTAAAATGCAGAATTTTAAAATATAATGGAGGATGGATGTTTTAAAGATACGTTTACAGTTTAAGTTATAAGAAAAAACATTTTATTCATTTATGGTATTGGGGGACATTTTATAGGCCAGATAATCACTTCCTTCATTTTGAGGATGAAGAAACAGGCTCACAGCATACATCTGGCTTCTTAAAGAGTGCTACCTAAGTCTACATTAGATTAACCTAGAAATTATATTGTTTAAGTGTTTATATATTTAAATTGTTGTTAATGTTTTTAAATATAATTCTTAGCCAAAATAAATCTCTCCCTTGCACAAATATTTAGATAAAATCATTTTGCTGTGTGGGCAGGTCTGTGGAAGAGAAAGCATGTGTTTCTTTTATCGGCTGCAGCCACATGGCTAGTGTAACAGATCTGCGCTGGTTCATAAAGGAGGCCTATGCACACATACGGCAAACGAAATCCCAGCACAGAAGGAGAAGGTGTTCATGAGCTTCCACTCCTAGCTGAGGACCTACAGCCAGTCGATAGCTCCTGAGAGTTGGAGAGTTTGTTCTCTTTAAAGATATGGCTCCTGGTGGGTTGACCATGCTCCAAGGGGTGGCCCCATACTCAAGAGTGTATGAATGACACAAATTGGACATAAAAAAAAAAAAAAAAGAGGACATAAAGACAGAGAACGTGAGCAGTGTTCTGAAACAGCACCATTGAGAAGGCTGTGGAGATGATGCGGCTGCTCACCCAGGTCTTCATTTTGCAACTTAACATAGTTTTTTAATAGTCACCTTCAAGTTTAAGTGCTTACTTTGCTTAAATCTGTTTGACAAATAGAATTTTTATGTTTATAACAAATTCTTGTGTGTGTAACTATTCCATTTTGGGGTGTTGGCCTTATTTGGGGGGGGGGTATTTGTGGCAGGGTCATATCAAACTCTTGCTCTACTGGGGTGAGTTTGAAGGACTGAGTGCATGGGATGTGGCCTGATCAACAAGGCCACTTGTCCAAGACAGACTGAGAAGACTTCCTCAATAGGATGTGTTCAATGCTGGCTTCAGTAGACTCCCGCCCACCCCCCATGGTGATTGCATGGGCAAAGGAACTCAGTGTGGCCATTGCAAGCAGTGCTGAGAAAATGAAGGGCATTTGGGCAAGCTACAGGAAAGCATTGAAAGTGACTACCCCACGGCCTGGTTGGAGCAGCCATGATAAGGGGAAGGGGAGATTCAGCCATGAGTTTCTTGGTTTAACTAAGCCAGAAAATGAAAGAGAAGCAAGAAATTTGCCCATTTTTTTTGGTAAGGTTTTACAAAACGATTGTAGCATCCTCTGTAGCAAAACCGAGGGATAGAAGTTAGGCTACGCAGCAAGAGCTGCCAAGCCTAATTCAAGAAATTGATTCATGCAATCCTAGAAGGTGACTAAGCATTTCTGGCATGCCCATGACCTGGAAGGCAAACTGCCTGTGACCTGGGACTGTGTTCTCTGGTCATTTGTATCATCCGAACAGTGGGAGCAGTAGGAATTAGTTTGTCAGAGCTACTGAAAGAAGTCCCAAGACTGAGTGGCTCCAATGATAGACACTTATGTTCTCCTAGGTTTGGAGGTTGAAATTCCAAAAATCAAAGTTCTGGCAGAGTTAATCTTGAGTGTGGTCTCACAACTCTCTAACTTCTTGTCATGTCATCTAATGACCTTTGGAAAGAGAAAGATCTTTGATGTTTCTTTCTCGTTTTATAAATCCATCACTCTTATCAGGTTAAGGTCCAATGGCTGACCTTATTTACCTTAATTACTTCCTTAAAGGCACTGTCTGCAAATATGTCATATTGAGGAGGTGAGGATTCAATAAGAAGGAATTAGCAGAGGAGGGCACAGGAAGCCAGCTAGCTTGTTGGATAATTAGCTAAATAAATAATTGGTCCTTTTTGACAATGAATTTTCCTAGTCTAAGGTTTCTAAAAATATGTTCTAAGGATATCAATCTCTCAGATATTCTTTGTAACAAGACTTGTATATTTTAAATAGATTTGGAGAACTCTGCACACTTGGAGAGTCACATTGTATATTAGCATGTCAATTTCTGAGATGTATTTCAGAACAGAAAGCTGACTGTATTTAATCCAATTTCTTTTTATATATTGAATGCAAAGTAGGTCCAGACGCCCTCTCTCTATTAAATAAATAAAAAACCAAAGCTGTATATTTTTTACTTTAGACAATGTATCCAAACCCATATTGAAATCAGAGAAGGTAAGGATTAGCTGGCTTTTAGTTTTTTCCACTTATTGTCTTGACTTCACTCTAGGTTACCAGGAAATAGGACTCTATGCACAGACATTTCTATAGAAACAAAACAAAACTTAGTATCACGGTGATAACAAAAATTACAATCCTGTCTATTAAAAGAGAAGATTTATTTTATATACGCGGAAACCATATGGAAGGGAGAAGGCCCTTTGATGTAGATAAGTTTGGAAATTGATAAGAAAGTAGAGATGAGAAGCAAAGGGAGGAGAGAGAATTCTCAAGAAAACCTGGAGCTACTGTGAAGGCATGACGTCATCTCTACTATGGTTAAGGATAAATTTAAAGCTCATTTTAAATTAGCTTATGCATTAACACCAGCAACTTCAGCTCTATCCATGCTGACAGAAAACGTGGGCTTTCACTCTTCTATGTTCACACAAGCAATGGGATTTTGTTATAGTTTTTCTTTAGCCATTTATCCATTGGTGGACACATAAAAATCAGTAAACAATTTTGTTCACTTTCTAAATAATTTAACCACAGGATTCTAAAACCTTTATTCAGATACAAACAAATTTCACAGTATGTCAACAGCAGGTCTGTGGTAAGTGTTCACCAAGGTCAAGGGAAGAAAGAAAAGATCATGTAGGTGACTCTAAGTCAACTGAAAGGTTCTTCCTGTCAAAGACTGAGGTGGTTTGTTTTGTTTCAGAGCTGCCTGAAAGAAATGTACCTGGGTGTGGTTTTTGAAACACAGTATTATCTCTCAACCCAAGGGAGAAAACCTGGGTTTCTAATTGGAGCCCAGCCTCTAAGAGAATCCACAGCTGATTAGAGGCCAATCCAGAGCCCACTACTCAGTCTAGCTAAGATTTATTTCCCTTGTCTATCAAATGTGTGGGTAATATGCCCGGTAAGTTCACACTCATTAATTGTATTCTATACTGGCCTTTAGGCCAAATTTTCCAGTAGAAATATAACACAGACTTGCCACATTCCTCAGTATAATTTTTGAGTAGTCATATTAAAAATTACAAACAGATAAAATTGATAACCATTTATTTTACTATAATCAATTAAAAATGTTAACATAACCAACTAAAATATCAATGGGGGATTCTGTGTTTTACCTTTAATATTAATTAGGTCTATGAAAGTGACTTCTCAAAGCATGTCACAGCTTAGACTAGCCATGCTCCAAGCCACATTTTAGGGGCTCGGTCTCCACTGTGGGCAGCTGTTGGCACAGCTGCAGCATACCATTACACCTGGAGAAGAGGGCAGCCTGACTCTGTGGCATGACACCTTGGAGGGACTTTATTTTCCCAATGCTGATTATCATGGGACATTTGTCTGGATATTTAGCATTCCATTATCTTCACAAGTCATTTTTTCTAGATGATTCTCTACACTATTTTTCATACCTGTTTGCTTATAACTACCAAATACTTTTCTTGGTAAACTTGTCAGTTATATAAAACTGTCTAAGTTAGGTTTATATCTCATCATTGCTGAGACTAATAATAAGCTAAGTAAAAGCATCTGTATCTGAATTTAGCATCTAAACTCATGCTCATTTACATATATATATATATGGAACATACATAAATCTTTGTTCTCTCATATGACCCCAGCTGAGTAGGGTACAATCTGCCAAAGTGAGGCCTTTGGCTCTTGTACACACCTTGAGACTTAGGTGTGTTGTACATTTCGTGGTGCTTCTGCTCGTGTTTGAGGTTAAGTGCACGTGAACTGAAGAGTTGAAGTTGTGTTTATGTATATAGAAACTAGGATTTCTGAATTGCCATGTTCCAACTTTTCTCAAATGGAAGGCTTCCTTAGTAATACTACACATTGTCTATATCCTTCTCAAAATAATTCAGACTTGGGAATGATAATGAACCCTCCTGAGATGAAGAAAATGAAAATTTAAATCACCAAGACTGGACATTTCTTGAAACTCTTTTTATTTCCACATACATACTGCTTAGAATAGAGAAGGCCTTTAATGTGTTTTGTGTGCAATGATTCTAAGTCTTAAAAATAGTCTCTTCTAGGGGGGAAAATGAATATCACATTTCTAAGTTAAGAAAACCTGAGCTGCCTTTGCTATGTATGTTCAATGTATTGTTAATATGTTCTCGGCATCACACTGGGGAGAGAAAGTGTGAGCAGCTGACCCAAACCCTCTGGGTTTAGCGACACAAAAGTAAATCAGACTGAAAATATCATCCAAGATGTGTGTCTGTCTACAAAAGGGAACATTTTATAGCAGTGTGTGCCCTGCGTTTAGGAGCAGACATGGTAAATCTTAGCTGAGGACCACCACTGTGTGTGAGGGGCAAGAATCCAGCCTTTATTTGCTGAATAATAAATGACTAGAGCTCTGGAAAGAACTCAGCAGCTTCAGACTGGCCGAAGACAAACTGTCTGAGTCCAGCCCCCTCAATCCACCTGTACGCACCCCAACTTAGTCTGCGACTGTTAAGCAGAAGTGTGTTTTGTCTTCCAGGCTGAAAGACCTTTTAGTTTAAATTATGAAGTTTCTCCAGTTTTCTTTTTTAAAGTAAAATAAATGCTGTAGTGGTCACTAGTGTAAGAAGTTGTTAAAATACACAGGTTCTGCCCCATTTCCAGCGAAACGCTGTGACAAGAATGCTTGTTTATTGTTACTTGGCGTGAAGCTGAATTGTGCAGGTAGAGGAGACAGGATCCCTTCCCTGTGCGTTTGATTATCCCTTGCTGGCTGTCCCAAAAGTCTGTAGGCAGAGCCGTGAGGCCTAAAGTACCAAGTGACTTAGCACACCAGGTGTCGCATTGGGGTGGATTGAGGAGGGCTGCAGCCCATGGAATCACCTAAGTCCTCAGAGCTTTACGAAAGTCATTGCTCAAGGGGAACCGTTTCCAACGTCGAACCATTACAGGACAGATGGAGAAAGTGGAAATTTGTGCTAAACGAACACATAGAAAAATATGAAAATCTGCACTGAACACAGGTTGGTTTGAATTAATAATTCACTTCCATTATACGTCAAGTTGGATTTTATGGTCAGGCCATGGCATGCTGAAGTAGAAAGCAGTATTAAGGTTGCTGGGGTGGCCATCTTTCATGGGATTGCTAGTTGGACAGTTGCTGAGAAAAACTGACTTGTTATTTGAATTTTAATTAACTGGCCAGCTGAGAATTATGATGACGTGTTTGAAATAATGATTTATAGGAGGAGAGCTTCAGCTACCCAATGTTTAGCAGATCTTTTAAAAAAAAATTCTGATTATACCAGGCAGGCAGCTGTATTTATAGAGTTTGAGGAGATGAATGGTTAATGTCATTATAAGATTTAAATATACAAAAAGTAAAACTTTGCAAGATTAATTATATATTGTTTGTAAATGCTAAAAGTAGAGGTAGTACTGTGGACCAGGGGAAAGATGTGTGTTTGTTTCTGAGTTTTTGCTTGTCCTAACATCTTTGTTTGGTAAAGCAATGCTGAGAGGCCTTGCCTCAGTAGATTGAAATTGGAACATTTCAGAGATTAACAGGCAGAGATCACAGAAAAATTCATGAACCATTCGGTATTTTGTTCTTGTCTGCAGATAAAACCAACAAAGTGTTCCAAACATAAATAAGAGAGCAATGCAGAGAAATGGAAAAACAAATAGGATTTAGCCTGTTCTTAGCATCTCGGGCTGCTATGGGCTGGAGCATATATAAAGCACAATATATATCAGTTTGGAAATTAGAATGGGTTTACACAACAGTAAACTGGTGGGAGAATCAGCTATAGACAAGGAGCCAAATTTAGGGCTCCGAGTCTCGGGTCTGTGTTTTGGTTTGTCGTCTGAAGTACCACTTAATTCATGGGATGAAAGCAGGAGAGGCAGCTTGCTTTGGAGGGAAGAAAAAAAAAGAAGTTACCTTTGGTATGTATCTGTGAACTTTGAAACACTTTATAAATGCCCTTTCAACATATTAAACGGGCAGTCATGGTATTTGTTCACAGTGGACCCCGGCCCTTCCAGACAGAAGACCAGGACAGATGTCTGTCTGCCTGAAGATGTAAGAATGTCTTGCTTTCATATGCAAAATTTCCTCCTGGCAGTTTGCTTTTCTCTCCAGCACAGTTTACTTACATCTTGGTCACTTCCCAAGGCCCAGCTCTTGCCTTGCAGAGTCTTTCTTGGTATTCTCCAATCCAACTCATTCCAGGCTAGAGGCAGAGTCATCTAGACTCCCACAACAATCCCTCTAAGCCCCTGTGACAATCATTTCATCTTGCTACTTGCCATATGTGTGTCCTTCCTGGCTCCTGTTTGTCTTCACTGCCCCTAGGTCGGGACCCACATGTGGACAGGTATTAGGATATCACCTTAATAACTGGGGCACTTCTTACCCCTGGACACTCTTGAGCAAGTAAGGTTGACTGAGCAATGACAGAGGTGGAGCCCGGGCCATGGCTCTGCACTGCAACTGGACTAGGAGTGTCCTTGTTTCTTTGAAATTAGAATCTCAGAGGTAGTTAGGTGAATCCTTAAAGGAAACCCTTTCTTTGTTCTCAGTGAATTAGGATCAATCTTTCCCCTTTCTTTCTCCTTTATTTTATTTATTATAGTTGTAGTGATGTCTTATATACAAGTTTTTCAGCTGGCTCATCATCTTTGCTACCAGGAGATGTAACTAGGTTTCTTAGCCTATTTTCTGAGTGTTAGGCTTGTGTTCACTGGGAGACACTGACAGGAAGTGTGATCTCATGTCCTGCTTCAGGGTCTCAAGAAGCCATTCAGATTAGACTTTGTAGCATTCTCAAGTCTGGTACTGAACAAGCTGTGCAAAGCCAAGGGGCTCCATGGAAATGGGTAGCAGTTAACTAAACCAAATTTACAGGAAGTAATCATTTTTTTGCATTTTTGAAGTGGAGAGGTTTGTTATTACAGCTTTGTCTCTTTGGGTGTATAGGTTAAGACTTATGAACAGGAGGTTGAACTATAATTAAAGACAACAAGGCAAGGCTTATCCGTGAGAAAGAATGTGCTTCTGAAACTTTCTCACGTATGAAGCAGACATTAAGTCAGCTGACTCTAACAATGTAAGTGCCTGAGGAACTAAAGAAAATCTAGAATCTATAGGTGAATGCTTACATTTTAATAATCAAAGTCACTATTCAGTTATGGAAACTTGACTCCTTAATTACCACCATGCAAGCCCCTGTATGAATTGGCCCTTCTGTGTCTCCACAAAGTAGTTATTGCCCATCTCCCCACATACCACAAATATAGGCATAAATTAAAACTTGGAAAACTTTCAGGGACCATGAACAAACACCCATACATTAAAATCTTTCTTTGGGAAACCATAGATGTTGACAGTTAAGGGGGACCATAGCCTGAGTTTATTTGATGAGATGGGCTGA
The DNA here is from genome assembly GCA_028551405.1 of Uromys caudimaculatus. NCBI lineage: Eukaryota > Metazoa > Chordata > Mammalia > Rodentia > Muridae > Uromys > Uromys caudimaculatus. The sequence continues at coordinate 63,851,096 of CM052705.1, read as the reverse complement.
CGCTTCTCTCCATGACAGATATAACAATTATGACTTTGCTTACGTCAGCTTATGAGCCCATTGGTCACCTCTGAGAAAGAAACTTCTGTAGAACCATGCCTTCCCTGGTCCCAAGGATGAGGGTGGGGTGGGGATGAGGCCCAGCGTTTTCCTGTTTAACAAGTCATGAACGGAAAGTGACTATCCTTTTACATGTAATGTTTGGTAATTTTAAAATTCCAAGTTTAGTCCTAAGTAATATTGAGTCCTAAGTATTGTTTGGTCAAATAAAGACAAGATTTCAAACATACCGCATGTTACTTAATTTCATGATTTCTATTGGCTGATTGGAAAGAGACTAGTGTGATCCCATTTGGCTAAACATATGAGGGAAAAGGACATTACATGATCCTTAGATATCTTGTGATATTTTCCCCTCAACTGTATCCCTTCCTAATGCTTTCACCACCTTCCAAGTTTTCTTTCAGTCCCTGCAGAAGATTAAAATCACAATATTTTGTTGCATAGCTAGACAGAACCACTGCAAATCCTTTTATTTGTCTTCCTCTCAAATATGTGTGATAAAAAGCCTAGATTAAAATAATTAAAGCATTTTTCCACAGCAAGCCTCTGAGGCAAAAGCAGAAAACTGTAGTACCGTCTTCCTCCACTAGGTGCCAGCACGGCTCTGCTTCCTGTTCCAGTCCCTTTAGGGACAGTTTTCTTACTCCCCCTCAGTAACTCATACCTGCATAGAGTATATTTTTATTTGTTTACTTTGTTCCTGGATTTTTTTTTTACTAAATTTAACCAAAATTATTCCTAACACAATATTTTATTACTGAACATTTCAGATAAAAGCATAAAAACAGGTGCTGTCCCATTAAATTCTAGGAATTGTAAAATGAATTTAAGTCTCAAAACACAATTTCCTTTTTTGTTTGACTTTTGTGACTTTAGTATTGATCATAAAAGATGAGTCACATTTAAAATAAGGGAAAATAAAAAACATGGGTAATATAAATAAACGGAAAGTGATGCTAAAATAGTTGCAACGTATTGAGAGCAAAATTTTCCTAGTTTTGTTATTGTAGGGTTATTTCTGAAATTGATACAGTTGTTTCTCTCTTGGTATTGTGCATACAACTTCATATATCTTTGTATTGTTTCTTCTAATTATATTTTAACTTAATTTGGAGAGATTTTCTACATGTTACACTTTTTATGCAAACTCTCGCTTGTTATAGCAGTTAGGTTGGAAGCAAACCCTAAAATAAGCATTTAAAATACTTACTACACACATTTCTTAAAGGTTTCCTTATTTACTTGAGTTTCTTGAAACAAGTGGGAAAATTTTAATGTTAGTAGTTGATATTTTAACTATTATTGAAGCACATCATGAATTTATTCTAAATTCAACAAAAGTTTGATTTTATTTAATTTTGTATATTCTAAACTACACAGGGAGAACACAATATAAAAATCTCATGCAGTAACTAAGTATATACAAAGAACTTCGTTATAGAAATTACCATTAAAGCCCTAAGCAATAAGCTAAAATCATTTATCTAAAGGCTGGAACCTACAATTGAAGATTTATATCAAAATAACATGAACTTAATTTGAATTTCTTGATGGAGATATCTTGATATTTTTAAAAGCTAGTCCTGTTACTGTAGTATTTCTGTTTCCAGTGTCAAATCCATAGCAGATATTTTCTCAGCACTATTTTGTGTAATTTGAAAACAAGGAAAGCCATAAAAAAAGTGGGCATCTTAAAGTGTATATTTAAACCAATGTGATGAATAGATTTCTAAACTTGACAGAGGATTTCTTTCATCTGCATTATGGGCTGGCTGGCTGGTCTCCCTGGTGTGTGCGCTTCAGGGAAAACTTTGCTGTGTCCTCCCTGGCTCCACTTTATTTCGTTACTTTGTGTCAGAATTCTTGGTTTAAAAAAAAAAAAGTTTGGTTTGTTCTCAGTGATACTTTCCCAAGCTCTGTGCTGACAGCGTTCTCTTCTTTGGATTCATTTGTTTCTTTGATTCTGCAGAAGTATCTGCGTACTTAAGAAGGAAAAGGAATGGGATGAAGTGCTGCTTAATCTGAAACAGAGGTCCTTAAACTCCGTCTCAGAAGCAAGATCAAATGACCTAGGCAGTCATTCTAGATCTGCCATTCCTTCCCAGCACTTTTCTTGGGTTTCTCAGATCAGCTCAAATCCTCGTTGGAATACTGTACTCTGTACTTTGTCCTTTCCCAGTATCAGACAATCATGATATGGTCAGGGTTCTTCTCTCCAACTTCAAAGATGGTCATCTGTAAGTTTGAAATTCTTTGTTGTTGTGTTCAATAAAGGGATTTCAGTGTTGAATTCAACCCAGACCACAGAGTGATTAAATTCATTGTTTTTGATACGTTGCATGGTAAGATATTGTGTAATCAACTTGCTTGTAACTTTGCGACTTATTTTCTTAAAAGAAAAATAGCCAGGCTGTTAACTCTGTACAGCAGTTTGAAAGCGCAGGGAACATCCTGACTTTCTGTTTGATTTGAGCATCCATAACGTGACACTCAGGATGTTGTCATCTTCACCACTGGCCCCTATTTTTAAAAGTTTTGGTTTATAACTCTACCTTGGCTTTAAGAAAAAACATCTTAACCTACACTCCAAGTTACTAACTTTTTTTTTTTTTTAATTTCAAAGAAAAGTAAACCATGAAAAGAAGTTAGTTGTTTCAAACTCAATTTGGTTCCTTTTTTTTTCTTTTCTTTTTTTTTTAACTCTAAAGTAGTTTAGACACATGAGAGATTCTGACTTAATGTATTAGTTCAAAGCTGTGACTAATAACACTTTTCAAATTTGACCTTACACAGGTATATTTATGAAGCCAACACAATAGGCTCTTGGGAGGGCACATTTTAAAACTACATGTATAGAGTATGTGACAAAATACATTTGCACATAGATATGGTGATTTTATAAAGCTGACTTTGGTTACACTGTATGTGTGTTCGGTGAATAGCAAGGTCTCTTTAGAAAGTATGGTATGAGAGAGACCCAGATGTGAAAAAGACATTTGGAACAACTGTAAATGAGATATCCCTGCTTGGTAGAGTTCACATTCTTCGGGACCAATGTTGTGCATAGCTTCTGATCATTCACTTTAGTTTTTGAATGGAGTTTTTTTTTTTTTTTTTTTTTTAAGGTTTTCATGCACCTCCTCCCCCAAACCCATTTCATTTTCTTTTTATGAGCTTAATAAACTGAAAGTTGGATTGTATGCTTAACATATATCAAACAATTTCCCCCCTCATACGAGCCATTAGACTTTTGAGTTTTTTTTTTTTTTTAAATATGGGACAAGGGGCATGCTGCGGCAAAGGTGAGAGGAGGAATGAGACTGGGTTCTGGGAGACTGATGAAGGTAACCTGGAGATGGCATGCCAGGGAGATTTAGGTGGACAACAAGGTGACTATGGCTAAGAGAAAGACAGACATAAATCATGTTTACCTGACAGCCGTTTGCTGTGAAAGCCTTCTTAAGGAGTAGGGCTTCTGAGCATATCCATCACGCTGGAGTCAGAGCCCTCGCCGAAGGAAATGTGCACGGTGGAGCTGCTCTGTTTACTTTCCAACCCTCTGGTTCCAAGGTTTCTGATTAGGAAAAAATGGACGGCCATCTCCCTACTTCTTAAAAATAGGTACACATGGCTTTCTTGTGTTTTCCTATGATTGAGTCTGACCACAAATTTAGGTTTACTAAAAATTGTTACAAATTAGACAGAAATTTTCAGAAAACCCTCACTTTAAAGCAAAGCTGTTACGTGAAATTCCTCCTCTTAAACCAGGGCCATGTTTGAGGGTTTCTTATTGATTCCAAACATTCCTAAAGCAAATGATGTACTGTATTAATGTATCTAAAACACTCCCCGAGTTTTCGTCCACTCAAAGCTTTCAGAAGTACAAGATGAGACTATTTAACCAGAGCAAGCACAAAGGATCTCATTCCACATCACAACAATGAGAAAAATAGCTGTGTGTGTAAATGGATGTTTTATTCATCATATGTACTGAAATATACACATCTTCAATTGACTGGTTTTTGTCAGATTTTGTTTGGAAGTTTATGAGATGAACAAAAATTCTTTGCAGTTGATTTTGTTTGGTGATTAAATGAGTAAAATAACCAGATGTGATCCCTGTGATCAAATAGAACCGTCTGTGCGCTGACCCAACGGATTGTTTGTTACTATGTATCAGAAACACAAAACCAATAAAGCGGACAGGAGCAAGCCTGTTTGACTGTGTGTAGGCTGAGCTGAATGGGATGCAGGCGTCTAAAGGGGGTCACTGCAGAACCCCAGGCCTCCTCCGCTTGCATTACCCAGGGCTCCAAAGTCTCAAGCATAGTCAAGGTAGACCTTCCCTCAAGAGGAGCTCTGTCATCCTCAGCAAGGAAACTCTGCCAAATTAGAGCCCTACATCTCGAGATTCCTGTGGGATCCTGGTTAATGCCTGGGGCACAGGCTGCTCTGTTCCCAGCGGAGCTGCTGTGCTCCCAATAGAAGGATCTGCTTACATTTAAAGTCTGTATTGCTGTGGGGAGACTTCTTCAAGGACTAGGAAGGCAAGAAGGGATTCAGTTCTAGGTGTCTGTCCCCAGGATGTGTTTGAAAAAATAAGCCCAAACCCCGGTAAAGAGGCAAGATGCTGAAGCCGTGTTGTGGCTGAACACGGAGGGGGGAGTGTGCTGAACATATTGACTGCTCATAAGAAAATAATAACAGTCCTCTCTCAAGGACAAGTTTGAAAGAACAGGCTGATCTAGAGTGGGAGAGTTAGTTAACCTATGCTTGCTTATTATTACTTCTTCCTTTGTTTACTAGCTGTCCTGGGGAAACCAAAGAACAGTAGAAATGTAAACAAACAAACAAACAAAAGACCCTTTTCCTCTGGGCCTCTCGCTTTTGCACTTTGTATGACTTCTTGCCCCTCAGTTCGAACACTCTGGGTGCTCTGCTTGGCTTCTTTTTCTGGCCTTTAGTGTGTTCTTTGCTTTCTCCACTGGCAGACACACCACCCTGTCCATGCCACTCTATCCGTCTCTGCCTCGTCTCTCTATTCAGTCTCATTATCTCTTAATTTCACCTCATGGCTCACTTTTATCTGCTGCTTTTAACCACTGTCTATCTTTCCCTATAAGTATCATTGAGACATTCAGTAGGTTTGAAAAGAGGTTTACGTGAGTGATTGCCCACACACTTAACAGTTGATGACAAGAGAACCACTGTGCTTTCTGAAGGCATCTGCCCCAGTCAGAAGCATATCCCTCTCAGCAAGAACGGGATTTTGTTCCTCAGTTAGCTCCTGGAGGGAGAGACAAGGAGGAAGGCTCCAGCTGTAGCATCCTTCTGACTTACTCAGGGCAGTTGCTAAAGTACAAGTGCAGGGCTTTGTCACAAGACAGGCTTTCAATCAACTAGCCAAAGAAAACTCAGCAATGCTTCAAAGTGAAGCAAATACTTAACAAACACCCCCCCACCCAGCCCCCATTCCTTGATATCTCTCTGTCTCCGTAGCTAAAATGTTATAGCCTCTCTCCTTGTTACACCAGCAAGACAGCTCTGGCTTGGCCCATGTATCTGCAGCCACAGTGCTAGAAATGAGGCCCCAGTAGTGTGAATACAGGTGGCAGGCTAAATGGAAGCCTTTGATCTTGTACCATTCGGGCATTCACCCTGACGCTTCTCAGTGAAAAATTTAAAAGTCTTCTAGGATATCAAATTCATAAGTTACGTGATTTTTTCTTCTTGGTATGATAAATGGGGGAAGCAAAAAACCAAAATTAATTGAAAAACAAAACCAAATCCACTGTGCATACCTGTGTGGCTGTTCTTGATCGTCCTGCTGACTAAAGAGCAATGAGGGTAAAACTTAATTCACAAGTCACAAGCGCCTTGAACACAACTATGGATCAAATCCTAAGAAAGTAGTTCCACGGTGCCTTTGCGAGAGTTTCATTTGTTCAAAGGGGTTCTGGTTTGTGATTCAGTTCTTGATTTACATAGTCAACATTTCCAGCACACCTCAGTTGCCAAACATGGAAAAGATGCTAGTGGCTTTGAAAGCTAATGCAGAGTGTTAGTGGCCATTTAAAAAGCCTTATCTGTCTGTCTTGGTCAACACAGAAGCTGAGAAAAGGCAAATAGTTCCCATGCTGGCGAGGGCACGGGAGATGGAGGGAGGACATGCAGGGGGCTGGGAAATGGCTGTGAAAAGCATTCCAGTCGGGTCAGGTTCCTCACAAGCCCTAATGAGATAATAGCTCATCCAGTCAGGCCCTTTCCTTACCTCCAGGAAGAACCACATAGGTAAATGAAGAAATTATTTGAAGAGGGATCATGACGGGTGTGGACTGTTTGTGATTCAGCTTGGAAGAAATGCAGACGTGAGTTTCTTCAGCTTGACTGGGATTGATTTCCCCTGACGGGGCTTGCTCAGCTTCTGTGATTATTGGTCCTAGGTTTTTAATAGTGGTAGTGTGCATAGATAAAAAAATAATAATAATCTGGTACCAGGAGCTCAATGAAATACAGTTTAAATTATGCTGTGATAGCCATTCTAGAAGCAAACCATTTATTTCTGGATGCTCAAACCATCTGAATTTTACTCTTTAACATTTATAATTACACATAAGGGCCTCTTTTAATAGAGAATGTATACACATTTGTCTTTGGAAAATAAAAACTTTATTTTTTATTTATAGACCCTTGTAATTAATAATGATAGACATGGCAGAGAGCAATTTGTGAGCATGAAGGATTAGATTGAAGAACCACCATCATGACTGAAGCTACACACCTGGCCTCCAGGGACTTTGATTAAATCTGTAAATGATGTTTCAAATATGATATAGTCTGATATATTAAAGAAGGCTGCAGTGAGGTAAAACTTGCTAAGCTAATAGGCTGAGTGTTAAAAACAATGACATCCACGAGGTAATGGGGATTTATTCTGTTAAAATAGTTACAATGAGGATAGGCATTGGGTGGTTTCTATATGAAGCTCTGCTTCTAAAAAATATTACACTGGGTTTTGAGTGGTCAGGTAGACAGCTACAGCATTCAGAGTCAGATTGAGCATAGTGTAGCTAAGAGAACTCTTTGAAGACAGATGTCATATCATTAGGCTGTAGAGGCACAGGCAGACTCCTCAAGTCAAGCTTTGGATCAGTTGAAAGCCTGCCCAAACCTTGCTCCATATGGCCGGATACACTGACATGAAAAGAGTGGGTAAATTCAACTGCACCTTGAAATTGTGCTGTAGGAGATTTTCGGTGAACACCATGAGGCTTAGGTGTGGCAGCATTTTAGATGCCAGGTGGGCTTTGGAAGATCTGTAGCAGTCCAGGGCTTTAGAAGTAGCAGTGGTTAGCTATGAAATTCAGGCTTGCTGGAGAGAGATCGGCAGTATCTGTACTACGATGATCTTCTAAGTAGCATGACAGACTTTCCACTGCCTGGTTACAGCCCTAGTGAGAAGGACAAGGAGCTGCAGAGTGCAAGCAGTGTGTTAGCTCTGGGTTTGTCTCCCTTCCCCTCCCTTTCCCTCCTGAAGGACAGTACCTGGAAAACACAGTAAGTGCTTAATAAACATTAATGTTCCTTGAAGAAAACTTGGGAATAATGACTGACCCCAGACATAAAAATGTTAATCTGCATACTGTTCATATCTGCATATATGTTAAATCTAGTTCAGGAGCAACAGTGGGGTTTTAGCAACAGTATTTTATAAACTAAGAGCAGCGTTTTGTCACCTTTTCACTCGGTAAGTTCTGAGGGTTGGAAGGTTAAGTGGGGACAGCATAGGAGCCGGGATATTAATTTCTGTCACCAGCTGGTAGCTAGTGAGTTACAGCTTTAATAAACGGGAAGAGTTAGTTCCCAGGAGATGCCATTCTCTTAATATATATATACACATATACATATTTGATCCTGAGGTAAAAGATACATTTAGGTGTAAGGGAAATTCAATTCAAAGTAACTTAAAACCTTGGACTGTGTGGCTTAGAGACTTGTGTAACTTGGAAGAACTTGTAGCTTTGCTTGTGATTCAGACCTTCAGGGACAGAGATCAGCCTTGGCAAAGAGATTCACTCATCTTTAAAGAAAAGTGGTGTTCCAGGATCCTAACCCCCAGTAGAAGGCATCTGTCATGCTTCAGATTCAGTGTGGTTTTTACTGAAGCCCTAAAAGATTTGCAATACTGTAAATTGTATTTGTTGTCCGAATAAACCTAAAGAAAACATTTATTTTGCTTATGGTTTCAGAAATGTTAGTCCACAGACCTCATCTGTGTTGGTTCTGGGCCTGAGGCAAGGCAGATCATCCTGTAGGAGGCTCTTCCCCTCTTGGTGGACAGCAGGCAGAGCATAGCAGTCGGAGTAAGGAGCTGGTCAAGTTAGGGCTTCCAAGGACGTATTCCCTCCACCAGGCCCCACCCAGTTTCAAACAATTCAGGCTTATGGATTATAATACTATTGTTTGAGTATTAAAGACAATCTAGTTAAAGGTGACAGGAGACAGCTCAGTCAGTTAAGTATACAAGCACAAGGGTCTGGATCTCAGTGCTTAAAAGCACATGCTACTCTTGCAGAGAACCCCAGCTCTGTTCCCCAGCAGCCGCATGGCCGCCCACTTTAGGTCCAGAGGATCTGGTGCTCTTTTATGAACACTTCCTGCACATTGTATCCAGACAAACAGACAGAACCATTTTAAAACTAAATCCTGGCTCAGGTGTACTAGGACTTTGTAAGCTGAGGCAGGAGGATGACGTTGAGAGACTAACATGGGCTACATAGTGATAACCCATCTCAATAAATAAGCAGATGATAATTGATAGACAGAAAGATAGACAAGCAGTTAGAAAGCCAAGGCTGGCCAACCCAGGTGGGGGTTCAAGCTGCCTTTTGCCTTGCACTTAATCCAGACTTGCAGGCAGAGAGCTAACATCTTACCACTGTATCTTTCCGTAGGACAGTTCCACTGCCAGTGCTTCTGAGTATATCTCACCAAGGCGTGGCCTTGTTTATTTATCTTACCTTCTTTCATCTTGGGACTTGAATTTCCATTAGAATAATTCCACAGGCTTTAGACTTTAATGGGATTTTATATGGCACTACTAAACAATACCTAATTTTTATTGAGTGTGTTTTTAAAGATGAAAGTAATTAATATGCTTTAACTTATTTAGTTCTCGTACTAACAAGTAAGGGAACTTAGAAGTAGACAGATTATCTCTATTTTATAGTTAGAGAAACCAGAGTCACAAAGTAGGGGATTTGCAAATGATCTATGTTGCAGGCACACTCAGGACGTTTTCTTGCCTCTCTCTCTCCGGGGACCTTGTTGCCATACACTATAAATACATTATACAGTGTATAGCTTTACTATTCTCAGGTCCATCAAGTTTAATGGGAGAGCCTGGCGTGCTTCCTACAGCAGGATCATGTACATGATAAATATTGCTTTAAAGATGATGTGTTTGGGCTCCTATATGGTTTACAGATTCTTAAAGTAACAAAAGGAAGTTGTCTCATTTGATTTTTGTTTCATCTTTATCTAATGCAATCCCTGGCACATAGTAGGTATTCGATAAATATTTGTTGAGAAAATGAAAGTGCCACACTGGAAAATATGACAAAGAACAGAAGATGATTAAGACGAATAAAACGGAAGTACCGCCTCACTCAGCAGGAAGTTCTCAAATAAGACTGTCTACCTCCGCCATTAATCCCCCGGTTCTTGTTTCTGATTAGCCACTGGCCTGGGAGAATGTGGCTCCCTCCAACTGCCCTGACTTATGGAGCCATTGGTTTTGGAGCTGAAAGGGCCATTTGAAATCACTTAAGCCTTCTCCTTTTAAAAAATATTTTTTTTAGTAGAGGAGGAAATTGAGATTGTATTTCATCTTGCTTTTAGGAAACAGAAATTACCGTGCAGACAAATTTACTTTTGAATCACTTTATTAAATTACCATGAGGCATTTTTTTTATTTATACAAAAGAATTTGCAAGACTGAGGTGCAGAAGGCTTAAATGACTCTTTGGGGTTGTGTATTAAATCCATGGCATAATCCAAAATGATTCTGTTTCATAGCACGGACATCCTTTTAAAACATGTTCTCTGTTATAATGCCCCTCACTCAAATACATTATGAAATTCTCAGAAATCCTTAAGACTTTATTAAACTTTAATTTCGGATAATCGCCCACATAAAAAGCTAGAGCAAAATCTGGGGTGTCCTAGGTAGGCGGCTTTCCTGTTTATCAGTCAGCTACTAAAGCCTATTGATCCAAATTCTGTATCTTTTTTAAAAAAATTTTTATAATGTGCCTTTTTATTATTCATTTATTCATTTATTTATTTTTGATAATTTATTTACATTTCAAATGTTTCCCCCTTTCCAGGTCTCCCCTATCCCCCCCTGCATCACTACAGTGATGCTCTTCATTTCTACCACCTCTCCCTCTTTAATCACTTCTCCGTGTTTTAAGCATTCTGACATGTAACCGCAGGGTCTCTTTCCTGTTTAGAGTCTGTTTGTGTATCTCCACTGCCCACAGATGCCATGTAGTGTCTTCCTCACGGTGTCCTTCCATGTCTTCCATGACGTTCACAATCTGTCTCTACTCTCTAAGGAAATACCCACATTTATCTATTTATGACCCACGAGCCATGTGGGTTTCTCTCTCATCTCTGCACTATTGCAAAGGCTTCTGCTAGCACAGCTTCCAACTCCTCCCCCTAACAGGCCCTCGGTCCTTCTTCTTCCAAGATTCCAACCAGAGTGAATGCCGCAGACAAGATTCTCATTTACCTTTGATTTGCAATATAGGACATTACCGGGAGAAGCTTGTTGCATAAATACAAATACTTGGTTTCCAGCAATTCATTTACTCCTTTAAAAGATACTTACTGGGGGCCTCCTAGGGAATGTGTTAGGTGTGGTCCCAACTAGCCTTTTACTCTAAATGGTTGGAGGAAGAAAAACAATGCAAAAGCACTGAGCTCTGGAGAAAAAAAACCCTGAGCTCACGGGAGCCCAGAAGAGACATCTGCACATTAGATAGACATCGAAGACCTTCCTTGAAGATGTTCCTTTAAAGTAGATTGTGAAGAATGGATATGGATTAGTTAAATGAAGACGTGCGGAGTGCGTGTCATGAGCTAAGTAAAAAGTGCACGGGCAAGCAGTGTGGGGGACCCAGCCTCTGCAGCAAGCCTCAGGGTTGTTTGCAGAAGATTTGGTGTAGCTAGATGGACATATGGGAGACATATGGTAGATGACGAGACAGGAGAGGTTGAAGGACATCAAGCAACGGAGGCCCTCAGTATGAGAGTGAGGGATCTGAACTTCATTATCATAGTTTTTGAGAATTGTTAAAAATTTTCATATAGGCATGTGAGAAGCTTGAGTTTTTGGTAAAAAGAATGGATGTGGTGTGAAGAGGTCGGGCTGAGTTACAGATGATGGTGCAGGAGTCTGGGGAGCTGGAGGTAGATGAGAGAAAGCAAAGGGCAGTGACCGTCCAGTTTAAGCACAGTGCTTGGTGTAAGGCTGTGGGCAGGTGAGTGAAGAACGGTAGATGGAATCGGGACTCAGAGGGTGTACGGAGAAAGTGGCTGTTGACTAGGAGGGTGAAAATTGAGCATTTAATGAGACTCTCAAGTTTACTGATTTTAGCAACTTGTGCAGTGATTAAGCATCAGTTAAGCTCCTACTGTGTATTATTCTAAAATTTTGCTTATTTTAAAAGCATTAGCAGTAGAATAATGGTTTTATTCTGAAAAGGTGACAAATGTTGACTTCAGTGTTCCTCAATACACAAAACCAGTTTCGTAACATGTCCTGATAGGCTCGACAAGGCAGTTCTTACTTGTGTTCCTTCCACCATCTAGCTAGATGAAATGAGAGCTAAAGATGCCAATTCACACGCCCGGTGCCTGGCACTGCAGGATGGCCAGTCTCTCTTAGGCTGGCCTCTCCACGTGGCTACTTGGGGTTTCTTACATTAAAACTGCTTCTTACAGAAATGGATGTTCCCCAGAAACCTAGTGGAACCGACAAGCTTTCTTATAACTCCAAGCTGAAATTCATGACACCGTAGTCTGTCGGCAAAAGCAGTCATCAGTTAAGCACGTGAAGTGGTTGATTTGGGTACTGAAGGAGAGTGGTTGATAAACCAAGAAAGAACAAGTGTGTGTATGGAGCGCCCAGCCCAAACGCCAGCCTCTGGCCACAACTGTGTCCACAGCAGATATCAATCAATGGCAAGAAAACTTCAGGAATCTGAAAAACATTTTACATTACCGAACTTTTTGAACTATCTATATTGTATTTATTTTAGCCAACATTATAGCCCCACCCAATCCTTAGACATGACCCTGTCACTTTCCTATAATCACACACGCAAACTTTCTTTTTAAAAAATAGTATTCTCTGATTAAACACAGACATATTTTAAGAAAAAATAATTATGAAATAATATAAAAAAATATAAAAAAATAATTTAAGAAATAAAATAATTATGATGTTTACTTTTTTAATTCCCTCCTAGTCATGGATAGCCTGCAATCTAAAGAAAAAACAAAACATAAACAGTACTAATCTTATTCATAGATGTGTGAAGAGCTCTATTAAAATCTACTTGAGATGGGATGTATGCTTCCGAGATCCTTTTTTAAAAATTAGGACCCAAAATCCCATGGACTGAGTATGATGTTCCTGTATTCATCCAAAATATTTACTATTTTGCTGTTCCCAGGTGTCATGTGAAGCAGGACCACCTGACTCTTTGCTAGTCATATATGCTTTCTTATTTAGTGTTTATTTTTTTCAATTCATTTCTTATGGAGACCTTATACTATAATGAGTTAAATTACTAGTGTATTGTATTTTGTATAACAAAGAGATATTATATGTTTGTCCATTATATCCAGTAATCATCTGCAATTGGTCCATGGTGACTTGAAACCTTAAAACAATGCTCCATCGTGTAAGAATAAATGCAACGTTTCTGTGTGCAGGTATTTCCAACAAGCTTGCTATTATGCAGAATGAGGGAATTCTTTCTCCAGCTACCTCAAAGTGCTGCTGATAGTTATAGTGTTGGGTTTTTCCCTCCCTGGCAAATAAACTCCTTAGACAACAAAGAGAACTGTTCACATTTCTCCAGAATGACTTTTAGCCAAGAAAATGGGGTGCATTTGGGGAAGAGAATTTTTCTTTGCAGGGATTTTATTCTGATTGAATAACCAGATGGAGAGTCACGGATTTGAAAATGTTTAGCTGAGCAATTCAGCATTCTCAACTGGGTTCCACAGCAGGATGCCAAATAAAAATCACAATCTAAGCTGTTATGAATTAATGAGAGTCTACAATACACATACCTACTTATTCTGACCCAGACCCAAGTGTGCATATATTGTGGATCACACAGCTGAGGATAACTGTAGATCCGTAATGTACAACATTAACCTCCCATTAGTTTGCCATAGTAAAGTTTGGGAAAGTGCTTCCATTATTTGAAACTAAAAACAACACACTACTTACAAGCTTAATCCTGCCGTAAAAATTGATTGAAATTTGGCACAAAACAAAACAAATAGTAATCAAATTAACCGAATTTTATTTAGAAGCAAAAACTGTTGCATTTAATGCCTCTGACATCATTCTGTAGGATATTAGTCCTCTGACATCATTCCTTGGGATATTAACCCTCTGCAGAGGACCTGCTAATTTCCCACATATGACAATTATACATTTTTTTATGCTGTGACCATTTCTAGGACAAGTAGATTACTTTTTAGTTCTTTTAAAGATAAAGCAATCAACTCAACATTGGCAAACAGTGCTGGGGGCAGGTAGAGAGAACCTTGCCCTTCAAAGTTTAGATGTTCTAAGAAGCAAACACAAGTTCTAGGCATCTAAGATGTTCCTAAGAAATCATTAGCTTAGAGCCCTGGCTGCCATTTCTGCAGGGTCACAAAGTATGTCTGATATAGGCAGACTTACACTTAACAAAGGAATAGGGGGGACTTTGTTTTTCCAAGCAGTTGCACATACTGTCCCTGAGACATTCTACATTCAGACAGGCCAGGTTTTCAGGGTTGACGCTGGAGGAGCTTGTACAAAGCTGGACTTAAGTTAGTGGTGGTGCCTGTTCCCATGCTCAGATTGCATGAGGGCACCGTAAAAGCACTTCCTGGCATAACATTCTCACATACATGCACACACACACACACACACACACACACACACACACACACCTTGTACTGGGCAAATCTTGTCCATGTTAGTAGAGTAGAACATTTCTTCATCACCAAGCTCGAAGTGATATTGGGTAAAATAGGAGTACAAACAGAATTTTCAAATCCCGGGTGCTCTGTATAGATGCCCATGGGGTCTGCTGTAGCCATATCAATCTTCTCGGTATTTCTCAGATCAAGATGGGGAGAAGTCTCTGGATCCCTTCACCTCTCAGTCTTTGGAATACCTGTCATGGAGGTGAAACTTACAAGAGAAAATAAGAGATTTGAGTTTTCTCCTGTTTGAGGCATCTAAAGGCTCACTGAATCTTTCTAATTCAGTTGACTAAGACACAGTTTGATGAGTTCAAAAATTTGCATTTCTATTGTGAGTGGCATGCACTAGGAAATATCCCTATTTGACCACAATGAAGAAATGAAATGTATCTCACAAATGTTTGGCGATTATAGCTTCAGGTGGTGTGAATTCTGATACACTCGTCCAGCTAAATTTAGTTGAAAGCATAACAGAAAGCTTTTGCAATTAATTCTTCTGTTATGGATACATCATTCAGAAACTAATGTACTATATAATGACTTACTCCACACATGTCAACGTGACTAAGTACCCAGTGATTGTATGTGCTAGAGGCAGAAACTATGTCTTCCACACCCCATCATTTCCCTCACCCAAATCTCTGTCACACACCAAATTTGGTGGCCTCTGTCACCCATGCTATCCCTCAGATCTCTCTCTTGCCTGGATGGTCAGTTTTCTTGTTAGGCATCTCAAGTGCATCACCCTAGCTCTATGTTGACATCATCGTTTAAAATCCCACCCCCTCTTAGTGCTCTCTTCTTTCTCTTCTTGGGGCTTCCTCTGCTTGCCCTCAAATGCCTTTGCTTACATGTATCTTTGTTTTCTTTTATACTGAATCTCTGTGTGTGTGTCCTGTCTAAAATATTTTATATCCCAAGCTCAAATTTTGATATCTCCTGTTTTTATTTTCATTCAATTAAAAATATTTTCTGATTTGTTATGTTTTCATGGTGATGCATTATTTTACTCTTTGTTTACTACTTTCTGGATATGTAGAGATTTTCCCAGACATGTGTGTCTTTATTTTAAAATTCTAATGCTAATTATTCCTTTCTTCCTTTGCTCCTTCCCTTCCCTCCCTCCCTGTTTGTCTGTCTTTCTTTCTTTTTTCTTTTTCCTTCCTTCCTTCCTTCCTTCCTTCCTTCCTTCCTTCCTTCCTTCCTTCCTTCCTTCCACAAAGGAATAGCTCTTCTGGGGTCTCTATTGGGGTCAGTTCCTTTTTATTACAGTATAGTATTACAATGTAAATTAATTTATTCCACATCTAAAATTCTAGTATGGAAGTCTTACAAGTTGTGCAGTCCTGAACATTCTTAAACACGTCTTTCGATGTATAATTATTTATACCTCTTTCTGTTGGACAAGCTCCTAAAAAGAATTGCTGTCATCATATATTTTTATGTCAAACTGCAGTAAATCCTGCTAAACTGTTTTCAAGGGTTCCAGTTGCTCCACATACTTAGTGATACTAGGTAGTGTGTATGTATGTGTGTGTGCACACATGCTTGCTGAGCCCGGTGTGGTTCTGGTGGGGACAGAGTGACATGTTTCCTGTCCCTGTGAGAGCTTCCACAGGTGTTGACCCGTTGCTGTGGGCATTAAGCTTGTTTGTATAATAATGTACATATTTTCACATTCCTCAGGAGAATGTCCTCTCTGTTAATGTTAATGACTCCCTGAGAATTAGAAACAGGACAAGTCTAGGAGTTGAGGGTGTGGCTATGTTTCAGCAAAATGGTAAAGGCTAGGACCTTCAGGACAGCCCTTAAGGCTGTGGGAAAGAACTCTAAATACATGAGTTCAAAATATAAATAATTTCTCAACTATGCAAAATATACAGATCCAATATGAATTATGAGGGGCTTCTTGAATCTAAAGGGACAAAGGCAGCTACACCATGAGCCAGTTTGTCAGAAAGATAGACAGGCAGGCAGATTCCTAAGTTCAAGGTCAGAGCGAGGTTAGGCCCAGATGGGGTAGAAATGGTAATTTCAGGGCAGTATCCCACCCACCCAACTTATCTGTGCTTAACAGAGGCAGGAAGATCTCCGAATTCTTTTGCAATATTAAGAAAAAAATGTACGCTTGCTGTCTTTAAGAATCAAGGGGCTGGGGTCTTAGGATGCAGATTTCATAAGATAATCTAAAGGAAACCTGGAGTAAATGACTGAATTGATATGTAAAATAAGGGACTGGACCTGTGTTCTGCAAGAGAGGTGTTATCCAGAGAATTTTTTAGGATAAAAAGAGAGAACTGCTCGGAGAACAGAGACACAAACAGACAGACAGAAACACACACACACACACACACACACACACACACACACACACACGGCCATGAACAGAGAGATCTCTTAGAATAGCAAGCATACAGAATATAGACAGAGAAATCTCCAGGGAGAGAGAACATAGAGAGAAGCCGACTGGAAATGCCATATCAGTGCTCTCTGTGACTGGTTCTTGGTGATACTTTTCTGTCATTTTTTAAAAGACTTTATGGTTTTGCTTTCGATGTTTAATTATATAGTCTCCCTTGACTTTGTCTTTCTTTATGTATGTCATGATATAGTAATAGTTCTCTCAGCACTGTTTCCTGGAAAGAACTTTCTTTCCCAAATCCTCTTCAAGGCCTAACAGTTAAAAGTCACAACGTTCTACCTCTGTGGATTTAGTTGTGGAATTTAAAATATTGTTATATTCGTCAGTACTACATGTTCTTTTTATTATTATCTTTATTTTTATTATTATCATTGTTGTTTTATTGAAATTAATTTTTGTCATACAGTATATTCTGTTCATAGTTTTCATCCCTTGTTTTCTCCTGGCTCCTCCCACCTCCCTATCCATCCAATTTCACAGCTTTTCTCTCCTAGAAAGCAAAGAGGGCAATAAACAAACAAATAAACACACTAGAACAAAGCAAACATGAAAAATCACATGGAACACACACACAGAGACACACAAACAAACCCCAAACAATCCACAAAATCAGAAACCATAGTAAATTAGCAAGTCTAAAAAAAATGCCCAAAGAAAGCATTATGAGAAAAAAAATCACCAAAAATACCATGACTTTATGTTGGGCATCTTCTACCAGGCGTGGGACATGGGATCTGTATTCCCAGTGAGACTGCTTTGGAGAAACAGTGGTTATCAGTTGGGGATAGCTTCTGGGTTAGGGATGTGGGCTTGTGTTTACTTCCCCTCTCAGTTCTGGGACCATCTGTCTTAGACCTGTGCAGGCCTTGTGACATGCTACCACAGTCTCTGTGAGTTCTTAAGTTCATCAGACACTGTCCATGGTGTCTTCTGCCTCACTGGCTCTCACAAAATCTTCTATATAGTGCACTGAGCCCATTTATGACCGAGTGTTCCAAGGTCTCTCACTCTCTGCATCTTGTCCACTTGTGGGAATTAGTTCCCATCTCCAACAGGAGGAAGTTTCTCCATGATGCCTGAGTAAGGCACTGATCTATGAGTCTAGCAAAATGTTGTTTGGAGTCATTTTAGTTCTATGTTCCTTTGGCAGCACAGATAAGGTCTATGGCTTATCTGGTTCTTCACACAAGCAGTGTTGGCATGGGTTTCATCTCAGGGACTGGGACTTAAACCCAGTCATATAATACTGTGCTTGGTTACTCTTACAATGTGTGCGCTTCCACTACTGCACCAGGGTAACATGCAGACAGTTTTTGTTTGTTTGTTTAATGAATATTGTCTTTAACACCTTGCTGTGCATGCAGCCCCACTGTGTTTCCCCTTAGCTCATCCTGACCTGTTCATGTGACCTTAACTACTAATGCATCGGTGCTTCTGCCTCCTGAATTCTGGGGTTACAGAGAAGTTCCACTGTACTTAGTTTATATATTGCTGGGGCTTGAACCCAGGACCTTGTGCATACTAGACAAATACTGTACCTCTCGAACTATATACATACTCAGCCCCAGATTAATACTTTAAGATATATGAGCCTTCTTGAAGCCTGGAATTCTCTGAAACAATATTTGCATGAATTTCTTAAGGTCTGCCCCCATGTCTAGCAGTAGATGACAACACAAAGAGAATTCATTGGTAATTTTAGAAGGTTTTGTTTGTTTTTTATTTTTTTGCTTGTTTTTGTTTTTGTTTTCTTGTCTCATAATGCTTTGCCTGGTCTTTGGAACATCAGGACTGGCCCTTTCATGCAGCTCGTCATTTGCAGATGATATAAACTTTAGGGTGGGCCAATGCAGAGACCTGGATCTGGGCCTGGATGGTTGCTGAACTGGTCAGCCCACAACTCTCCCTTATCCACACCAATACAGCAAGCTCTCTAACATTGCTCTGGCTAGGCCACCCAATGGCACCACTGGCAGGAGGTAGGGTCATTTCTCTTGCTCTCATGTCCCCAAGGCTGACTCACCTACTCCCGTGCCTCAAGAGCCTCCTCCACTGTGCTGCCCAATCAAGATGAGGGGCCCACTCTCCCAAGTGCTGCAGCCTGTGAAGGGCTGGGACAGCTCTCCTGCTCTTACACCCTTGAGACTGGCTGAACTATGCCCTTGCCATCAGGGCCAGCTCCACTGTGCTACCCAGGAAAGGTTCAGAGCCAGCTCTCCCGAGGGCTATGGCCAGTGAGGAGGCAGTTTAGCTCTTCTGCTCTTATAACCCCAGGGCCAACCCTCCTGTCTACTGTAGGAGGCAAGGGGGGAGGGCAACACCCTGCACCCACACTACCAGCTCTCCCCACACTCTTGCCCTCAGGACTGGCTCACCTACATCCTGTCCACCAGGGCCAGTTCTCCTGACTGCTGCAGTTGGTGAGGGACAAGTGGGGGAAGACATCACCCCTGCACCACACCACCTCACACCTGATGATTGCGCACCCCTCTTCCCATCAGAGTCATCTGTGCTGTGTCATCCAGGCAAGGGTGAAGGGCCTACTCTTTCCAGTGAGAGTGCTGTAGCTGTTGAGGCATATGGATAGCTCTCCTGAGCTCATGACCCTGTGAGTAGCTTTCCTGACTGCAGGATGGGGTAGGGAGTATCACCTCTGTGCTGTCTTCTGCCACCAGTAAGAGATGGGGCCACCTGTCTTGAGTGCTACATCCAGTGAAGGTTGGCACTAATTATGCACAGCCCTTGGACATCCAAGTGGTCCCTGGTTGCTGCCCTGACCAGGCATGTTCTCCATGTTCTCCAGTGATATTATGAGCCAGGGACATTGACACTAACCCCTGCTGCTATATAGCCACTGATTCGGACATGTCTTTCAGTGGCAGCTCGGGCTGGGACCTCACTGTGGCTCCAGGTGGCAGGGCTAGCAACTCACACCTGGCTACTCATCTCCACCTTGAGTCTCCAATTCTATCTCTCTTCATAAGCAGCTCGAGCTGCTCCTCTTCTCTTTCTCTCCCATCTGACCCCCACACTCACAAATTGGGGTGACTCCTGCTGCAGGCTGGCCATATGGCTAGTGGGCCACTGGGGGACTTCCTCCATCCGCATTGGGTAACACAGAGGCAAGTGAGTGTCTATAGCCGGCCTGTGCCAGGCACCAGAAGGCGGGTCTGTGGCCTGTGCCAGGCACCAGAAGGGTCTGTGGGTAGCATGGAGGTCTATAGGTCTCTGTTTTCTTCCTCCTGTGCTGTGCTGCCTGAATTAAATTTGATTTAATTTTTGTGAGTGCTAGGCCTAAGACAGCTTTGGCTACCAAGCCATGCATCAGGCTAGGATGAACAAAGGACTGCCATGAGCTCTGCCCCGGACTAATATCAGAGCACCACCACCACCAAGGTGGTGCTCATTGACAGGGAGGTTTTGTTATTTTTTAGTTGCCTATTTGCAGACTAATGAGAGAGAAATAAAGAGAATGAATTTGGGTTGGTGGGGAAGTGGAGAGGATCTGGGAGGAATTGATGGAGGAGGGTAAAATTGTAATCAGAATATATTGTATGAAAAGAAAACAATTTTCAATTAAAAAAATTTAATTCAATTTGTTTGGAGATTCTGTTAAGATGCCTGCTTTCATTAGAAAGAATATTTAACTTGCTGTAATTGAAAAGCCATGTAAATATAATCATAGTTAAACTGGTTTGAATCCATATTAAAATATGAATATATTTGGGCCACCTGTGTATGTACATTTTGAAGGGAGCATGTCTTATAACCTCCCATGGAAATAAACAGTAACTGACACCAATAATTATTTTACCCAAAACTTTCGTATTTTCACTCATCTCTTTCTTAGCAGGAGGGGTATATTGTTTAAGAGGACATACTGTCGTGACGTAAATGAAATTAGAAGAAGAATCTTAAAATCAACATCATATCTGGAAATGCTAACTGGCCCACTTCCTTAGTACAGCAAAACTTCAGAACTTGCTTCTTCAGCTATATCTTCTGTGCTTGTGTTTATTTGACTGATTTCCAAAGCTGAAATTAGCAATCAGAAAAGAAAAGCTTGGAGATCTAACAAAACAAAATATCTTCAGGACATCTATACCAAACGAGAGCTTTCATGGAAGAATGATTTCACCGGCAGAGTGCAGTCCACGGGCAAGGGCTCAGCTTTCATTTCTCAGTGTCCTTTGTATTCTTTCTTGTCTTTAGGAATGAGACATGACGATGTGGTCTGTGGCCTTCAGGGGGAAATCATTTTGATTGCAAATCCAGAGAGTATATTACTTCAATTAAATCAAAGTTTCTACTGTCTATTTCCTAGCTTCTGAATAATAACTGAATGTGGTCCTTTGGATATTGGATATCTTTAGATATTGCAAGTCTTTAGAGCACAGGTAGGTAGATAGGTAGATAGATAGATAGATAGATAGATAGATAGATAGATAGATCGATAGATAGATAGACGTCTTTGTTTTCAAGTTTTAGGGATGGTAATTTTCTATGTTTCTTCCTTCTCATAGTTAGGCATATATCTAGAGATAGCAATAGAGCTAGATACATCTATACTATATGTGTGTGTGTGTGTGTGTGTGTGTGTGTGTGTGTGTGTGTGTGTGTGTGTGTGTGTACACCAAATATCAAGAAGATTTTAAATCTTTTAGGAGAAAGAGCAATTGCTTTTCCATTCCACAGTGAGGCTTTATTCCAGGGACAACTTACTATGCCTCTAAACAGGTGTTCTCAAAAACAGTAAACGTGCACCTCTAATTGATCCAGGTCACCTAAAGGTGGCCTAGGAGTTTTAATCCAAAGTCCATATATAAGTCCATATATTAGTTATGTTCAAACATGGACAAAGAAACCTAGTGAGGATCCCTTAGTTTTAAACATAGCAGAAGTGGTTCATCTTAACTGTAAAGTAGTTTAAAGTATACAGCTAGTTGTCCTAGTGTATTTGGCAAGAAGCTTTTGATTGGGTTGGATTTGGAGACAATCTTGCATCAGGATGTTGCAAATGATAGCTTGTCTTTATCATAGATTTAATATTTCTCAGAAGAGTGTAAAACCGTGGAAGCTCCGCTTTGGTCTCTCCGTGGACTGGTTTTTACTGGCTGTCCCCTCAGTTTTCATTACTATTTTTCAGACTGATCACATAAAACCTTTTTTTCACAGAGCAGAGTTGTTTTAAAAAAGAGAGAAAGAAAAATTTATGTGTCTTAGACTTAAAAGGATCTTCTGGGCTTTTCCTTTTATGGCTTCTCTTTTTCCTCTTTTTTGATTTTTTTTTTTTTTTTGGTGTGTGTGTGAATGTTTTTCATTAGTTATTTTTAAAGGTAATAAAGATGTGTGACAAAGTTATAGTTTCTGCATTTTTTCCTATTTTTTAAGTTGTATTGGCTTCTAGTCATCTATACTGAGGAGTCTGACATTTATTTGTATCAAATTGGTGATTTCTAGAAAATGGCTATAGATTCACACGGTTCTTCTTGTCCTTAGTGAAATCCTTTAAGTAGAGCTGGCCCTTTCTCATTTTGCAGTTTGGGAAACAGTCCTGACTCAAGTCCAGCCAATTCCCGAGATCCAGGTCAGGAGTGTGTAGTAAATTTTGTTTCTCAAAAAGGATTTAAATCAACTCAAGGATGCTAGCTTTTCAGTAAGATATTTAAGAGACTGGGAAGTTTGATAAACACCTACTTATCACTTGAATTTTGGCATGATGAGAGAAACCCGGGCATCCTGCACACTGCGCCTTGATCATGGTGGAGACATTTGACTCTGAGGTGGGTGACCGAGGGGGTCTGACTGTAGCAGGGCTATTTGTTGACATCTGGAGCCCAAAGTATGCCTAACATCTGCTGTACTGATGTTTTACTTCTTCAGCAACGCTTCCAGTTCAATCTCTATAGTAAATCTTATGGCACAGGAAAGCTGGCCTGAGCTAAGAAACGCATGGGGCCTTCCCATTTTATATTTCTTTGTAGAGAGCATATGTCTGCATCACAGAGTCATATAAGGCATCTTTATCTTTTCCCCAAGGCCATGTGCTTTGAATACTGTTAATTATTTATTCACACACACACACACACACACACACACACACACACACACGCGCGCGCGCGCGCGCGCGCTACAAAGTCACATACCTATACTCTAGAAACTCTTTAAGTCTGAAATGGCAACAAAAGCAATAGGCACATGTGCTAGTTTCAGCTTTTCAGATAGTAATATTCAGCGTCTCTTAGTTGGGCTGTAATTTAAAATGAAATCCAGGGGCTGGAAGGATGGCTCAGCAGTTAACATTGCTTATTGCTCTTGCCAACGAGGGGGGTTCAGTTCCCATGATAGGCAGAGCTCCAGGGGACCGGACACTCTCTTCCAGACTCTACGGGGAACCTGGCTGTATAAACACACGCCATTAAAAATAAATAAAAACATAATCTTTTTCAAAACTAAAACCTACAATTCTTAACACCTTAACTGCATCTGTAAATACTTTTAAACATTTCTGTTAGTGTTTGATGAACTAACTTTGCTTTATAGTTTCTGCCCTCTTCATGTAGCTTTGACTCTAGGAACTAAAACATAGTTATTTCCTTATGCAGTTGTTTAATCTGTTCAGCACTACTAAATTGCTCCTTATGCACCATGCATCATGTTTGGCACTGTGGACAGAAAAATTACCAAACAGGTTCCCGTGTCTGAGGAACTCAGTTTTGTGAGGAAGGGCACAGATGCGAACCCCTGTCCAGATGGCATTCGGAAGGCAGACAAGCAACATAGGACTTTCAACCCTCGGTGATCAGAAGGAAAGGTCACACAGGACCCTCACAGTATCTTTCCTGAGTCTAGAAAGCATGAGGCTGTCTGAGGGGCCTGAGAGGGTAAGGGTTGGGGGTAAAGAACTGAAGGGAGCTTTGGTGGATCTTTTGTTGTAGTGACTAGCCATCCCTGAGGAAGTAGGATAGAGAGAGCTTAGATGTGTGGAGAGTAAAGAGACCTTGAAACAGAAAGAGCCCAAACCGAAGATATTGTTAAATCCACACAAAAAGTAACAAAGACTAGCATTTGGTCTAGAAGGTAGAAACCTAGAAGGGCAGAGATCTGATCTACAGATAGAGAGCTGGGATCGAACTAAGGTAAAGGCTGACCTTAATGAGTGCTGGTTTCTGTTCATTCTTTTAAAAGTAATATAGCTTTAAATGTATATAATTTTAAAATCGTTTGACTGTACCACTCATGTATGTGAGTTTTCATCCATTTCACCTTCTTCATTACCCCCTTTCATCTGTTCCTCTTCCACTAAAACCCTTTGTCTCAGTACCAAGTCCCTCACCTACTGTGATAGTTCATGATCATGTGTGTGTGTTACGGAGGGGGAAAGGGGGAGAGAAGAGAGAAAGAGGGAGGGGAGGAGAGGGGAAGAGGGGAAGGGAGGAGGGGAGATAAGGAGGGAAGGGGTGGAGGGGAGGGGAAAGGGGAAGAGGGAGTATTATTATAATGGCTTGCCTGAGCATGGGCTGTGCTTCTACCAGTAAAAAATAACACCCCTTCCCTCAGCAGTGTTTCCACTTCACAGCAGCAGTGACCTCAGTGATGCTTCAGCACCTTTGAGGCGCCCCTAATGGAGGTGCATTATGGGGAAGTTTCCCAAGCCTGGTTCCAGGAGTTCTGTTTATTAATATATGTTTTCTTGAGGGGAGTATCATCCAGTCATTCCAACTTGAAAACATACTTTAATGAACCTACAAAGTGCTAGGTACCAGGCTTTCATTCATTTCTATTTTAGGTAACTCCTCTTTCCATCGGCACCTGATCTTCTCATCCCACTGACCCCTTCCCACTCATCAACACGCCCCACACTCTCCTTCCGTGTCTCATGGACCCTGCCGCTCCCTTCCCCTCCCCAAGGCCTCTTTCCCTCCTCCCTTCCAATGGTACCTTTCTATTTTCTTGATCTCTACAGACACACCAAGTCACACACGATAGCCTAAAAATCTGCAGCGAGGATTCACATATTAGAGAGAACATGTCTATGTGTCTTGAGTTGTCTGCTACTTTGACATGTTACTCTATTGGGGCGTGCAATTAGAGAACATCTTTTAAAGTATTGCAACAGACTCCAGCATCTTACTTACATTATCTACAGTTGCTAAATGCTGAGCTTGACTGAAGCTCAATCAAAACAATGCTGAAATACAACGTGTATTATTTGTTTTGTATTACAACAATACCAATAGCCAAGAGATAAATAAATTAAATAAAAGAAAGAAGAAGGGGTAATTGTGCTTATTTTCTCCAAAGATGAGGAATAAAATCAAAGACACACTGAGCGGACAACGAATAAATAGCCCAAATGGGAAGTGATTTCTTCAAGAAGTGACTTCTGAGTACCTTTCCATACCCTTTTATTATCCCCAGGATACAGATGTTAAATAGTATTTATTTGCAGAGGTCATCATATAGAAGACAGCCCGGATCGCCTTTCTCTGTGGATTTTTCTCACACTGTAGAATTGTTTCCATCCATGGCTCCTGCTGTTGTTTTTCGCTACCCTTCGTCCTTTGTTTTCTCAAGTAGGACCAGAACCTTTGCACATTCCTTTGCCCTTCCAGTTTTTCTATGGAAATCCCCATGAGCCCACTTTGGACCCGAGAAAACCTTCAGGTATGCAGAAAACAGTGTCTCTCCAGCCATTGGCTCCTGGTCAACTTGCCTCTGACAAATTATTTAGAGATGCTGATTAGGTTACGAGGGGTCATGACCTCCCAGGCCTTTGCTGATTTGTCATGCAGTTATTGGTCATTTTCCAAGATCAGCAGGAGGGGCAGTGCTGAGAGACGCCATCTATAGAACGTTACTTGGCCTGAGACACAATGCTGACCTCTTGTCATTAAGGGGCTATAGGGCCAATCACAGCCAAAGTTAATGTCTGATGCTACCTCTAGGACAGATATCACAGCAGGAGCCTCCATAGCTGGTCAATTAAAGTCAGATGTTCCGCCACAAGAAGGGACATGGCATGTGTCACACAAACTAAAGGGTCTGAGGCTTTCACTTGGGAGGGACAGTTTTCCTCATATGGTCACGTGGTTCTTAATTAAAGGAGCTTGTTCCTTGAAACATGAACAGTATCGTTTTCTGGCTCAGTAGTGCAGCATTATGCTTGCTGGGCTTTGTGTGATTATCCTTCTCTCTCTCTCTCTCTCTCTCTCTCTCTCTCTTTCTCTCTCCCTCCCTCCCTCCCTCCCCTCTCTTTTGAAGTATCTAGGCATCTACTTGTCCAGCCCCTCCCCCTCTCCCTTTCTGCCTGTGCTTCTGCTATGCTTAAGGGAGAATGTGGGAGTTTGCCCTTCTTAAAGACATGTTAATTCTAGACATGGCTTTGCATGTTGACATTTCCCAGTTAGCTCACAGCTCGTACTAGAATTCTGTTGAAACTGTGCCATGATATACTGCCAGCAAGTGGGAGTGGTGAAAAATACTAGGAAGGCTCGTGACGGCTAAAATAACACAAAATAGCAGCGCTGTCATCACCCGTTCTGACAATGCAGACCTTACCAAAAGCACAACGAGAAGAGCCCTGTGTATCTGATACCATTTTGTCGAGGAATAGTTAGCTTGCATGGTTCTGATCATTTTTAGAGTAAAAAACTTGTGAGTTTTTGTTTTTTCAAAGAAACGAATCTTCTTATATTAAACAAGCTGGCCCTGAGTGGTTTACCTACTCCTTATATTTATTTTTATTTAAAATGCCTTGTTTCTATTATTCCTTTCAGTTTGAAATCAACTTTCAGTTTCTTTCCTTCGGGGAGAAGACAATCATTCAGTCCTTTAAAGTAGTTGCTTTGTGTAATAGCCAAATTTTAAGGAAATATAAATTAAAACCACTTGCAGTGATTAAACCTGAAACTAACAAATACTTCCATGCATGTAACATAACTATTTTTTTTTAACTAACATGACTGTTAGATATTCTATTTGTAAAATGTTTGCACTTGGCTCATCATGAAAGATGTTTTTTTTTTTTTTTTCCTCCTGAAAAATACCAATTAGCCCAGATTTTGGGTTGTCACTTCATGTTCTTTTTCCAATGCAAAGAAAAAATAAACGAAACATAGAAGTTGATCTTAAATATCAAAAATCAAACCAGATGAAGAAAAAAAATGCATTACCCTTTGTACTCGTGGAAATTAAAATACAAAGAGCTCCTCAAAGAGTGCTGCTTTATGTAATGCTGCTGGAAGCAGAGGCAAGAGCATGTTTATGTTAATCATCCTCTTCTGGAGCTCCCATTGGCAACCAAATGCTGCCTTTCAGCTGTGGGAGCTTTCCTCCGCAGGCCTGCTGACACTGGGCAGTACTGGAAAATGTTTCTCAAGCCCTGAATGCGCCAGATGGAGACGATATTGTCTGCTAAAGCCATGACAAAATCACTTATTAATTTCCATTACGTTTCATTACGGTGATTACAAGCAGTCAGGTGTAAGCAAACCTGGATGGAAATTAAACACATATTCCATTCTAAGCTGAAAGGGTACCTGGACGCCTTCCTGAGTTTTAGAAAGTTTGTATCGTTTGTTCTTGCTCCACTTCGTCTGTTGATTTCATTCAGCTGTTAGGTAAACCTGAATTGGAAGAGCAGTGTGGTAAGAACAATCCTTATATAATAGCAATGTGTTATGTGATTATGGAAACGTGACTTAGTGATCGCTGACATAATCACATACTATGAATTTAATGTCTCCACATCTTTTGACACTTCTTAGAACAGGAAGAAAAAAGAAGGTGCGCATGACTGGGATGACTCGTGATATCCCAGCTTATCAGATTGTGAATTTCTATGCCTATGAAATATACATTCATGTGGTACTTTCCATTCAAATTTTATCATTTAACTTGGCATTTAAGATGATCATTACTTAATATTTGTGGATGAATTCATTCTGATGAAAATTAAAGGATCCATAAAAAGGCCTTTTCACGTTTCTCTTAGGCTGCGGAGGTTGTCATTCAGACACAAGCTCTGTGTTCTGATATCAGTGGTGGAAAGGGTGGTAGATGTCTCCAGAAGCACTTTCTTCATCACAGCGCAGTCTAGACGTCCCGACTTCTCCTACCTAAAGGAGCTCTATTTCTTCCAAAGGGAGCTTTCATTCTAATTATCTAACAATATACAGGCATATGTGGTAGCTTTTGTATTGGGATTTTTCTGTTTTAAAATTATCTTATAATCTTTGAGCCTATATTGTATAAATTAAAAGATGTTTTTTTAATAGAAATAGGAAAAAGCCATCTCGAAGTAACGAAAACAAGGCTTTCTACTATTGTCTATAAACAGAAGAACCAACTTTTATCAGTTGACGGTAATAGAACAGCTCAGGTGGGTTTCTGGGGAGGGGCAGCAGGAAGGTTTGGAGGAGACTTGGTGATTGATTCTCATACTAACATGCTATGACAACACAGGGAACTGACATACTATGACAACACATGGAACATATGTCTTCTTCCAGTACACTCATATTCCAGCCTGGACAGAAGAGAAGCAGAGGCAGAAAAATGTATTAAAAATTTAGCATGAAGCATGTTTAATATGCATCTCATAATTTAATTTGAGAGATACAGTGGGTACCCATAGAGGCTAGCTTAGAGCCGGTGTCACCTGTGGCCACAGGCACCTTGCTGGTGCATCTTAAACAGTGTGCAGTGGTGAGAAACCAATGTCTGTAGCCTGTGCAGTGTGCCTATTTTAATATGATATTTGTGCAAATATTTTTGTTTTTTTGGATGCATGCATAAGTGAGTCACAGCATTGTTATAAGGCTTTAGGAGAGTAGAATAGATCTAATCCTTTCTAGAAATGGGTTCTTAGAGTTAAACAGTTCCTCTAATGCATGGTAAGGTTTAAGTTCTTAGGAGAGATTTTAGATTTGATGTCAGAATTAATAGTAGAAAGTACATATCGTATGCCACGCAGAGAGGACGGTTTATAAATATAGGTTTAAGACAGTCAATTCTTGCAAACACGTAAGTAAAATCAAATAACTTGGGTTTACACCACAGCAGCAACGCTAGCCTAGAGGATTGAATGGTTGAGAGCAGGAACCCAGGTAGAAGCTGAGAGCCTTTTTGTTTTGCTTTGTTTCTCCTGGCTTAGGTTTCCCTGGGCTCGGTTGCTCAGTTCTTTTGCTGGATTCTTTTGGGATGTTTCTTGCCATTGCAGTCAGATGGCGATTGGGCTGCCACAGTCCTGACAATTGCCAAACACTGGGGTATCTCAGTGCTCTTCCACAGGCCACTAAGGGTGGCTGAAGCCTTTCCACCCATGGCACCTGGCTCCCCCAAAGAAGTGCCCCACTGAGAGCAGACACTCCTGCAACAGTGGCTTAACAAACCTCTGCTTACCAGAGCTAACCAGCAGCGTGTGCAAAGTGAGCCACTAACTAGATGCAGGAGAGGGCTGGATCAGAATGGTTTGTAGAGAGGTGTGGTTGACTAGAGACCCTTAAGATTAGATCCCAACCCTTTTTGGGAGTAGCCTTATGGACGAGTTAGTCATTCTCTCTCTAGCTCAGTCTTCTTGAAGTGCTGGGGAAAACAATTGGGGTTCTCCTCAGATGCTTCATGAGAATAGTATTTAGTCATCCATGAGACAATGAATTATACATATGGGATACATGTGACAGTTTCTGGCACATAAATGCACATAGTAAGCCAGTGAGGTTTAGTAGTGGAGGTAATACTAGTTTTAGCCATAGGAACAGAATCATTACTGGTAGCAGTGCTTGCAGGGGTGACAAGAAATAGCAGCTTAGCTACAGTATCTTTATCTCATGACAACAAATAGTAGGTAGGCTTTTAAAAAATGTCTATGAAATGATTCTTAGAAAAATAACAGTGCAGGATTTTTCTTTCTTTTGGCTGTATTAAAAACCACTAAATCTTCCACCACAGTACAATGAATGGGATAAAAAGTTCACACTGTAAGACAGATAACATTCTGTGAGATTGATACCATTTATTCAGAGCAAAAAAAAAAAAATTAGAATTTACAAAGCACCTTGGATGTACCTATGATACAAGAAAGAGTGTGACCAGAATATATTTCATGCACATATGAAATTGTCAAAAAATTAATTTAGAAGGAATTAAGTGTAAAGTGCTTTTCTTGGTTCACTGATCATTCCTGGTTATGGATCATTAGCTTCTTGACAGGCTGCTCAATTAAGAATTGTCTATAATTCCAAAATAAGCCACCAACCAATGCTTACGTAGCTCTTCATGATAGGGACACAGACATAGGTTAAGAAATGATTAATATTTATATAGATACTCTTTCGGATCAAAAATGTCTGTTCAAAAGATGCTCACTGCTGAGGAGGTCAACCTGAGTGTGATTCCTACAACTCACAGGACGGAAGGAAGGACTGACTCCTGCAAGTAATCCTCTGACACAATGGGTGCCCTGCAGCACATGAGTATTCACACGCACACGCACATGCACGCGCACGCACACGCACACGCACGCACTCACACACTTTTGTACACTCCCACAGACACACATATGCATGTGTACACACATGCACACACATATATGTGCATGTACAAAACACGCATGCACATGCACACGTGCATGTATGTACACACATATGCATACATGCACACACACACACACACACACACACACACTCACACCAACCCCCACCACTAAATAAAGAACTATGTTTACCCAGTGTGCCTAGGAAATAGGTAATAACCTCAGACTTATCCCTCAAATCCCACATGGACTTTGTAGCATCTTCCCACCTAATCGTTTTCTTCCCCACACCCAACACTATTTCCCAACTTGAGGCTGCAACCTTTTTAATGAAGTTAATTTTACAATTTTAATTTCAGTTTTACTGGGCTTAAAACTATCTATATTCTAATTCTTCTATAAGAGCGATACCTGACAGTACAGATGAAGACCTCCACCTGCCACCCAGATAGCATCCTCTGCATTCAGGCCTTTCTTTTCCATGCTTGTAAAATCCACACTGCTCACTGATGATAAAGGCCATTTATATTTTAATACATCATAGATACTAATAGTAAAGGTTGTTAAAAGGGTGAATTCCCCAGTTCATGGTCTATTATATTTTATGGAGAAATATCTGTTGCATTTCTTTAAAATCCTAGATGATTTCTGTATTTTTATTGCCTCCTACTTTTATACTGAAGTAATATTTGAGTCAATTCGTTAGATCTTTCCAAATAAGAGAATGTAGCAGTCAGAAATACCCAGCTAGTTGACTGTTGGATTTACAGATGTAGGTATCTCACAACCACAAGCTACACAGTGAAGCTCTGCCTCCCAGCGTTCAAGCTCACATAGAAAAGTCTGTTCATGAAGAAAAGTAAACTATAGTTCCTTCAAACTGTCATAGGATGCTATCTAGGAGACTTTGTATTACACTTTCATTTTTACAAAGTCTATGTTTCTTTTGTTTCATGGTATAATTAATGATTGCTGTTTGGCTTATGGTTTGTCAGAAGTATGTAAGAGGTCCGAATACTTACTTGGTAAATTTAGAAGACCTTTTAATAAATAAATAAATAAATAAATAAATAAATAAATAAATAAATAAATAAATAAATAAATAAATAAAATAAATAGACGTACCTTTACCACTATTCTTTTAAATTTGCCACAGTACTTTCTGGATGTCAGTAGAGTAGGGGGAGGGAATCTGAAAGGTTTGCTTGCTGAGTGTGAGCTGTAGGGTGCGGGATCCATTAGCTGGCAGCTTTTAATTAGAAGTTAGACAAACATTGCAGATTAATATGCCTTGCTAAAAATGCAGGAAAAAAAATAGCAAATCATGTCAAGACATTGGTGCTCCTTGGAGTTCTGTCTTGGGCCATTTTACATCTCATTTGCAAACTCATTCTCAATAGCCTCACCCCCTCCCAGGGCCTGGGTGATCATGACATATACATGTCTCTCAATACGGATCTTCCTATTTGGTACTCACCAGTCCCCTCCTCCCCAGTGTCCCCACAGCGAGTGTGTCCATGACACCTCGGGCCGTTCTTCAGGGCCTAGCACCAGCACCCGCTGTTCTCTGCCTCATAAACCCATCCTTTCTGCCTCATTTCTCACATGAATTCATACTTTCCACCTCCCCCATAACAGTGGAGCCTCACTACCTTTCAGACCCCACTGCATAATGAAATCACAACAGCAATTGAATGCTGGTGTGGACTTGGGAAGAGAAAACATTCAAGCTCAGCGACATCCAGGACAAAATCACCCAGACTGAGCTGCTCCTGTGTTCACCACTCTCAGTTCCACCTGAGGCTTCATTCTTTCCAGAAACAAAAAACTGCCACTTTAGAGTACATAAAATTGTATGCCACAGGCTAAATGCAATCTTATAGAACCTCACAATGTTTGAAACAGTGGCAGTACCTTTTTAATACGCTACAGATGGCCAGGTTGGTAACTTTGTGTTAGTTCAGACTGGTAAGTTTCTTTGGGGAAAAATAAAGCACACCAAAAATGATGGTTTTTATTTGTACTTCCTTTAGATTTTAACAACTGACTTGGGTAACTTGGACACAATGTGTAGTGTAATGGTAAGCTAGCTTTTAAATATTTTCTGACATTTTATCTGTTTATACACTGCACATCTAGGTGCATGGTAAAAACTCAAAAGTATGCCCTAGTTGATTTTTCGTTGATTTTTGAATACTCTACAGTATTTCAATAAGTGAGGCATGTTCTAGAATACCCAGTCTCTAGAATACCCAGACCCAAGAGAAAGCGGCAGTTAGATAGGGTATGTGTGCTTCTGAGCCTTTAGTAAGCCGGATAGTCAGAGGCAGGAGCTGTCCACTCACAATGGGGGTTGGGACTTTTCTCTAATACATTCTGTAGATTTATTGTTAAGGGCCACTATGGACTCTGACAGCCATTTTTACTGGTGTTGACAGGGATCAACTGATTTGCCAGAACTCAGACCTTTTACTTCATCAACTGTACACGACAGACTCCTTGGCCATCTGCAAACAGTGTCACAGTGCCAAAATACTTCTTGATTTTAAGGTTGTCAACGTAGAAGTAATTTTTATAAAACTGTATGGATATGCCAAAGTATTCTCAGTTCAAGTTCAAGTTCGTTCAAATCATAACAAAGTATACATTTACCTTCCAAGTGTTTGTTACCTCTATCTCTCTGTAACAAAGCTGTTTTTCATTCTCTCACATCTCAGCAGACAATACTTGGAGCAAACGCACCTCCACGTTATTTCCTCTTTCTCAAGCCACACCCTGGACATTCTTCCCTTTTCCCCATTTGTCTATAGTATATAACTTGAAACATATCCAATTCTCAGGTATGGCGACAGTTCAGGACCAAGGGACAAGGTCACAGAGATTATAGACTGTTGAATGTGTGACGAGGCGGCTCATAAAGGGTCTGGTCAGATGTCCTTCATTTGCCTTTAATTAAGTACAGCTGCTTTTTATGTCGCAAGCTGATCTTTGATCTGTTTTCCCCTTCAGACCTCTGTGTTCAAGGTAGTTAAAAACAAACTAGGAGGCCAATTTTAAAGACAAAAAAAATAAATAAATAAATAAAAAATGAAAAGAAAGAAAAGAAGAAGAAAGAAAAAAAGAGAGGAAAAATCCCTCTGGGATAATCAAGTGACAGTTGAAGCAACCATGAGCTGTTAGCTTTATTCATTAGAGAATTTTAAACATGTCAAGAAATAGAATAATGTCCCTGCTGTTAGATCAGCTTCAACAATGAAGATTACAACAGCTTTGGGACACATGAGTGGGCAAACTTTCTCGTGAAAACAGTTTATTGAGGAGCATTTTACTACGGTGGCACCGAATCTAGCTTACACAGTTTCACAGGAGAAAGATTGGTTCAATATGCATCGAGAATGCCGGCCCCCTAAGAGTGGCAGATTTATTGTGCAACCTTGCTCTAACCCAAATGGCCCCTGCAATTAGGTTTAGAAAAATGTCCTGCAGGTTCTCCTGTCGAAGTAAGTGTCTAGCCTCTGTTTTTCCACAGAGCTTATGCTGAGCTAGGTATAGTGCATGATGCAGTCTGGGTTTCAGCATAGTAATTTCCATGTAAACTCTGAAGTCTTTTGTAGATCTGTGTCATTGACAAAGCCTTCCATACTGCAGTCCCACCAACTGTAGGAAACAGTGGAGCCTGGAATGAAGCGTCTTGAACCGGCGCTTTAGAAAGATGTTAGGTGGGAACCGATCACTTTCCCATCCAAATGGTGTTTCCTGGGCCATATTTCCCGTTTGTTGAATTCCATAGCAGTATTCTCCTGGGTTGAGGCCCCCTGGTAACAGGAATGTTGGATCAAAGGGAACCCCACGGGCCTTTGTCACTCACCACCGAATCTTCACAGACGCCAGAGAAGACTTGGCCTTCCCACATCTACTGTAATCCTTGACATTTAAAGGAAACAAACACCATTCTGTAGTTTGCAATTTCCATATCTTTAAAAGTGACGTTGAAGCCCGAGATAAAAAGAGGCCTTTTTAAAAGTAGCTAATTCACTTAGTTTCTCCCCAACAATATTTAAGTATTCCATCTATGTCTCTGTCCACATGGACCTGTCCACCATCAACTACAAACTGTGGCCAGCACTTCCCAGTGTACAGTGCTTGCCTTACCACGCCACCTGTCTCTTTCTTGGATTTTGGAATCATTGCAGGGATCTTGCCATTTTTTTCCTAGAGAGGACACTCTTTTTTGTAGGACAAGAATTCACCTATGGGAAAAACAATGTCTGTGGGAAATGTAGACAGTTGCCCTCATTGACTGAACATTTTCTTATTAATATAGTTTTTTGTTGATTCCTTGTGGATTTCATATCATGCACCCCAACCCTACCCATTTCTCAATCCTTTCCCGTCCATGTTCCACCCTTATTACTTCCCCCAAAATAAAAAATAATATTACTATTTTACATTTGAATTTTCTAAGAACAAAAACAGAGAAAAAGTAAAAAAAAAAAAAAATCATCAAAGGAAAACAGGTCGATAGCCAGATTTGAGTGAGGAGAGCTCAGCTGAGCTTCATTCAGGCGTTTGTTCTAGAGCAGTGATTCTCAACCTTCGTAATGTTGCACCCAAACCTTTAATACAGTTCCTCATCTTGTGGTGACCCCTAACCATAAAATCATTTTCATTGCTAATTCATAACTGTAGTATTACTACTATGATAAATTATAATGTAAATATCTGTATTTTATGACTCATTAGACTCCCCCAAAGGGATCACTACCGACAGGTTGAGAAATGCCATCCTAGAGGCAGATGACTCAAGGAAGCCAGATATTCAGTTTTATAAAGGAAAAGAGAAATCTGATTGTTTCGGCATGAAAAATCATTCTCAATATTAAAAACAAACTCTGTGTGAAAGGAACACATCTGGGGGGGGGGGGTGGCTCAGAGCTTTGGTTCCCTGGACTTACCGCAGGAGGCTCTCCGACAGCGGTGACTCCAGTTCCAGGAGATCTGACCTTCCCTGCAGCCTTACCCTCTCTCATGTGATCAGTTCTGGTCACACTGTGTCATCTGTGTGAACTCACAGTCACTCGTCTTCTTTTGAGGAGTCGTGTCAGTCATAGCTTTCCTGAACTAGTTGGTTTTTGTTGCTGTGATGAAGCACCTGCTAAACGCTTGTTGGTGAAGGAAGGGTGTTGGTGAAGTCGTGGGTGTGACAATGACGTCCCCCAAGCAGCTCCTGGAACAGTGATAGGACAGCGATCGTTTTTATGATCATTTAGAGGAATAAACTGGAAGTTGGTGAATAATTATTGAGCATTTGAGAGGTATAAGTCTTTGGAGAAAGTGTCAGAACTTCTCCTGTCATAAAAAAACCCATTAGAATAAAACTCCCCAAATAAACAACATACAAGTTTTAGAAGTGCACGGACACGTTCATCTTTCCAAAGTCCAGCCATCACGTAAGAACCTCTGAGCAGGTGAATCAGAAACTTTACTCAAGCTCAAGATTCAGAACCCGTGTGCATGTTTGTATGTATGTGTGTGGTATGTGTATGCGCTGTGGTCCATGTGGTATACTTGTGATATGTTTATGGATAAGAAGTGTGGTACACACATGATGTGTGTGTTGTATGTGTGTGGTGTGTGGTGTGTGTGGTATATGTATGGATTGCATAGAGTGTATGTATGTGTGTGGTGTGCGGTGTATGATGTATATAGTATGTGTAGTATAGGTATTTATGGTATGAGTATTGAATGTGGTGTGTGTTTTTGTTGAGAAGGTTTGGTCTGCTGCTATGTATTGTAATGCTAAATTCTATACCTGAAGGACTAGGCCCTTGAGTGACTTCTCATATTTACAAGCTTTGGTTGTGCAAACCTTGTTCCTTGATTGAAAACTATGAGTTAATTAAAATTGTCTCCAGGGATTAGAGGTAGGTGGGTTTGGAGCCACCTCGTTGGAGGAGAGAGGTAAGGGAAGAGGAGAGGGAGGAGGGACGAGAGGAGAGAGGGGGAAGCCACCGTGAGGGAAGAGGGCTGATGAGCACATGGCCAGGAGAAACAGTGATACCTGGGGCATACCATTGGGGAGGTAGCCAGGATAGCAGTTAGAAGAGTAGATTAGGGGTTACCTCGAGTAATTGTTAAAGGCAAATAAAATAGCCAGTCTGAGTCTCATTTATTTGTAAGCAAGTCACAGATAAGCGTAAAGTAGTTATACTCCATTTGTGATATATTCGATCTGTGTATGTGATATTGGTGCTGTATGTGGGGGTCTCTAGGTATTTAAACGTTAAGTCTCTTAG
Organism: Uromys caudimaculatus; assembly: GCA_028551405.1. Classification (NCBI taxonomy): domain Eukaryota; kingdom Metazoa; phylum Chordata; class Mammalia; order Rodentia; family Muridae; genus Uromys; species Uromys caudimaculatus. Next base: position 63,814,492 of record CM052705.1, on the reverse strand, counting down.
TTGGTGTTTGCAACCTCGAGGAAGATCCCTTTGAGGGTGCAGCCTTCAGAGGGAAGCACGTACTAGCTGAACAACTACCTCCAACTCTGACTGTGCTACAAGCATAGAAGTGACTGGACACAGGTGATCTGGGGCTGGGGAGGCCTACTCAGTATCCAGTTGGAGCCCTCATCAGAATAATCCCTGAAAAGCTTCTCATGGCTGTCCAGGGAGATTCAGGATTAAATAGAAATTCAGGATTGTAAGAAAAATCATTGTTTACTGTTGGTAGACCATATGTTAGGTGCTGAATTCAGTACAGTTTTTATGTCCACTTGAAACAGATGACAGTTTAAAAATTCTCCCACATTGATTGGTTTTCCTTTTAAGAAACCAAAGATAATTTTAGATAACATGAATTTTAAAAACACTATGAACTGTATAAAGCAAAAGAAAAAATATAACTTTACTCACTATATCAGAACTTATAAAATTTATTATATATGTATATGTAAGCATATATATCTTTTACCGCTAAATCCCAAAATCTACCAAAATATATATAATTTTCACGTTCCTTTACCAATCATGCCAATCATTAAACAACTCCACTAAATAGCTAAGGCTTTTGGGGAAGTTTTGACTTTACTTTATTCTTCTGGATTTACTTTATTCTTCAAATTATTATATGTGTCACAAAATCAAAATCTGATACCTGTCAAATTTAAATGATTAGATGCCAAACAGAGAACAGAAGACATGTGCCCTTAATCAGATCATTATATGGAAAACTTCAATATGCAAAATTATATCCCCTGAAAGAATTGTATAGCTTTTAATTAGTTACATAACACATTTGCTAAATGCATACTCACAGTTTTCATTGAATTTAAATTCCTTCACATACACTGCAAGGAAGATCATTGCACCATACAGATGGCACCTGAGGCAGAAACTGACGCTTCAAGTTCACTTTCAGAATTTAGAACTTGGCTTCTAAAAGATATCTTCCTGACTGATATTTAATTTAGAAGCAAACTAAAATAAAAATAGCTGTATTTTAATTGACACAACAACTCAACATATTTATAAGAACAGTGTAACATTTCAACACATGTATGTACAGTGTTCAAATATACAATGTTAAAAATCAGTAATGGGTGTGTAAATCATTTTAAGGATTTGGTATTTATTTGTGTTTAAATAAAATGTTCAAATTTCTTTCTTAAAGTGCTAGAGAACATTTGAACTTGGTCCTCTTAATAAATATATATATATCCATATATCCTGCTAAGTAAATTTATATATATATATATATATATATATATATATATATATATATATATATATATATATTTACTAGCAGGATTTCATTTGATGAATGAAATAAAAGAAGATAAAACTCTCTTAATTATCATTTCTTAGGTATAATTCTCAATTAACTGGTACTTCAATGCCTAAAATAAATATAAACTAAATTTTAAAGCTTCTTAAAAATCAGTGAGGAGCTGAGCATGGTGGCTCATATCTTTAATCTCAGCACTTGGGAGATAGAGGCAGGTTGACCTGTGTGAGTTTGAGGCTAGCCTGGTCTACATAGTGAGTTCTGGGAAAGGCAGGATAAAAAGACACAGTCTAAAAAGAAAGGAAAAAAAAAGTCAGTGAGGATTCTAAAAGTATGTGACCTAGTTGATTTTATGTTTCATATTTTATGAAATATCATCTTGTAATGCAGCTTAGGCTGTTTATTCACATGAAGCTCAAGCAATATACACATTCCTCTAATTGATTTTCAGTAGTTCATGTTGATTTGAAATTTGGTCTTTTATTGCCTTTATCCCATAAAAAAGACTATTTTCTGACCTAATTTGACCACTGTTTGGGTTGTTTATTATCCTTTACCTCGTACTTGTTTTTATTTATCCAATTTCTTCTACTCCTTTGGATTATTTAGAACAATTGTCTCAATGACTTAGTTAGGGTTTCTATTGCTGTGAAGAGACACCATGGAAACTCTTATAAAGAAAAACATTTGATTGGGGCTGGATTATAGTTTCAGAGGTTTAGTCCACTATCATGGTGGCATGCAGGCAGACAAGGTGCTGGAGAAGGAGCTAAGAGTTCTACATTGGGATAGGCAGGACACACAAGAAAATGAATCATACTTCCTCCAAGGCCACACCCACACGGACAAGGCCACACCCACACGGACAAGGCCACACCTCCTAATTGTGCCACTCCATATGAATCTACAGGACCATTTCTATTCAAACTCCTCACCTTCACCTTGTTTCAGGGTAAAGTGGCTGATGTGCCCTTAACTCATTTATAAATCTTATTCATCAGTGTTCCAGTCTTATCATTTTTCTTTTTTCTTTCTTCCTGCCCAGTACTTCTGTCTCCCAAATTCTCCTTTGGATTTTCATCTTATGATCTCATGCTTTTGATTTTTTTCCATGAGGCGGTGTTTGCACACAGATGTTCTGTAATGTATAGCATATCTTGGCTGGAGGATGGAAATTTAACTTTCTGTAAAGTGGTTTGGGATACACTTTTATGCAAGATGCTATGCCAAATTGCACTGTGGATTGTAACGTGCAGCCAGTTACCTGTGTTTTCCCTCCAGGAAGCAGTTTACAGTTTAATAATTACAATGCCCCATTGCAATGGCTCCCACAATTATTCTGGTAACGTTTTGCCTAGGTTTGTGTCCGCCTGTTTCTGTACACCTTTCCTGATATGTTACTATTACAATTATAAGTTTAGGTCAGCTGGCCTTATCCATCAGTTAGCATATATCATCTTATGAAGTGCATGTGCATTTAAAACTTGAGTCATTTCCTTTCCTTTCCAACTTACTAACCTCACAGGAATATAGAATAACCAAACTATAGACTAGAGCCCCTAGCAGGAAAGTGATTTTTAAGACATACTACAGCAATTCTGCCTAATACCTTTTTCTTACACCATTAGAATTTTGGAGAGTTCGTTAATTAGGGTCAAAACTAACATAAAATTTGAAGAATGTTACTTGAATATCACAAACACAATCTCGTCATTTTTCAGATTTTTCAAAGTGTTAGGTGGAGGTATAAAACGTAAGCTTCTCTATTGTCATCCATCCAGAGACACAAAAGGCTTTCCAGTCAGGCATTCCCTTCCCATAGACTGGCCATTGTGATTGCCAGAGAGAGTAATGTGACTAAAGTGAGCCAGATAGAGCTTTTTGAGAACCTTTTCTGTTGGAGCCAGTACAAAATGAGTCTCCTTATGTCTTGTCTTGAAAAGAAAATAGGAACTGCGGGTCTCCCTCTGTACCCCTCTGTGTTAGGAAGCTCTGTACCTGAAGTGCAAAACAAGCCAAGACAAAGAAGGAGAGGGATGTTTTGAGGACTTCTTCCCTTGCCATTTGCTTAACTTCAATTATGAACCAGCAGATTCTGGTTTTGTTTTTAAACTAATTTGTGTAGAAATTTGTCTCAAACACTACGAGTCTTGACAAATGATTTTTGCTAGAATGAACTATCTGTATGCCATACAAACTCTTTCTACTTCTCACTAGTAAAACAACAATGTGTTCAGTCTGGAAAATGTCGTTTTTAAAATGGGTAGCACTTTTTAGAGAGTGAAGTTGCATGAAACAAATACTGAGTAGATTAAGCTGCAGCACAAGAAACAAGATTTTTTTGTATTCTGATAATGACCTCATTGTTCCCTTTAATTATTATGTCATCACATAACCTGAGACATAGAGCTGCCACAGGGAGTTTCAATCTCCCTCCTGCCTTCAACTCCATTCTGGAACTCTCAAACTCATTCCAAGGCAAGAATGTGTATACGTGTAGCTTAAGTGAACCCTTGGGTCCTTCTGGCCCTGAACGTGGAGATATGTAATGATTCCATTTTCTTTGGAGGTGGAAAAGGTAACCCCCTGTGATGGTTTGTATATGCTTGTCCTAGGGGGTGGCACTGTTTGGAGGTGTGGCCTTGTTGGGGGAAGTGTGTCGCTGTTGGTGTGGAGACCCTCATCCTAGCTGCCTGGAAGATAGTCTTCTCCTAGCAGCCTTCAGATGAAGATGTAGAACTCTCTGTTCCTCCTGCACCATGCCTGCCTGTACACTGACATGTTCCTGCATTGATAAAAATGTACTTAACCTCTGACTTTGTAAGCTAGCCAATTAAATGTTATCCTTGTAATAGTTGCCTCGGTCATGGTGTCTGTTCACAGCAGTAAAACCCTAAGACAGAAGCTGGCACCAGTGACTGGGGTATTGCTGTGGTAGGCCTGACCATGCTTTTTTTTTTTTTTTTTTTTTTTTTTTGGAAGAATGTGGATTTTGGGACTTTGGATTTGGAAAGTAGTGAAACACTTTAAGTTGGGCTTAATGAGCCATCATAGTAGGAATTGGAAGGAATTTTTGCTGAGGATGATTTGAACTGTGGAAGCCTGGCTCTAGAACTTTCAGAGTAGAATAATTTTAATATGTGACTAAAAGATTGGTTTTGTGATATATTGGTAAAGAAGATGGCTACTTTTGCTCTTGTCTGAAGAATCTACCCAAAGCTAAGGTAAAGAAATTAATATTAATTACATTGCCAAAGGAAGTCTCATAAAAGCCCAGCAGAGACTTTGTTCTCTAGTTAAGTCTCATGAAAAGTGTTTTGAACATGCATAGCAAGCTTAGAAAGGAAAAATGGAAAATATATGGTTTGAGTATTAAAAGGGTACCAGGAAGTAGAATGGAGCTAAATCCTATGTTCTAGAGATAGCCAAGGTTGTATCTCATGCTTTTGTTGGACTTGGTAATGTGTAAGAATCACGAGAGCAAACTGGTTTTGAAGGCATGAAGGGGTCATGGAGAGCAGCTGAGGCCTAGCACTTTGAGAAGCTAGGGAATGCCATTGGTGAAGGTGTAGCCTCAGTTGCAGTTTTTGGCTCTGGCCTGAAGGGGTTATGCAAAGAAGTTGAGGCTTGGCACCATGAAGAGAGCCTATGAGAGGCTATTGGTGAAGCCCAGTTGCAGTGGATGACCCCTGTGTATTGGAGATGCCAGTACCTTGGGATGATCACCAAGAGCAGAAGCAGCAGTGGAGTGGATCAACCTGAGCTTAGAGTGCTAAGGAGGGCAGAGCTGTAGAAGTGATGTCAGCCCTTAGGAGGGACCCAGAAGATCATGTGTGGATCCCAGACATTGGAACAAGAAGCTGTAATGTTGAAGCTGCCTTGGAGACCCCAAGATGTTCGAGATGACAGAGCCTTGGGATATCTGCTGAGGAAGGGTGCTAATAGGGAGTGGAACCAGCTCAGGAGAAAGAAGTTTGTTGTAGTTAACAAAGATGAAAAAGGATGTGGAGATATCAAGACTGATTTGACATCAGCCATGAAGATGTAGAGTTTGGAGTTTGCCCAGCCAGCTTCCTGTCTTGCTTTGGGTATTACAGTGAAGTGATTGAATGAATCTCAGAAGAGACCTTGAACTTTGGACTTTTAACATAGTCGAGACTGCTATAGACTTCAGGGACTTTTGAAGTTGGACTGAATATATTTAGCATTATGCTATGTTTAGGTATGGCCACCATAGACTCATATCCCCAATTAAATGTTGTTTCTTTAGAGGTGCCTTGGACATTGCGTCAGTCCACAACAGTAAAACGCTAAAACACCCCCCTCTATACTCAAATGATAATTTGGAAAAGTGCTGTTATGTTCATAGTCAAGAAAATCATAAAAGCCCATTTTATATAGAAATTATTTATAACTTGCCTTAATTTTATTGATCATTGGGATGTGATTTGAGATATTATTTCAAGAGTTTTGTGTATACTGGCAATAAACTTGTATTTATTTATTGTAGTCCCTGAGTAGCATGCCACAAGAGATGTCACAGCCATGGACCCTCCTTCCTGCTGCAGCCTGTGTCTGATGTAAGGTATCCCCAAAGCAGTTGTGAAAATAGTGGTATCTGTCAAAATAGGGACAATTCCTTAGCCTGCTGACATCATGAGGCACCTCAGCAGGCGCTGTCCATGGTGGCAGCACCTCCTCTCCATCCCCCCCAAGTAGCTCAGCAGTAAGGGCACCTAAGCTAAAGCCACCAGTGACCAGCACGTTCCTCTCATCCCAACTCATGGGCCCAATGTAGGAAAAAGGGTGAAAAAAAAAAAGCCACCAATCTCTGAGCAGGAAAACCCACCAATCTCTTGGGTTCTATCTCCCACATTTTGTGGCCAAGACTTTAGTTATGTGCCAACATACAAAAGATGCCAGGAAATGCAGCTTCCTGAGAAACCATGGTGGAACTGTTTTCAGTTAGGAATTCCCACACGCTGCTTTAGTATGTAGAAGAAATTTATCATAACAGTGTAAAGAAGCATATAACCTAGCATCATGGAAGAAATACTGATCATTGCATTTCACACTGGTGGTTAGAAACAGCCACTGGGTGTATTTACAAATCACAGTCTCCTATCATGAAATCTGAATTCAATATCAATGTACTTTTAATAAACTTCTCAACATCCTTGGAAACAGTTTATCTGTGCCTTCCCACTGTTTGGCTACCCTGCAGTATTCCAGAGCAGATTGTCAGAGTTTTCATCTCCATCCACCAAGAGATTCTTTTAGCGCAGACACATTGTAAAATGCTTGATAGAACTTTGAAATGTCTTTCTTAGGGTGATTAATTAAATTCATTAAAATATACTTCATTAATATACCACCTTGCTTCAAAATAGATTTTTCCAAAGTGGTTGTATTTTAATTCTTAGCATTTGGACTTCTGCATTTGCTTATTCAATTGCTTCATTCTGTACTTTGAATTTCTTCCACTTCTGTATGTCTGTAGTAAAATTTTTTCCAGGCAAACACATTTTTAGGTCATTATAGGATGTCAGTTAAATTGATTCACAGGACTCTTGAAGAGCAAGTTCAATCCGAGAAGAGCATTTCTTGAATCCAGTTCTAGGAGTGCTGGTTTATTTTCCATTCCTGTTGCTGTTTTCACATGCCTGTTACTATCAATCAAAGTTTAGTCTGCCAGCATTGATTTCTGTTTAATTGATATTTTTATCAGTAGTAATATATATAGTGAATGCTACTGCAGATAAATAATTGTGTTATTAAAATGTCTCCCTCTTGTATAGAGTTAACTCTTAATGTCCAAATAATGCTGTTCAGTTGGTAGCTGCATGAAGGATGCTTTAATTTTTGTGAGTTGATCATATAGAATAAAAATTAGCTAAATTAATTGACACAGTAGAAATCCTGTATAGCTGAACCCAATCAATGGTGATTGTGCAAATGGAAGAAGTCCTTAAAACTGCATCAGCTTTTTCTTTTCCTTCATAAGTCAGAGCTTGACAGGAATGTGGTCTGTGGAATAACCTAGAATAACTTAGTAAGTTGGACCTTATGGGAGTTTGACATGGAATCTGGTTTGAAATAACAGCTCAGAAGTAAGTTGTGTAGCATTGGTTCCAGGTCATTCAACAAATATAAAATTAAGAGTTAACACATAAAGATAAGTGTGATTAATGAAATGGAGGAAATCTTGGCTCAGCATCAGGGAAAGCGTATGGCAGTAAATGTTTCAAAACCAGAAATAATTCACTGTATCGTGCTGTATATGACCGCAAAAAGTCATGCTACTTGGGGGAATGAAGGGGAACTCTTGCCACTGCAGCCTGCCTTTCCTTTCATGGCAATCAGTGTCAGTGACTTATAGAAAGAAATAATTAACTGCTGAGGACCTAAAAGTCTAAATTTTCTTTAGATTCTATAAACACAAGTTAGCTGCCGTTCCCTTCCTGTAAGGGTCTCACACTTTAGAAAGGAAAGGAAATTATTTGTTTGAGAAGTGGGAAATTTGCTATCGTTTGTGTCTCTTTGTGGTCAAAATACTAGAAGCATCTGCATAATGGAGTAGCAAAGAAATTGAAGGTATGGTGCTTGGATTGCAGGGTTGAGAATTCCTTAGAAACTAAAACTTTGATATAAGACCATAATATTTTTAGTAAATTATGCTAAACAAATAGTACAAATTTCAGATTGACTTTTTGGTATCTGTGAGAACTTATGCAAGCAATGATAAAGAATTATTGGAGATTTAGAACAAGCACTGGCTCTCTCTGTATAATCATTTGAAGTCTACTTGAACACAGCATAGATTTTGGCAGGAATGTGCTAGAATTCATTTGATAATCAGCTCTCTGGATAACATGCAAACAAAAACCTTGCATTATAGCACAAATTGTCCATCTCTGTAATACAAATACTTTTCTGGTGCCAATGTCAAGCTAACTCCGTGAGGAAAAGGGGTGCGTGTTGACTTGAAAGCATTGGCATCAACACAAGGCCTGCTTGTAGCTCTCCTCAAACTAGAGAGCCCTAGAAATATATTTATCATTCCAGTTTACAGAGTGGCAGAAAAGTCCTCAGAACGGGGCACGAGTTTATAGTCCTGACTAGAGACCTGATGTTCATTCTGTAAGTGGCCCACTCCTCTGTGCCTCACGGAACCGAAGCCTCTTTGAACTTTCTCTGAATTAATACAGATACTCATTACATGTGCCATATACAAAGTGATTACAGATTTTACACGTGTCTATTTTATAATCTGTAAAGCGAGCAGCAACCCCTATTTTCTAGTATTCATTTCTCTTTAAAGCTAATTTTTTTGTACACCTCCAGAAAGGTTTTACCATCTGCCAGATATTCCACAGTGTGTTTTTCTTTCCCTTGCATTGCTGACTGTAGTGTGTAAAGCTCTTAGCTCTCACCAAGGGAATAACACTCCTGGGAGTGGAGCCTGTATCTAATTGCACGTGGAGCTTTCTTGGAGCATCCCACAGTTACATTTGCCAGAGAGTGGAAGGAGGGAGCGAGGGGGAAGGAAGTGCAGATATCTTCGGTTATAAAGTATCCATCCATCCTTTAAAGCACATTGTACTGGGCTGAAATTGGGCACAAAGTAATTAACCAAAAGATATTAATGCTGAGAAACATTCCCATTAGTTTAATAATTTTCAATCTCCTTTTGTCTTAAAAATGAGACTTGAAGAAAAAGAAAAAAAAATCACTCATTTGTCAAAGTTTCCTCTCTTCCTTACATGTACTCCCTTTATCCCAAGCCCTAGAGGTTTATGTGTCCATACGTCTTTAACCCTGAAACACATCCATACGTTCTTAGGGCAGGGAGATTGCAAACTGTGATAGTATAGAGAATGCAATGTGGAAACTATTGCATTGCCTGTGATCATGTGCTGACAGCTGCTGCTCAGTGTTAGCTTCTTAAAAAAAAAAAAAAATGAAGGGGGGGAAATCACTTTCATGCTAAACCTATATGAACGCTTGACTTTCACTTTTTGAGGGGAGGTTTATCCAAACACATAATCTCAGTAAAATCTTTCCAACTTGCCAAATTGTTGCCTTGCTGACCAATTCATTGTGCATAATGTGCCGTCACTATACCACAATGTTAGAGCACCTTAGCTGTTACTGGGGGGGAAGCATGATAGATCTGCTTTCCCTTTATGAGACTCACATTGCTTATAATCCAGTGGGGCTACCGCATTTTCTGGGCAGGCTATCAAATAGGATGCTGTAATGATTTGCTTGACTAGTAGAGTAGATGAAAAAAAAATACTAGTTCTGTCTGGAACTGTTCTATTTTTGAATTGGAAATTTGCACAGCATGAAGCCATCCCTCCACAATCCTCTCTAGATCTTAAAATTGATTAACACTTTCAGATTTAAAAATACGACACAAAATAAGGTAAGTAAACGGTTGAAATAGATTGAATATCAGAAAACAAACGTGAGATCTGGGATTTAATGTTAAAATAGCAAGGGAGGGACTTAGTAGGTTCTTTCACATGAGAGAAGGAAAGCATAGGTTTATGGTGGACCTGGTAACCAAGGACTCCTTGCTTAGTTCTCAGCACTGTTCTGAAGCTCTAAGAACTGGTGAGATGGTTCCTGCTTCCTGAAATGCGAGGTACCAAGGCTTTCTTGGCAATAAATCATCCTACTTAAAAAATAGACACAAACTCAGCATCTATTAGTAGTAATTTTTTCAGTTTGGTCTCTACTAATGGTACTTTATAGAGAAATAGAAAATCCTAAAATTCATCTGGAACCATAAAAGGCCCCATATAAGCAAGAAAATTTGATATAAAAAGAATTAATCTAGACAACTTATTATCCATGATGTCTAACCTTGGTTGTCTGCTTGACCACATCTGGAATCAACTAAGACATGAGCTACTGGGCACGCCTGGGAGGAATTTTCTTGATCAGATCATTTGAAACAGAAAGACCCACTCTAAATCTCAGCCACACTTTCTGGTGACAGCCCAGATGAAAAGACATGGAAGGAAGCTTTACTATCTTCCCTCTCCCTGGTCAGTCTGTCTATCCTGTTTTTGTGGCATTCCTTCACCAATATAAAGCCAGCTTCTTTGGATTGCAACATAGACTGAAGACCAGTAGCTTCTAGGATTCCTCCAGTCCTCCAGTCCTTCAGCACTAGATTAGGACTGCAGAGACAACCAGCACTGTAGACTGAGCAACCACTGGATTCTCAGGCTTTCTAATGTGAGACATACATTACATTGCATCCTGTAAATGAATCTAATAAACCCCTTATATATAGCCTATCTATCTATCTATCTATCTATCTATCTATCTATCTATCTATCTATCTATCTATCTATCTATCTATCTGCATCCCATCAGTTCTCTTCCCTTAAAGAACATGGACTCCTATACTCCCTGACTTCAAAATCCATTCCAAACCTGTAGTAACTAAAACACCATAGTATAGGCTAAGCAGACCAATTGGAGTAGGCCTAGGAGCCCATAAATAACCCTCCACATGTATAATAAGATGACTTTTGACAGATGTGCCAAGAGTACACAATGTATGCACCTGTTTCCCCTTATAGTGTTTCACTTATAAATGGCCACACAGAGAAGAATGGAATGGGACTGCATGAAATGGTGACTGCAGTCACCAACACTGTATGTTTAACATTGTTGGAAGACTAGATTTTAGTAAGATTGCTAAGTGTGTAAGGCTAAGAATCAGTAGTTAACTTTAGTTAATTCTTACAGCAAGTCGTCGTATATAAATATCACACCAGCTCCCATAAAAACACAATCACCTAAAAGTGAAATTTCAAAAGCAAGTATTAGCATAGGTTATAAAACTATCATGCATTCTCTGGAGTATAGCATTTTAAAGTCTTAAAATGCCACACTCTGCAAACTACTGGAAAGGAAAGCTATCACAGTCTATCACTGCATAATTTTGTTTCCTTTTTAATATTATTGAGTGACTACTAGGTACAGGCATGTGTTATGGAGAAGCAAATGTTCATATAGATCATCACATTATTAGTCAAAGTATGCCAAGTTGATTATTTCAACATATTTAATGCACCTGAAATCGATTTCTTCTTTAATATTATGTAAGTGGAATACATTACCAAATTGTAAAAAACAAATAATGAATTGACTTAGTTAAAATAAGTTGAAATAAATTTATAAAACTCTGTGATCCAAAGTGTGTAAAAACATTATATCCTTAAATTCAAAATTATGACCGTAGCTTAAGGATCATTCAACATTGTCCTTTAATCAGTCATGCTCAAGACTTCTTTGGGATGCTCAGTTTGTCTTCCTTGTCCGGTCATCGTGCTATAAAAGGGGTCACTGAAGCATGTTGTTATGCAGCTTCAGAGTGAAGGCAGAGTGAGTGGGGTGAGGAGGAGGCATAGGATGACTTCCGGTCCCAGGTCTCTGTGCTTCAGGTATATTAGGGTTAACAATGGGGCATGGAGCATTCCATAGTCAATCTGTCTGCTGATGATGTAGTGACACACTTCCTCTTGCCCCCTTTTTGTAGCCAGGTTATAAAGGGAGGGGTTGAAAAGTTAGTCAACTTCTCTGTGGTACACACATTTAAATAGTCTAGAAAGTAAGAGCAATCCATTTCTTTCTATAGATTGATGGCCTAGATGTGGCTTTTTACTTCTAGTTCTGAGGAAAAGCCATATCATTGAGACATGATACACCACACACACACACACACACACACACACACACACACACACACACACACACACACATATATGTTGTTCTTGGAAAAGTGAGTGAAAACAGTAAGATATTTTTTGTTGTTGTTGGTAACAAGAGTCGTTAAAATTGCTAAAGGTTTGCCTATGTTTTCTATCATTGGTTTTATAATCACTATAACATACATCCTTGACAAAAGTCTACAATTTGGTGCCAAAAGTAGATAATTATATAAGACTTAAATTGATGCAGAACCAAAAATATTTAAATAGCAGCATCAGTCACTAAAACATGGCTGTATGCATGTTGCCTTGCTCACTGTGTTTCTTCTGTGGTGACCTTTGAAGACCACCCTTGGTTCTGTATCAGAATGGGCAACCTACAGTATGTTTTACACACTCAGCTCTCAACAGTCACTTGTTAGTTTATTAGATACTGATTGGCTTGCATCCTGCTAACACATACCAGCAGAGCATCTGTTTATGTGCACTGTATTGCAATTCTCTATCCAAGAACTTCCTGTACTTTATTCAACGCCATTTTACAACTATTTCCCCATCCTTATCTGCTTCTTTGTATAAATCTCAAACCAGTGAAGTAAATACCTAATAAATAGATTCCAGGTTACTTTGTTTTGAAGATTGGCTAACATAACGACATATGCTCAGACTCTAATCAATATTGATTTACTTATTCAACAAATATTTACTAGCTTATCTAAGAGTGCCTCCCATTGTGCAATGTGACAAGGGTGGGAAAATTAATAGGCAGATGCAGCATCTATCTGCAGGTAGCCTTCAGCAAGGAGACAGAATTCAGTGGCAAACAAGGTCAGGGTACCGCTGGAGACACATCAAAAGGCTCCGAGTCAGACACGAGTAGATCCACTGCAGCCCATCTTCAGTCTAAAGAAAATTGATTTTTTTTTTCTCTAAAACAGAGGTAGACAACAGGAACTCAAAAATGTCAATAACAACTTGTATTATTTCCTTTACTGTAGGGTACTATACCCCTAAGTCACCTTGTACAAGATGGCTGTCTCAGCCCCATGTGCGTCTTCTACAGCAGGAAGGAGGCACAGTGAGAAGAGCAGCAGGAGACTAGAGGAACGGGAATGGGTTTGCTGCTCATTGAGGCTGTGTGATTGATTGGCCAGGAGATTCTCAGAAAAGATGAAGACTGGGAGAAACATTTAGAGTAGGATATTAACCCTTCCTCAGTAATATTGGCTTACGTGAAGACAGTTCAAAGAACACAAAATTGATTCTAGAAATACAAATTACAGGTTCAGAGATGTGGTGGTTAGTTAATCTTGCTTGTCAACTTGACACACCTGCAAAGGTAGAACAGCGACTGAAGAACTGCCTCCATCAGATTGATCTGTGGGCAATGTGTTTGACATTTTCTTAATTTTCAACTGATGGAGAGGAGTCCAGTGTAGCCTGGGTAGTACCCTCCCAAGACAGGTGGACCTGGACTATAAACGGTTGCTGAGAAACCAACCTTAGCAAGCCAGTAAGCAGCATTCCTCCAAGGTCTCTGCTTCAGTTTCTGCATTGGCCAATGTTTTTGTCTTAGCATCCTTCAGTGATGGACTGTAACCTGTAAGCTAAATAAACATTGCCTTTGGTTAGTGTTCTGTCAGAGTAAACTAGAGCTAACTAGAACAAGGTTTAGTCCATGTCCTCCAGAACCCACTGGAATTTCATTTAAATCATAGAGAAGTAGTCACATCCATTAAGGTGTTGTGAATCTGTCAAAAGGTGGAAAACAGTTAAAATAATATTGAAAAATAATTAAAAAACGCAAAATTTACAATGTCGGTTTATACTGCTTCTAAGTTTTTGTGTCTAGGGTCACAAAACATTCTTACTGCCTACTGATACATTTAACAGCAACTGGTTTTGCTTGTTGTGGAAAATAATTTTAGGATTCTTATTTACAATAATATTTAGGAATGGATATTTTTGTTTATCTAGGTTCTTTTGCATTCCTTTTTTCATTCTTTGTTTTGTTTTGTTTTGTTTTGCCTTCCTTCCTTCCTTCCTTCCTTCCTTCCTTCCTTCCTTCCTTCCTTCCTTCCTTCTTTTTTCTTTTTCTTTTCTTTTGAAAGAGTATCACTATGTAGTCCTGGCTAGCTCAGAAATCTCTATGTGGACTAAGTTTGCCTCAGGCTCACTAAGGTGTAACTACCTCTGTTTCCTGAGTGCTTGGGTTAAAGGGGTGGAGCACCAGGCATGCCTGACTCTTTTAATTTTTAATTGGACATTCAAATAACCCCAGACCTTGATAAAATAAGTAGGCTTTGAAGACACTTTATTCCCAAAGTGACTGTTTTTCGAATGTCAAGATCAAATACTAAATTTAAATTTAAAATCAACCAGAAAAAAACATTTGCTAAAACAGGATTGGGCCACACATTTTATTACTTAGGCTGGTGGAGATGCCTCGCAGTCTTCTTTCAGATACTGTGGTCCCCAGAAGCACCTCTCCAGGGAAAAGGTTTCTATGGTTGTTAGCAGCAGAGATCAAACTGTTTGATTTTGTATTCATCTCTGACCACTGAATCTAATAAATGTCAGGCTGATGAGAGGAAATCATGTTTTGCACTGGCAATTAGGACAGATTAAATGGAACCTGCCATTTGAGTTACCTTCTTATGTTAAAATTTCAGTTTTAAGAAGCAATTATTAAAAGCTGTGTTCATTGACTTCATATTCAGTTTGTGGCTTCATACCAGGCAATAGAATTATCAAGTCTGTGGAGGAATTCACTACAGAGAGGTCACTTCACATTATCTTATTTCTTAGTTTTTGTGGATACTCCCGTAGCCTCATAACCCATAGCTACGCAGTGAAAGAGAGCCTGCACCCCTCCTACTCTACAGACTCTAGATTTAGCTGTGATTTCTGATAGCATTTACAAAACCTCTACATCATTTCCAGTGTGCATTTTTTCTGTTACTCATTTGAAGTCTATAATTACCTGTTTTTTATTAAAAATCATAATATAATCAAACTGGTATTTTGGACGAAATACGTTATATTTTTTTGTTGTCCAAGTCCCAAAGGGGTAGGTAGTTTTATGGATAGACATTGACTCTTATGAACTACAACAGTTCTCTGTTTGATTGCTGTGTCAAAATACCTTAGAAACACAACTGAAGTAAGGAAGAGTTGACGTTGGCTTCCAATTTAAGACAGGACACAGGTGGCCTTGCTCAAGTATTGGTGGTAGGAGGAGACAGCAGTTGACACATTGCATCCACAGGCAGATGGAGAAAGATAAATGTCGATGCTTAGCTCACTTTCTTCTTTCTGTGCAATCCTAGATCCCCACCCATGGCTTCGTGAAATTCACATTAGGGATAAGTTTTCCCTCTTTAGTTTGACCTTTCAGGAAATGCCCTCATAGACACGGCCAGACATATATTTCTGTGGCTATTCCAAATCCTATAAAATTGATGTTAAGATTAACTACTTCACATACTTAGAGGTGTTGGGACACCAGGGTGTATAGGTTTAATGACAGATGTTGCTTTTGCTGGTAATCAAAAAAGAAAGAGATTGAGATCAGCGTTCATTGCTGGACTGTGAGTGAATGAGTGGGAGGTAGCAGGAAGGTTAAAAGGGCACATGGTTAGATCAATAACAGAGCACATGGCCTTGGGTTATTAACACTCCTCTTAAAATATGTCAGAGACAACACAATAATAGGCACATATTCAACAAAGTAGTTTTAAAAGTCTATTCACTGCTTCCTCATAGCCTATGGGATGAAGTACAAATGCCTAGAAATGATCCTGACTGTGATTTATACACATCTCTTATGTCTCATCTCTTGCCAGTTTCATATCTACCTTCAACCCATGTCACCGTAAGCAAATTCTTCTCCTTTTCCTGTGTAGGGGAGGGAGGCATGTGTTTGTGCATGTGCCTTTTTACTATTCCTCATGTTTACATATCTTTTCCACACTACACAAACTCAAGTCATGTTGGGGGCCTTTCTCTCTAACGAGCTGTCTACTCAGTGCCACGCCTCCTCCTGTGTATCATTAGTTGTTCATTAGTGTTCTTTTTGCTAGACTCAGTCCTCAATGCTGAACACACACCAATATGAAATTTCTGCATGAATACATGGAACTTTGATGAAAACTAGAGATTAGAAAATAGCTTAACTACAAAATTATAACATAAAGTCTATGGGAAAGTAGAACAATTTTGCAAATAAGAAAATGGCTTTATATTCATGTAAACTTATTTTCCACATTTTGCTATTAATTTTAATGAGTGGTTGGTGCTGTTGGTTATTTTAGTAAACATTTTGGGTGATGTGCCATATGGTACTGTTTTGTATTACTTTTTTCTTTCCTCTAATGTCAAGAGAGTAAGAGAAGCATTATGTACATGCTTTGGTAAGCAATCCCGAGTGTCTTATTTGTAGAACCTGACTTAACTGATGGCTGTGGTGGTACTTGGCAACAATGCTGTCTTAGAGGTTGAGTTTCCAGGGTCAACTTTATTCATTGGACTGTGGCTTTATCATAATTAGCAAACCTCAATTTTGACCTGTATGTTACATGGGTGTACATATACATGTGTGCATTGAATTTAAGAACAAGGGAGCACAGAGTTTTAGATCTTGAATTTATTCCAGGTCATTTACTCTTTCCACTTTCTGATAGAGAACTAACAACTCCATGGAAAAATGACTGTTCCTTAGAGGAACCAGGGAAGGAATTCTGGTTACTTTATTCTTCCAGATGAATGTAAATTTTTAAGCAAGGATAATTGTATGAGAACATTACAAGATGCACCAGTCCTTTCCTGAGTAATACAACTTTATTAATAAAGATAAAGGCTTGCCTCAGAGGCTTGGTTGCTGTGCCTTGTCACCCAGCCACCCCTGCTTCCTTGTGACTTTCTCTTCTTTGGGAAACCACGATTGTTAGAAACCCATGATCGTAACCATTACCTACTAGGAAAACACATAGCTTCTTGCAGATGAAACTGTAGGAGAAAAGTTTTGTCTGGTGGAGAAACTGCTAGTTTATAAATTACCAGCATAGTAATTTATAACCAACAGTAGTAGTTTAAGTAGTTTTACAGCTTAGCAGCTATAAAAATAGCTGTAGTATTTATAAGCATTACAGTAACAATAATCACAGCAGTTACCTCACCTGGCACTCCTACGTAGTGATGGCCATTTAGCTTATGTTATCACCAGCATATACATCTAAGTGTCAGTTAGCATCATAATTCTCTGTATAAGCAAAAGTTGTACGAGTGGCTCATTTTCCCAGAGGCCACACAAAATTATAGTATTTGTAGGTAGCTTCTTATTCAAGGTACATTTACCACATTTGCAAACTAACTCAATTTGAGTTTGGCTGTGATTCAGCTCCCCATCTCATCCTGTATCTATACACAGTTTGCATGTATTTAAATGTACGGATTTATCTTTATCGATAAAGGTCAATAAGGGTCACAGTCATCTTTATTACTCAAGGCAGTATTGGTGCAGCTGCACAACTTGTAAGATCCCACACACACTTAGCTTTGCTTGAGAATTTACATTCATCTGGAAATAAGAATCATCCAGAATTCGTTTCCTGATACCTGTACAGAAGAGTCATTAGCCATAGAGGTCTTAGTTTTTTATCAGAAACTGAACCAGGAATACAGCTAAGAGTGTGAGGGCCAAAGACTAAAGAACTGGGTTGGATTCCAACCCACATACTGGCTCATGTAAATTGTTCTCTTACCTCCACATACACTTTATGATATTCGTGCATGTAGGTACACACACACACACACACACACACACACACACACACACACACACACACACATACACAGTGAACAAAAGCTTTGCTATTTGTGGTATCTTTGGAGAGTTATTTGACCTTGTATGTTCCAGCTTCAATCATCTTGTCTACAAAATTGTGGTACATGATGTCAATTTGATATATATCCTTTATTACGCTAATGGTATCTAATATCTGCTTTATCAAATAAGGGTCACAGTCATCTTTATTTTGTGGATGTTAGGCCTAAGCCTTATATTTTGCCGTGTCGGTGCGAAAACTCAGATACCTCCCCTCTCTCTCTTCTTCTTATACTTATCTGCACCTGGGTTGGGATTCAGAATTTCTGTTTAATTAGTTATAATTTAATGTGATTATATGTGTTTTCCTCCTTTCCCTGTAGTTCTACCTCCCTACCAGAGTTATAAGAAAATACTTGGTCACATCTTTATCCCACTGAAATAAAATTATTTGGTAACTTGCTGCTTCTAGTAGTTGTTCTGTCCAAGGTTCTAAATTCTTTTATTTTTAATTCCTGAAAATAGATATTTCTCTCACACACTACATCCCAACCTCAGATCCCTCCCCCTCCCTTCTTCCCAGCACCCTACCATTCCCCTCTCCCTGAGATCCGGTCTATCTCCACCTCCATTCTTTGTTTTAATCTTAATTTTTAGGAATCAATAGATGTCTGTGTGTTCATTGGCATTTTCTTTATCATCCTTCAGGTCTTGTAGAAATTTGCCTGATGCATCCTCTCGACGTGGTGAAAACCAGGTAAGGTTTTGCATGAACATGCTTTATTGACCTTGGCTGACACCCAAGTTGAGATCTGTCAGAACACTGAATGCTAGAACTTGTCCCAGGCCGATAGCGTCTCCCTATAATGCATCTAAATTTGCTTTTCAAAGAAAGTACCACTTGACAGATAAAATGTGAACAGTGAGAAGCATCTTTGGAGAAAGGTCGTTGGAAGGTATGCAGTGCTTTCTGCTGTCACAAGCCAATTGGAAGGCATGATTTGTGATATACTGGTACTTGAGGTAAATTCATCAAATTGGTGTAAAAACTAAATGTTATCTAACAGACTATGACAGCAGCTTTTCATTGGGCATGGCACATAATAGATTGTTCTCTAATAGTCAGCACTTCCGTTTCAGGTGAGCTTTTTAAATGGCAGTTAAAGCGTTTATTCCTACAACTCTTTGCCAATGCAAACTGCCATATTTCCATGAAGATACTTTAGGAGGAAGGAGAAAACCTAGAACAATGTATTAAACCTATCTACCAGGAATAAAAACAAAATATAAAGCAAAACCCAAAATAATGAAACTGTAAAGTTTAATCTGATCACTCTAGAGCATTGGGGGGTGGGGGGTGAGTCTTTAAATTTTTTTTTTTGGACTTATATCATTAACCCTCCAAACTTCTCATGTAGTCCTCCACAAGTTCACTTTCAAATTCATGGACTCTTTTTTCTTTAATTATTATTTCTCTCTCTCTCTCTCTCTCTCTCTCTCTCTCTCTCTCTCTCTCTCTCTCTCTGTGTGTGTGTGTGTGTGTGTGTGTGTGTGTGTGTGTGTGTGTTTCTAAATACACAAACACATCCTTCTCAGTCTGCATCAAGTTACTTGTGTTTATGGTTTTAGGTATGACCATTTGATATTGAATAACCAATTGGTAAACTCTTTCCTAGGGGGGAAATGAGATCATACTTTTAGATGTTTAAACTATGGCAAAATTATTGAACTTTATTTTTTGAAATTAGAAGATTTTAGTGCATAGTGAATGTTTCCATTTATTTGCATTATATAAAACCTAAGCGATAGGACTGGGCCATGGTCCCGACAAAAACCACACCAGGCAGCAGGTCTCCTGAGGGAGGTGCACCATGCAGCAGGTCTCACATGCTAGGTTTATTTGCGCGGGGGTTACAGAGGCAGCCTCTGGGAGAGAGAGGAAAGAAGAGAGGATGGGGGCAGGGAGAATGTAATTTTTATTGGGACCTTTGCGTATGGGCAGGACATGTGACAGGAGTGACAGTGTCGCCTCTTGGGCAGCTAGAGCGGACATGTCTCCTTGCTGGATCCCTAGAAAGCTGGCTGTAAAGATGTCTGATTGTTGTGTAGTCACTTTTAGCTGTCCGCAGATGTGCCTGATTGCTAACACTGAGAACAATACCAGCTTATGTTGTAGCCTACTAGCAAGTGTTGCAACACTAATTCTGTAGATGAACAAATCATTGCTTCCTTGGTTAGGAATTGATGAGTAAGACTGATCATTTGTATGGACATTTTATTTAATTTACATAAAGAGGCCTCTTAATTTAAATTTTCTCAATTTTTTCTTAATTAGTGTGTGTGTGTCTGTGTGTGTGTGTGTGTGTGTGTACACATGTGTGCTCTTGTTATATGCATTCCATGACACAGTTATTGGACTCAGTAAACAACTTATGGGATTGAGTTCTCTTTCCACTCTGTAAGTTCCATAAATCAGAGTCAGGTCATCAGCCTTGGTAGCAAGTGTCCTCATCTGCTGAGCCATCTTGCCAAACCCCATAAATTTTCAGAGTGGTTGATGATGAAAGCAGAAGAAAGTGACTTTTAAATGAAAATCATATCACATTTATGGTTGAGATGATAAGATTTGGCTTGTGAATGAACCTCCCAGCTTAACCAAAAGCTGTTCAGTTCTCACACTTTGGGAAGCTAGGATGTTCAAGAACAAGGCTGGGACCCACTCGGTTCTTTTTTTTTTTTTTTTTTTCTTTTGTTTTTGATACTTTATTTACATTTCCGATGATTCCCCTTTTCTTTGGAAACCCCGTGTCCCCTCCCCCTCCCCGCCTCTGTGAGGGAATTCCTCCTCCCACCTACCCGCCCACCCATTCCCATATTCCCACCTTGACATTCCCTTTTACTCTTACTGCAAGCCTTCTTCCCGGCTCACAAGCATGACACTCTCACTCGAGAAGCTCCGTATTTTCTTATTTTCCTTGTGAAGTCATTGATTCCATCAAGGTTGATCCAACCCTTGTGACGCCATGTGAACCTGACATTCCCATGGTCCTCGCTCATCCGCTCAACAGTGAATACTCAGTATCTAATCACAGGTTCCAGGATAAACATGCTTTTAAGAGTCTCCAAATCTATGAAGAGTCTCATCAACATAAGCTTCAAAAGCCACCTCATTTCCTTTGGCTGGATTTGAAGTATACATTGCTTTAAGTACATTTACCAAGTAGTTTGTACCTTACATATTCTTTGCTATATATCAATATTCTTATGAAAATAATATTTATTAATTGGGATTGGTCACACGCCCTTGCTTATCTTGAAGAGAGAGGGATAATACCACCTTTGCAGGTGTCCTGAAAGAGAGGGTTGAATGATAAATAGCAGTTGACCTGTGTGACAGAAAAAGTTGTACTGAATGAACACCCGATTTACAGCCTAAGATCAATATATGTAGAACTTCTTTAGCAAGTGAAATGGACTATTGAGATTTGCAGGACTTACCACTCAGCCACTTAAAATATAGTCAATGGCAAGGAATAGATGAAAATGCTGGGCCCTTCACTGTTATAGTCTGTAAGAGATAAGTTCCTTTCTTAAAGTGTAAGACGTGGCTTTATTTTTCCATAAAAGTGTTTTGGGAAATATAAATTAGAAAGGAAAACTGGAACACTACATAGAAACTTAGTGAATGCACGTGGTCTGTGCATAAAGACCCTCAATGTTATCTTTTGGAAACATTTACTGACTACGTTTTTAATTAGAACACTTTTTTTTTTTTTTTTTTTGCGTCTCTGAATTTTTATTTTAATCTTTAATCTCTTTTTACAGTGCAGTCGTTTTCCCCCTCCTGGTCTACTCTCCAAGAGTTCCTCATCCCGCTCCTCCTCCCACCCTGTCTCCAAGAGGATACCCCTCCCCACCCTGCCAGGCCTCCCCACTCCCTGGGGCCTCAAGTCTCTCAAGGGTTAGGTGTATCTTCTTTCACTGAGGCCAGACCAAGCAGTCCTCTGCTTTATGTGTATCCAGGGCCTTGAATCAGCTCCTGTATGCTGCCTGGTTGGTGGCTCAGTGTCTGAGCGATCTTGGGCGTCCAGCTTAGTTGAGAACACCTTTTTAAGATTACTGTATTTCTTTTGTCTAATAGAAGTACAGAGATCTATGTATAAGGTACTCTTGCTACAAAATCAATGACTGAACCGAGGCAAACTTCTGCTTTCAATCTAACCTGTGAGGTTATAGGAAGTAAAGGGTTCAGAGGATTACATTATACCCTTATTTTAAATTATGTGTTATTTCCTCAGCTTAAATTTCCTCAAGTTCTTAGCTAATAAGAGTGGCAGCTTCAAAATGTGTACTTCCCATTCAGTCTCTAGTGGCATTTGAAAGGGTCTTTCACCAATTAAAAACTTCCAAAATATTAATTTTAACATAATTTTTTAACCATAATATGGCCACATTTCCTGATAGTTATTATAAACAAAAATTAATATCAACAAAAAAGAAAAATTAAAATCATTGTCCAAGTACTAAAATAAATGAATTAATTATACATGGAATGACTATTTATATTGGGAATTAAAAAACAGCAACTAAGATATATTTACAACCAGATACACGAGGCATTCTGAATGTTTCAATAGGATGAAGTCCCTCTACTAGAAGCAATTGGGACAATATAAAGTACTCATTCTTTATAAAGAGTACTCCAAGGCAATATGTAATATAGCATAAAACATTTTGAAATAGGAATACATTCATACCAAGTGACACATAATCACTTACAGAGAGGAAAAATTTTTTTGAAGAATTGGAAATAAGTGTTTATCATTCTTTGTTCTTCATTCAGCAAGGAAAGAACTAGATACAATGGAGGTCAGAAAGAAAAGACTAGACTTTATGAAGTAAACCCTTTTATATGACTTTCCTCCAGCACATGAGATATTACAGGAAATAAGCCATATCAGCAGTTCAAGATTAACTCAGTGTACCAATATACCACTATACCAAAGGGAAGTGGACACATGCCTGGGAACAGTGTAGGCATGAACACTTCTGCCCAGTGCCTTTAACAACTCAGAGTTCGCTACCCTTAGAGAACATACCATTACAAAGCAGCCTGCTGGAGCAGCCAGTGCTCAGTGGTCTCTTGTCTCATTTCTTAAGTTAGTCTCATTCACCTTTTGATTCATCAAAACAATAAGTGTTCATTGTATAAAATTTAAATAATAGTCTAACCCTTGTGTCCGGTTAGGTTATAACAACCTGAATCTCAGGAGATTACAGCCCAGAACCTTTTTCTAATCCCCGCCTCATGTCCAGTATGAATAGATGTCATTGTTCATTTCAGCTGCTGTAATTAAATACTGTAAACTGGATCCTTGTAATCAAAAGAAAAATTTCAGTTATGGGATCTGGCTTCTACAAGTTTCTTTTATCAACAAGCTCCATATCTATCCTCTGGAGGAGGCCTCTTTCCTCATTCATAGACTGCACCTTCTCATCGGGTACTCACATAGCAGAAGAAACAAGATACCACTTGGAATCACTGTTACAGGGACACTAACCCTAGTCATGAGGGCCTACTACTCACCACTTCATACCTTGGAGAGGTCAGCATTTCAAGACATGGATTTATGAGATGGATCCCACTTAGGACATAGTAACAGTGCACTGTGCTTGCTGAAGTCATTCAGGCTGTTGGAACCTCCACTTCACTGTGTTTCCACTCTACATGGCAGAAAGTGGAGAGCCCTATGGTCTCATGCTGTTTCTGCTGAGACTTACAGTTCAGAACTACTCATTTGACCATAACTAGCCGACCAGAAGTCGAAGTACGGTCATGCCCTTTGATTGTGAGGACCTAGATGTCAATATGCTGCAGGCATTCATGTTCATTCCCAGCCATATACAAAGAAGCATCACTCACTTCCACATACTGGTTTCCTTTCCAGATGTATAAAACACTTTGATCTTTTAGCTGCTTCTTTTAAAATCCACTCCTACATTTCTAAATGTTAGGCTCATCCTGACATGGCTTTAATCATACTTCCACCCCAGTTCGTGTCCTGTGTGGAATCTCCAAAGGTAAACTTTGGAAACAGGGACTCTATGGATATAATTAACCATGGTGCAGTTATACTTAAAGTCAGGGAGGCTCCAAATTCAATATGCTTTGTATCCTTACAAGAAGAGATTCGGACAGACAGACAGAGAGGGAGGGAGAGAAGGAGTGAGGGAAGGAAGGAGGTATGGAGGGAGGGAGAGAAGGAGGGAGGGAGAGAAGGAGTGAGGGAGGGAAGGAGATCTGGAGGGAGAAAGGGAGGGATAGGGGAAGTCAGATCCAATGAAGGTGGTAATTGGGTTACGCACCTGCATGCCAGTGCACGTCCAGGTTCGCTAGTCACAGAAGCAGGGATTGTGGAATAGAAGAGATTTAGGAAATAATTCAGCACACTGTCCTAACTTATCACTTTTAAATATTACTCATGATACTTATACCCTTCACCGTCCTTGGTAAAAATCTATCCGATTAATATCACGTATTGTCAGTTTCATTGTTTGGCAATGCAGTTGTTTATTGCTGAGCTAAAAGATGCTCAATGACCTGCTTTCCTGCAGTTGGTTTCTTTTCCTTTTTGTTCCTCAGCCTCTGCCTGGCTGTTGCCAATTATTATTTCTCCCAAGATGCTTGTGTAAGTGTCTTCATGGTATTGTTTTCTACAAATGTCATTATTATGTTGGTTAAAAGTGGGCTTATTTATATCACCTGGCTTTTCTCTTAGGCAGTGACTCTCCTTTTCTCTATTACTCAACGTTGTGTATGGCAGAGAAGGAAGAAGTTCACAGCACTGCCGTGTTTCTTGCATGGGACCACTTTGCTACTCCCAATCTGGAGCTGTCCTAGTTTAATCTCCAGGGAGTAAGCCACAAGGTGTTCAGTGAAGTGAGCAAGGAGACATTTAGAGGCTTCCAAAAACCCTTTAAATACCTTTTAAATACCATCCATGGTATCTGATTTTCCAATATTTTCCAAAGGGCTTCCAGCGTCCTTTGCTGTTGTCTCCCTCCTCGGGTACATTGGGTGTAGCCTTCTCTGCTCTACTAATACTGACCTCTATCCAGTTCCTCTTTTCATTTCTGTTGTGCAAAAGTGTATTGACATCACCGAACTATAGCTATTTCATGTTCTGTCTTCTTTGTCCTTATAGGTTTGTACTCATTTATAATTCCCCTACTAACTGTATTTATTAGTCAGAGCCAAACCACAGAATACACCCACTCTAATCATCCAAAACAAAGGGAATTTAATGCAAGGAATTAGTTACTCAGATGCTAGACCTTCATAGGATCCAACAGAAGTCTGTGAGGCAACCCAGAGATTAGCAGTAGAGCCACAACCCCAGATTGGCTAGACAAAGGGAAGAGGTGTTACAGTCATCCTGGTAATTATGGTGGAAATTACAACTGTGGCCTGCCTGTCAAGTGCAGATAGAGCCTCAGAAGAGAAACAACCACCAATACATTTCTCTATCTGAGACTAGCAGGAGCAGGGCGGGCTATGGGGGCTCTGGTTCCTTTTCTTACCACCTTCAGCTTCCCATCACCATTGCACCTTCTTGTTGACTCATGGTATCCTGGGAGGCACAGAAGCTTTGCAAGGATCAGTCCTTCCACATTAAAACAGGAACAAAAACCGAGAAATAGACCTAAACAAATAGAAGCAGAGGACGTACACTGTCTAAGCTTTCGTCAGCTTACAATCTTCCTCTATATGACATATTTTAAGAATATTCCCACTCCAAATCCTCCAAGATCCTTCTTACCCCGTCCCCATCTAATTTTATATTCTTTCTGTCTCTTAAAAAAAGAAAGGAAATCAGTACAAACAAACAAAACGGCACAAATACCAAACCAAAACAAAAACTACATACAAGAATATGATGTCTGTTTTGTGTTGGCCAACAACTCCTGGGCATGGGGTTTGCCCTAAAGTGTGGCTGATGCACCCGGTGACAATCTATTGGAAAACATATATTTTGTTGGTTTGTTTGTTTTTTCTTTCTTGGAAGGTGTCAATTGTAAATACTTTTTTGGTCAGAGGGAGACTCTAGGTCTACTTCCCATTCTCCTTGCTGGACTTTGTTTTGAATTTGTGTGGATCTGATGGTAAGGCCCTATTATTGAAGCTTCAGTTTACTCATGCCATTAAACATGGAAAAATCAAACTAGTGTGCATCTAAAACTCCTCTCCTATTGACTAACACTCATGGTGCTGGAAGTCACATCGTATGCCTCCAAAGGAAAAAAAATAAACACCAATATTACCCAGCTACAAATTCTGTGACCTGTATTAGCAACCTAAATGCAAGATATGCAAGATTTGTGTCATGGTGCAATCATGAGACAAATGTTGTGGGTGTAACCAATTGCTTCTTGTTGGGGCTTAAGGTACTCCTTGATACAAAGCCCATTCCTGACACTGCTATAATGAAAGGGCCATGGTCCCTTAGGCAAAATCTACTACCATTATTCCAATAAGGAACATATCAATAGAATGACTCCTAATGACATATTGCTATATCCATAGACCAGAGTATTGCTCAACCCTCATCAGAGAAGCATGTTCTTAGGGAAGATGGCGATTAACACAGAGACCCACAACTAGACAAGGTGCAGAGAGAGACTTTAGAGCTCTCAGCCATAAATGGGATTGTCTTCATCAAACACTCCCAGTCAAGGCTCAGGAATGTATATGGAGAAAAGGAGAAAGATTTTAAGAACCAGAGTGGTGGCTGACTCTAAAGAAACAGTGTCATCCAGAAACAAGACTTATACACATGTGAACATAGAGACCGTGACAGCATGTACAAGATCTGCATGGTTTCATTTAGTAAGCTTTAGAAAACGCAGAAATAAGCATGCATTTCCCACCCAGCATACTGAACCAAAAATTATGTTGCATCTAAAAAGATGATATTTAATAACTCTTTCATGGAAAGATAGTCAGGCATTGTATTGCTTCTTTTATATAGGAAAGAACTTGTTCTGCTTAAGATAAGTATAGCTTCACGTATAGACTGTTGGGGTCAGAGGCTGTCCAAATGACCACTGGCTTGTTTTAAGTGTTCCCACTGAAAGTTAGCAGAGAATATTTACTGAGATAGTGAATGCACTGCAGTTACATTGAGTCAAGATCTCTTCTGAGATTTTTCTCTAGAGATTGGCCTTTACAGTGACTTGTAATTTTGTTTATACTCCAATAACCTCTGCACAATTGTGTTTAAATTCTTTCACTAAGACCCTGACTATAAATAGTAGAACACTCTATTCCCTTGTAAGATTAGAAAAATTAAAGGTCCATAGTTTCCCGTTCTCCTGGGTTTAAAATAGATCGATTCATAATTCTTTTCCCTTTCTCCCTTCAAATTTCCTTTTTCTGCGTAGGCTTCATTCAGGGCAGCTTCTCTCATAGGTTAAGAGCCTCACTTGGGTTCCCTGCTGCTCCCCACTCATGTACTCTTTCTTCTCTAGCACAAGGCTGTCTGGGTTTGAATCCTGACCCCTTTACTCATTACCTGTTTGGTTTCATTAAGTTAATGAGCTTTACTGAGCCTCAGTTTCCTCTTCTCTAAGTGGCAACAAGAATAGTAACCACATCATTCTAGAAATAATTGAGTCACACACAAAAGGCACACACAGGAGCTTGGATACCCCAAGTAGCACATACACACACGCACACACACACACACACACACACACACACACACACACACACACACACACACAGTATAGCGTTTAATTCTAGGTTAGCAAAGAAAGAGAAAAATATGAAGACGAATGGAGTTTTTAAGGTAGCCAGGGAAACTTAAGGCAATATACAAAGTATAGGAGAGGGAAGCGTTTACTATGGAGCCAAGTGGTTTCAAGTTCCAAGCCGGAAAAAGGTGTGTTACATGAGCACACCATTTAAAGCCTTCCACAGAAGGTGTTTGCAAGCAGAGAAGCCTCCTGGGTCTGAGGGCAGGAGAGCATGGGTTTAGTGCATATGTTCCTACTGACGTCGTTCCACACATTCCACCCATCGTCTCAGCTGCCGGGGACATTATTACATATCCCCAAGGACTAGCACAGTACCTGACCTCCAGGAGGTGTCCAGTGAGTGCTGTCGGGTGAAAGAATAGAACAGGATTCATTAATAATCAGAAGCAACGCTGCCAGCTGTGCGACCATTCTGAAATATCTAGAAAGTTAGTAACAGGCGGATGTATTGTCTTTGTAGAAAAATGTAAGATTTCATGGAAGAGGCAGGAATTAGAAGTCTATTGAAATAAAAGCCGGAGCAGCATGGTAGTCAAGAACATTTCGAGCCTGTGGTAGAGTTGCAGAAATTAACATGTGGGTAAGGGGGTTTCCTATGGGTGTGTTCAGATGAGAAGTAAGTGGACTCAGTCAGGAGAGAGGCTAGAGGTGCTAGAGAAACACGAGAAATGAGCTCTGCAGTGTGAGGCAAGAGTGTGAGGCAGAGCGTGAATCTCCGTTCTCTGCAGTGTGAGGCAGAGCGTGAATCTTCACCCTCTGCAGTGTGAGG
>CM052705.1:63756354-63777350 GCA_028551405.1 Uromys caudimaculatus | reverse complement strand
CACTTGCATTTCTTTAAGGGTGTTATTCATTTCTTTCTTAAAGTCTTCTATCATCCTCATGAGAAATGATTTTAAATCTGAGTCTTGCTTTTCTGGTGTGTTGGGGTATCCAGGGCTTGCTGTGGTAGGAGAGCTGGGTTCTGATGGTGCAGAGTACTCCTGGTTTCTGTTCTTTATGTTCTTGCCCTTGCCTTTTGCCGTTTTGTTGACTCTGTTGTTAGCTGATCTTACTCTGTCTGGTTGTGGCTTGCCCCTCCTACAGGTCTCTGTGTCAGTGCTCCTTGAAGACTAGCTCTCTCTGCGAGGTGTTTGGGTTTGGAGAGCTGTGGCACCAGGTCTGATCTCGGTCCCTGTGTCTCTCGGGTTCGGGGCAGTTCCTGGTGAGCTGTGGGGCGTGTCTTTGGCCCTCTCCTGGCTTTTCCGAGCTCCTGAGAGGGATCTTTGTCCCGGCGCTAATTAGCTGTGGAGCCCTGTGGCCCAAGCTGAGGTTCCCAGCCGCCGCCGGAAGTTGCTGTCTGTCAGTCTCTGTGGCTCTCGGAAAGCGGGCGGAGTCAGTGAGCTCTGGGGCTCGTGTTGTCCCCACTCGGGGCTTTTCCGCGTTCCTGGGAGAGAGAATTTTCTCCCGGAGCTGCTTGACTATGGAATCCTAGTGTCCCAGGCAAAAGTTTCCTGCCTCAGCCGCCCGCTTTTGGGATCCAGGGGGGTTTCTAAGCCAGCCTACCTCGGTCCCTGTGTCTCGCGGGTTCAGGGCAGTACCTGGTGAGCTGTGGGGTGTGTCTTCGGCCCTCTCCTGGCTCTTGCGATCTCCTGAGAGGGATCTTTGTCCTGGAGCTGATTAGCTGTGGAGCCCTGTGGCCCAAGCTGAGGTTCCCGGCCGCTGCCACTCTCTTGTATTTCTTTAAGGGTGTTATTCATTTCTTTCTTCACGTCTTCTATGATCATCATGAGAAATGATTTAAGATCTGAGTCTTGTTTTTCTGGTGTGTTGGGGTATCCAGGGCTTGCTGTGGTGGGAGAGCTGGGTTCTGATGGTGCAGAGTACTCTTGGTTTTTGTTTTTTATGTTCTTACCCTTGCCTTTTGCCATCTTGTTGACTCTGATGTTAGCTGATCTTACTCTGTCTGGTTGTGGCTTGCCCCTCCTGCAGGCCTCTGTGTCAGTACTCCTTGAAGACCAGCTCTCTCTGAGAGGTGTTTGGGCTTGGAGAGCTGTTGCACAGGGTCCGCTCTAGGGTGCAGAATGGAATCTGAAGGATCTTGTCCCCAACTGTCCCTTGGTTCCTATGCCCTGAAGGCTCTGTAAGGGTTCCTCTTGATCCAGTGAGTTTGAACAGAAGTGGTGGTTTTGCCTGTGCTCAAAGGTGTGTCAGCACTCCTGGGATTCCCCGCTCTCTCATGGAGCCTTGTGGCCCAGGCTGAGGTCCCCAGGCACAGGCCCCTGGTGGCCCAGGCAGAGGTCTCCACCCACAGGTGAAAACCGGAAGGTTCAGAGATTTTCTGTCCCCAGGTTCTCAGGCCCTGGATCCCGGCAGATCCGGGCGGGTCTGAGTGAGAGGTGTTGCTCCCCTTAACCCCACTCACGGCCTTTCCAAGCTCCTGGGAGGCCACCCCTCTCAGGCGCTCATTCGCTACGGACTCCTGGCGGCCCAGGCAGAAGTCTCCAGCCACAGGTGAAAACCGGAAGGTTCAGAGTTTTTCTGTCCCCAGGTTCTCAGGCCCTGGATCCCAGCAGATCCGGGCAGGTGTTGTTCCCCTTAACCCCACTCACGGCTTTTCCAAGCTCCTGGGAAGTTATCTTTCTCTGGTGCTTGTTGGCTACGAAAATTAGGGAATTTCAAGTACTGACTTTTAAGATAATTCATACTTGTTGGAGTGGTCATTTTCTTTTATTGGAAAAAAATGTATACATACAATATATTCTGATCATTTTTTTTCAATAATTTATTTATTCACTTTCCATCTCAGCACCCCAGCTTCTTTCCTCAGGTACTTACAAATCCTTCCTCCCATCAGCCCTTCTCTAAGGGGATGGGGAAGCCCCCACTGTGTATTACCCAGCCCTGAGACATCTAGTACCAGGAGGACTAAGCACATCACCCATTGAAGTGCAACCAGGCAGTGGAGTTAGGAAGGGGACCCAATGGCAGGCAACAGAGTCAAGGAGAGCCCTCACTCCAGTTGCCAAAGAAGATCAAACAGCACATCTGCTATAAACGTGTAAGGGCTGAATGTCCAGCCCCCGCATGCTCTGTGAGCCACCATGGGCCCAGGTTAGTTGACTCTATAGGTCTTCTTGTGGTGTCCTTGGCTCCTCCATCTTGCTCAATCCTATCCCCTACTCTTCCACAAGACTCCCCAAGTTCTGCCTGATGTTTGGCTGTGGGTCTCTGGATCTGTTTTTCATCCACTGCTGGATGAAGCCTCTCAGGAGACAGCTATGCTAGGCTTCTGTCTGCAACCATAGCAGGGCATCATTCATAGCGTCAGGGGTTGGCTCTCTGACATGGGATGGGTTTCAAGGTGGGGCAGTCATTGGTTGCCTGTTTCCTCGATCTCTGCTCCATCTTGATCCCTAACATCTTGTAGGCAGGATAAATTTTGGCTTGAAGGTTTTGTGGGTTGGTTGATGTCCCCCTCCCTCCACTAGAAGTCCATCCTGGCTATGGGATGGGAGGTGGCCACTTCAGTCTCCACATCCTAGCTGGTAGAGATCTCAGCTAGGGTTATCTCCACAGTTCCCTAGGAGCCTCCCCTATCCCAGGTCTCCAGCTCATACTGGAGATGCCACCCCCAACCAACTTTCATTCTTACTCCCAGCCCTCTCCTGCCCCTGTCATCTGATCCCCACCCCCATTCTCCTCATCTCCTCTTCTACCCAGTTCCCTCTCTCCATCCACCTCTGATGACTATTTTATTTCGACTTCTGAGTGAGATTCACATATCTTCCCTTGGGCCCTCCTTATTACCCTGCTTCTTTCTGTCTATGCATTATAGCATGGGCATATACCCAAAAGATGGCCCACTATACCACAAGGACACTTGCTCAACTATGTTCATAGCAACTTAGAGTGGACATTAGCCGTAAAAGAACCCACTCCTTCCCCGTAGCCATGATTAGCCAGGAATGCCTTGGGTGGAACTTCATGAGCTCCTCACCCGTTAGGATTTTGGCTGGCTTGCTGTAGTGCATTTTGCACACAGTCACTGCTCCTCTGAATTCATGTATGCATCATCCTTGTCCAGCAAACAGGGCTGCACTGAGGCAGCCTACATGGGTGTCCTACATGGGTCTTATGATATTCCCACATCCTCTTCCATGATGATCCCTGAGCTGTGAGGGAGGGGCATGATATAGATATGCCATTGAGAGATGAGCACTCCAGGGACTGTACACTGACCATTGTGGTTCTCTGTATTAATCATGATATACTGTGAAAACAAGCCTTTCTGGTAAGGAACAAGAGATGCTCTTATCTATGGGTATAAAGATAAGAACTTAGGGAGTGGTTTAATGGTATGTTCATTTAGCAAAATAATATCGTCGCCGTTGTCACCACCATCATCATCATCACGACAACAGCATTAAATTATCGTGTAGGTCTTGTTGGACCTAGCCAATCATATGTTTTGGCCCTAGTTAACTTACGAGGATGAGTTCCATTTATTAAATCCAATCAGAAAGTAGCTGGCTACTCCCATACCATTTATGCCAGGCCGTGAGTTATTATGCACACATTGTTCACAGCTTGTAAGGTTGTGGGATGAGTTTCTCCCCTAGTAGTGTAAATAGAATCTTCTGACACCGTGAAAGCCAATCAGGATTGGTGAAGCTAGCCAGGACTTCCCAAAAGAAAATGTTGAAGCTAGTTTTTGTTTACTTTAAAAAAAAAAAAAAAGATACTGTCAGGTGGAATAGGCTTCTTGTACCCCTGGCAACAATTTTAGATAGCTCAGTAGATGCTTCAAACCTAATTACATGATGTAGAAATCTCTGTGCATCAGGATATGTTAGCTTTTTGGTTTTTTAAAAGCAAACAGAATTAGTACAGAAGTATCAAGCAGGGCACCAGCCCAGTTTGAAGCAAGTAATGCACCCTATGTGGAAGTCATGCTTCCTGCTCTTCATATGAAGGCAGAACTTAAGCTGTGTTGTGGATCAGGTAATCTCGCAACAGGTTTGGGGATTTTGCTGATATCTGGTCCTAAAATGTTTCCTTAATATATATTGAAAACCTAAGTAAATGACTTGACCCTATTTTTAGTACTGAAATGGGGGAAAATATTAAATAAGAAAAAAATGACACTGAGATTTGTCCTCAGGTTACAGAATTGGCAAAGAGCTGGTGCTTTCTACTTTGATTTCCCAGTGTATAGGAGGAAAGCTGTCTCTGTCTAGATGCTTGCCAAGTTCCGATCGAGCACACTGGGGTGTTTGCTGCGCAGCACAGGAAGATAGCCGGGGTCTTGTGTGCGGGTGTTCCAGGTTTCAAGCTGTAGCAGGGGATGGAGAAGAGAGGGAAACATTCCCAAATTAAACATAACTCTCAGGAAATGAGCCAGAGCACCTGTGAGAGGTCAGGGTTCGGAAAATACAAACCCAGAGTTCAATATTTTGATCTCACAACACAAAAGAAAATGGTTAGAGAGAGCAAAGGGAATCTGGAGTCTAACTGGGGGACTGATAATTGAGGCTCTATCATTCTGAAAGCCTTTTCCCCCAGGACTCTATGATGCTTCAAAATGTATTTTCAGAACTGACATGGAAAAGTTTTGGTGGTCCCCTTGCTTAAACATCAAGTTGAGAAGTTATTTATCTCTCTCCTTCAGCTCCCAGGAGATCACTTCTGCATTCTTTGCCAGGTTCTTACGAGGCTTTTAGGCTGGGAATGTGATTGTCCAGCAGTTTGTCCAGCAGTTAGTGATGAGGAGACAGTGCAGCCCTGAAACACTAGGAATTGATTCTAGGGAGAGAAGAGGTTTTGCTAAATGCCTCTTCATGGGACCTCCTAGGGAAATGGAGGGTGTTTTTCCATCTCATTTCCCAGCTCTTAACTTCTCTGAAATCGGCTTGATTTTTGCCAGGTGTCAAATTATAACCTCCCTTGTCAACCACAAAGGACTAACGATTAACCTATGACTACGCAAATTTGAAACTCATATTCACACTGTAACTTTCTGGCTACATTGTGTTTTCATAAATTGTGAAAAAAAATTTCTCTCAAGCCAATACAAACAAAGACTTAGAGTCTTAGTTGCAATGTTCCCTCATAGAGTTTTGACCCTGTAGGTCTCCAGGAGAAACAAGACTGAGCTGCTGCCGACCCACCTTCAGGACTGCTGCTGGCCAGCCCAGAAAATGACGCCAGTGCCCCTCTCCTGAGGAGAGTTAAGTGATGTCAGAGGCACCGGGCAGAGCAGCATTTGACCCTTAAACTGCTTTCTATACAAGCAGCTGTTTTCCTCCTTCACCATTCCCTGGGAATCCCAACAGTTGAAAGAAATCTCTGGTATTCTGCTTCTTTTTCCCCCTCAGATAAAGTAAACGGAAAACATTAATTGAACAATGCTCACTGGTCATTTGCTGAGAGGGTGATAATTCTCACCAAGCCTCTGCATTGTTTTCTTTTCTATCCATTTTAAGGAAAAGGAACAAGATCTCAGCAAGTTCCCTCCATATTTACGCCTGGCCCGCTGTGTGCGCCTTGAGAGCTCATAAAAACAAGCCTGCCTGCCAGCCGGCAGTTGGTAATGGGAGCCGGAGCCTCTCTCTGCAAGGTCACCTGTTTAAATAGACTCCCATGGTGCTGCCTAAAAAGCCTTTCCATCCCTAGCTACTGGCTTGCTCCCTGCCTGTGTTTTAGGAAGGAGCTCCAGCATGGTCCTGTCCCCACTTAGCCAGTTGTCATGCTGTTCAGCTCCCTTGCATTTGATGAAAAGTGCTGGAGACCAAAACCAAGCAGTCCCAGACCCCAGGCCTAAGTTGTAGCACATAGAAGACTTTATGAAGAATTAACTCATTAATAAAAGCTAGCCTACATTCCATTAGGCTAGGGGTTGCGTTCAGCAGTCATCACACAGTGACGAATACGCAAAGATTCCCAGGGAAATGGAATGGCTGTAAAAGGCATCCTGTAAACAATGCCAAGTGTTCACTTGACCAGACAGCTTTAGAGTCAAAGTAGGAATTAGAAATCTTCATGCTTTCAGGTTCCATATCCCCACTGTTGGGCATTTCCGCTAAGGTCACCCGCACTGACTCATGGGAGTCTCCCCCATCCCAGGTCTCTGGGACTTCCTAGAGATTCCCCCTACCCCTCACCCCCTACCTCTCGCACCTACATATTTATAATATTCTTATTTTTAATAGCTGAATACTATTCCATTGTGTAAATGAACCACATTTTCTGTTTCCATTCTTTGGTTGAAGGACATCTGGGTTGCTTCTAGTTTCTGGCTATTATGAATAAAGCTGCTATGAACATAGTGGAGCACATATAGTACCCAGACAGGACCCCCAGTGGAGGAATGGGAACGCCAACCTACTAAACAACTTTTGACCCAAAATTTGTCTAAAAGAAATGTAGGGACAAAGATGGAGCAGAGACTGAAGGAATGGCCAACCAGCAACTGACCCAACTTGAGACACATTCCATGGGCAGGCACCAATCCCTGACACTAGTAGTAATGCTATGTTGTGCTTGCAGACAGAAGCCTAGCATAGTTGTCCTCTGACAGACTCTACCAGTAGCTGACTGAGACAGATGTGGATACCCACAGCCAAATATTGGATGGAGGTCAGAGACACCTATGGAAGAGTTAGGGCAAAGATTGAGGGCCTTGAAGGAGATAGCAACCCCACAGGAAGACCAACAGTCTGAACTAATCTGGACCCCTGGGAGCTCCCAGAGACTAAGCTACCAACCAAAGAGCATAAATGGGTTGGTCTGAGGGCCCTGGCACATATTTGTAGCAGAGGGCTGCCTTGTCTGGGCTCAGTGGAAGACAATGTGCCTAATTCTGCAGAAACTTGATGCACCAGAGTGGAGGGATACCCACCAGGGAGTGCACCCTCTCAGAGGCAAAGAAGAGGGGGAATGGGAGGAGGAATTCTCTGACAGGGGACTGAGATGGGGTAGGGACAACATTTGGGTTATAAATTAATTATAATAATAAAAAGAAGAAGTCTTTGTACACTGTTAGGGAGCTTCCTTGGTAAACATGGTAGGCAAGCTTTCCCAGACTACATGAAGAGACAGCAAGGCAAATTCCTGTAGTAGTTGTGACACTGCTTTGTTCTTCCCATCTTTTTCCACATCTTCTGCATGGGGTAAGCACTTAGGCCTGTATCTTCCATGTCCCTTTATCCTGCAAGCAAACCTTGTTAGTTCTAGAAAAATCTTCTCACTCAAGAGACATGTCTTGTTACCTCCACTGGAACAGCTATGTACCAGAATATGGGCTACAGAGACTTCCACACATCACTCACCCATGGGCCTGATGCACTGCCTTACTAAGCTCCAAGTTCCTCTCCAGGGTGATTCTCAGTCAGTGAGGTAATAGTGGACGGGAGATGCATGCAGAACTCCTGGGTACCTTAACTTCAGCACTGCAGAAAGATTGTCACCCCAGCCCTAGCTAACAAAACCAGCAACACAGGCCCACACCCACGCACACAAGCATGTATGCGAATGAGTGTATGCATGCACACACATACATACATCACCCCCTCCCATGCTTGCTCTTGCAAACTATGTCTGAGAAAGTAGGACTAAAATCTAAGATCCAGATCAGGACTGGCCAGACAGCTTCAGAATCAAAGATTGAAGTGAGACTAGAAACAACATTCAGAAAGACAAGCTGGAGAGGGAGAGCAAACAAAGCCAGCAGTTCCTGGTTAAGGTCATAAAGCTCTTACTTCCTTTACTGACCAACAGTAAACAGAGGGAGTCACCATTCAGTAAACATTCCTTACCACACTAGTGTGGATTTGTATTCAGAGACACCAGATGGGTGCTGACTTGTCCTCCCTGTTTTCCTTCCACCCAGCTTAATGGGGATCCTAAAGAAGCCTCCTCTAGCCAGGCTTTCTCATCCCGGCTCTGTTGACACTCTGGGATGGACATCCCTTTGTTTCAGGATCTGTCTTGGGTGGTGCGGAATGCTTTACCGCTGTCTGCTGGTGTCCGTAATAGATGCCGGTCATACCAACTTAGCAGGCAAAACCATCTCTAGCCAGTGCTAAATACTCAGGACACTAAATCACCCTGTCTTCCTATTGAGAACCACTGAGTTAAACAGAGGAATTAGTCCATTGGCCTAAATGAGACACAAATCCCATGTGACAAACCATGAACCCCAGCTAGGCATCTGACTGACTCAGAGGACATGATGCTCAGAGGATTGCTCCACAGATAAGAGTGCCTGTGATCCCCAGTGTCACTGACCCGAAAGACTAAGACTGGCTAAACCCCAGATTTCGGGCACCCACCACACAGGTACTCTTTCAGTCTGCCTGTTATGAAGACCAATAAGTTGCTAAAAGCACTTGACTCACCAATGGTGACACAAGTACACATGAAGCAGTATACTGTTTAAGCCCCTTTCTTCCATTTTAAATTCTCCTATCCACACCTTCCTCTTGACAGCCAGTGTCATCTGGATTTCTCTTCAGAAGTTATAGTTGGCCATACATTTTTTAAAAACTCATTTTCCTTGGGAAGTGTCTCACACTTTTCCCACCCTTTGGTCCCATGCAAACTTTATGTTTGACTGTTCCTGGAGCTCACTCTCTGTTCCTCCAGTGACCCATGCCTAAGAGTCAGGGAGCACTAACCAAGGAACCAGCTTCTAGATGCCAGTTAATCCTCTGACTTCGCAAAACAAAGTCCTGAGTCACGGACTACCAAAGGGTGCCTAGTCCAGTAACAAGGATCATATTGCATCACTGATATTATTTAAAAATCAATAAGGTATGATAATATAAAAGCAAGCCAATATGTTTTTTAAAATTCTGTACAGGTCCTGGGACATCACTCAGAAGGTTAGGGCACTTGGCCTGAGTTCAGTCTCCTGACTCTCACACAAGTTGTCCATTGACCTACATTTACATTCTCCCCACATACATACAAAATGAATAAATACATTTTTAAAAAATTTGTAGAGAGTGCACTCCTTTATTACCTGAACCTAAGGGCAACTTTCACCATCATGACGTCAGTGAGAGCTCTAAGGATAGAAACTTCTCCCATCCCAGGAAAGCACGAAGCTTATCATGTACCATCTTCAACATGGGTCTCTTAACATGTACTTGTCTGATGACGATGCATGACAAAATCAATTCCTGACTCCTTAGAATGGCATATAAGGTCTTTTGTGTTCCACTCTGCCTTGCTCCAGAATTCACCATGCGTCCAAAAGCTCTGATGTACATATTTAGTTCACACCAGACTGCCATTTATTGCTTCCTAAACACAACCTGCAAATGTGTCCAGAAGCAATAACAGTGATGAACAGTGCTAACTACCAAGTCACTAGGTGTTCATCGTACGCCTTCCACTGTGCTTCGCTGTGTAGTCTATGTTCACCTAGCCAGTGAGCCCATGGGTGAGGAACATTACCGCTCCATTTTACATATGAAGAATCTGAAGCTTAGTTCAAGAAAAAAAGAGAGACTCAGAATTTTACCCCAACCAATTAACCATTACTCCATAGCCTTTATATTGCCTACAATTATTCCTGCCAGAGACCTCTTCCTGGGGGCAGTTCTTTTATCCTTGGAGGACCAGCTCAACTGTAATCATTTCTGTGGATCCTAGTCTCCATCTCTAAAGGGATTAGCTATTCCTTTCCGGTGCTAGATAAAACAATGTGCCCTCGTGCATCAGTGTTAGAGTCTTATACTGACAACTGTTACGATGTAAGGTCACCCTGCAGTCGCACCTGTGCTCCTATTATCTAGTACATGCCGGTATCCTAAAGGGAGTGTGATAACTGAGGTGTCACGCTCTATGCTGGTACTGAGGTATCACACTGTATGGCTGGTATCACAAAGGTAATGTTATATAACTGAATGAATGAGTGAGAGAATGATATTGCAATTTTATTGCCTGTACACAGCTTATGTCAGTCTATTAATGGTCAACCCTGAGTTGAAACCAGCATTTACACACATACTGTGCCTGTAGTTTAAGAGATTTTCGCCTATATATTTTTGTATGAAATGAGAAGAACAGCAGTCAATATGGGCTGTGCTTTCTAATTGAAGTGGAACTACAGTCTAGATACATAACGCATCAGTGTTTGTTGGAGGGTCTCAAGGGATACCTAAGACCTCTGAATAAATAGGGTGTTGGCTAAAGAAAGTCCCAGAGGTCAGATCGTTCAAGAGCTGCGGTATTTGTCACTGGCCCAACAAAACCAAGAAGAGGCAGGTTAGAACAGCTACAGCCATTGCAGCTCATTTTTCTTTATATCCAACTGCTGAGGAGGGTGAGCAACAGGAGTGGTGAGAGTGGTGAGCGGAACTGACCTGACCGAGACCAGATGCTGACAGCCGGGCTGGGCGCAAGTCTTGGAGGGGAGGGAATCAAGGTGACACCTGACAAAAAGATTTCTAGTTGCTAGAAAGAACGTCCTGATCCAAAATCACAAACCCTGTCTTTAAAAGTACCATCTGTTAGCAAGGGCCAGTGTTTGTAAGAAGGCGGCAAAGGAAAGAGTGTCCAGACAATTGGCCTTCACTCAGACAACTTCTCAGATGCTGTAACTTTGGGGTTGTTGCAGAGAGATTTTAATGGAAGCATATTCCAGTAGAATATGATTCTTACTTTATTATTAAAGTCTTCAAATGGACAATTTAATTATCCTGCTTTTCCCTTGAGCATACATTGTCAGTTCATAGTAATACTCTGGTTTGGTTGCTGAGACTATCTTATTCCACACACTCCTGTCTTTTTTTGCTTCAATAGGAAAGTCACAATTTATTACTAGGGATATCTGTTCTAGCCGATTTACAATTTTCCTATTTCAGTGTATGGAAACAATTTGATCCCATTTCATGTTTATGATATTCATTATATTCAAATTCAGTATATTTGGTTTCCATGTAAAAATTTAGGAGTATTTCCTGTATGGTTTTTTAATATATATATTTAAACCTGAATGTGGTTAGCTGTGTGTTTATCTTGGAAATATTGGCCTAATGATTTTTTTAATCCAAAATGTCATGTATTGTACCAAATACATAATAGTAACCCACAAAGGATACCGTGACCATGCCCTAAGCACACACAAAGGAAGATAATATGAAATTACAATTTTATGTAAAGATCTACGTCATTATTTTAACTTTCATAATTTTGTGAAAACTGCATATTTCACAGAATATGTGCATTTGGGGAGTTGTAAAAAAGTTGAGTCTGAGTACATAATGCTAGGAGGTGGAATTATTATTTCACTATTGCATAATACACAGGAATTAATACCTGTCACTTTACGATTCCACATGAAGTGTGAA
Organism: Uromys caudimaculatus; assembly: GCA_028551405.1. Classification (NCBI taxonomy): domain Eukaryota; kingdom Metazoa; phylum Chordata; class Mammalia; order Rodentia; family Muridae; genus Uromys; species Uromys caudimaculatus. Next base: position 63,765,836 of record CM052705.1, on the reverse strand, counting down.
CAGACCGCAGGATACTACACAGGTGTGCCTGCTTGTTATAGTTTTTTTTTTTTTCCTAGATACCAATGGTATATTTAAGAAAGTATACAGAACCCAAAAAACAAGTGAACTTACCTTTGCTGAGAGGTGGAAATGATCCAACATTGTTGTTTTCGGTGTGAATGCATTTGCACTGTTGGCACTGTCTTTCTTACTCCATGGAGTGGAAGATGGAGTAGATAGCCCATTCGGTTGGATCAGCAATGCATGTGTTCCCAGTGGCCTGTGCTTTGCAGCTGCAAAGATAATTGTGATGTTGGTGGGCTTGGAAGGGAGACTAGATCTAGATTATTATTATTAAAAATATGTCACAGTATTCTCATTTACTCCTCAAAACATTTAGTATGCTTAGTATGCTTCTGAAGTACCTTATTCATTATTGAAGAACATTCTTAAAGTAACTGAGCTATCTGAGAAAATGATGCTTTGGGATGTGATCATCAAGGTAAAAAAAAATAGACAAACAACACCAGTATTTGTAAAGCAAGTCCACAGTGGATTCTGGGAAAACTTCTGACTTCTGATTTGATGAATAAACACCAAAACAAAAGAAAAAAAATCAAAATGTGAACAACAGAACTTTAACTAGACATGACACCATTGGGAGTGATGACGTCAAACACTGCCTACTGCCCATTTTTGTACAGTTTATCAATTTATTTAATAAATAATCTTATTCAATTGTTTAGTGCTCCTAATTTTATATAAAATGTTTTGTTGCCTAGAGATTGCATTATTCATAAAAATCGGTCTGCCTTATCCCAAGCTAACAGGTGTGCCAGCTCCTTAAAATGATCTAGTTTCAAGCTCTTGAGACAGTCAATGTGACTCTCCTTCCTGGGTTCTTAATAGTTGCCCCCTGATTATAGAAACTCATGGGTATCAACATGTTAGCCAGACTCTAGTTAAGGTAAAGGAATTCTGATCCATTTGCTTAGAATTGTCTCCAGCTGTGCAGGTTTCCGTCCTTGGTAGAACAGAAGCTAGCCAACTCTCCCTTAATTGCTTGCCTCTTTTTCTTCAGCCACTGAAATTAGGTGTGACTGGGCCCTAACATCATGTGACACATATGGCTCCCAGGTAATCTTACATCCTTTATTTTGTGCATAATAAAGACCAACTTTAATAAACTATTAATGACTCCTGCAAACAAAGCCTGTTCATAACAAGAATATATTGCTCCTTAACCAGAGATACTGAACAAGTCTCTGTTCAGAGCATATGCTGTGCCGTAAACCTGAAATCTTACAGTGATGGGGGACGACTGTGGCATGTCCTGATCTGAACCCCCATTTCCACCACTATCATGCCTATCAGAGAAAAGTAGGTGGAAACCATGGCTCTCTGTCACCTGCAGCCCTGTGTGTACTCTTTGGATTATTCATTAAGTCTGAAGTTGTACTCTGAATGACAGAATTCTGCCTAGAGAGTATACAGGTAATAGAGAAATTAACACATTACCACCAGCAATAGATTGTCAGTCAGTTTTCCATAAAGATTACATTTACCTCTGTGAAAGGCTGTAAAATCTAATTTGGTAGCTTTCTGGGATAAAACCCCTTTTTTCTGAGGAAGGTGGTGACAGGGTTTTCTGCTGCTAGTGCTGTCTCTTGGTGTATAGGAAAAGCTAGAGCAGCACAGGCCTGGGTCTGATTACAGATCCTAACACTTACTGTTCATGTGACTTGGTTGATTGTTTACCTGGTCTCTGGTTTTGTAATTTGCAGAGCAAGAGTGTTGTCATCCAATCTGGTAGCATGCCCGTGTCACAAAATATGGAAGGTGTCAACTGCAGTGTAGTTTCTGTCAAAAGCCAGTTTCTGGTAGCAGTCTATAGTTTGCTGCAAATACAAATTGATGTGATTGGAGGCACACGTGCATATCCTGCTTTCTCTCTCCGGGAGTGTGTTTGGATACAGCTCACGCTCCTCAGCCTCCTTTCAGAGCCATCATGGCCTGGCCACAGGCTCTGTGCTCCCCTACAGCTCCCCTGCTGCTGGTCCCTGAACTCAGAGCTCCTGTTTGCACCTTGCCCTTGTTCCTGCCAGCATTTCTACTTGGAACACCCTGTTTTTTCCATTTAAACTCCTTGCCCTTGGTTGATTTGTTCTTCTACAGCCTTTCCTAAAGGAAACACATCATCCTTTCTGGGCCTCCTACCTGCTCCCATTTTCCTCCTGCTCCAGTGACCAATTTCCTTTCTGCTTACTCCTCTCCACACCAGACTAAAGGTGCTTGGTTGCAGGGAGTATATGGTGCTGACTTGCTCCCACATACTACCTTATAAACTGTACAAAAATAAAGACTTGAATGGTGCGGACTAATTAATTAGTATATTAATAAGAAATTAGGAGTAAATAAAATACTATTGCCTTTTAAAGTTCAAGCCCTAAGCTGGGCATGGCATTGCATACCTGTAGTCCCAGTGTCTTCGAGGTAGACATAGGAGGATCAGAAGTTCAAGACTAACCTAAGTACATAGTAAGCTCAAGGGTGGACTAATTGTGGAACTTTGTCAAAACAAAAACAAACCAAACAAACAAAACAGGCCCAATCTCTTGACTATGAGAAATTAACTGACCAGGTTATCAGATCTTAAAAGTTTGTTGTGGCCTTATTTGAGTTTAAGCAGGGACCAGCTCTGGATATTGATTTTCAGGGTCTCAGAGATCCAGCTAGACTATTCAAAAATCTCAGTATAGGTCAAAGCTTTAAAATTACAGTTCCTGTCTTACTTTATTTTGTGTCACTTAAAGTTATTATCTGAGTGTTGAGTCCACAAAGAACAACCCAGAAGTGCTTATTTTATTGGACTGATCTAAAAGGAACTAAGACCTTACTTATCTCTTTACAGTGGTGATAGTAAAATAGTTTATGTGAACTATAGTGTGGTGATCTTGAATTTCTTCTTCTTACACCAGTGGTGATAGTTTCTGCTTATTCTGAGATATAACTATAAGAGCCCTCTCATCACTGGTACCTCCTCATGATCAGCATGTCATTTCACAAACATGGGTGTCATCCCCTTGTGTCCTGAAGGAAAGTACTCATCATGGCAGGGCTCTGTGAGGTGATTCCCTACTGGTCCCTCCATGCCAGACACAGAGAGAACAAATGTAGAGAGGCAGGTGGGGAAAGGAGACATTAGTGTGACGCCAGCTAGGGACGTTCCCCAGCTATTTCCATTTTAAGATGATTTTAATATTGCCTTATGCCTCGTAAAATAGCTCTTTTGGTGCCTGGAGAGAGGACTCAATGGTTTGAGAGAATCAGCTGTTCTTCCTGTGGACCTCAGTCCTGATCCCCACACCCACAGCTCCCTGCACTTCCCGCTCCAGGGAAAGCCAACCCTTCTTCTGGCTTCCATGGGCCCTTCTCTCTCTCTCTCTCTCTCTCTCTCTCTCTCTCTCTCTCTCTCTCTCTCTCTCTCTTTCTCTCTCTCTCTCCCTCTTTCTCTCTCTCTCTCTCTCTCTCACACACACATGCACACACACAGAGTTTTAAAAAAGATAGCATACTTATATTTATCATAAAACTTTAAATATTTTAGGAGTTCCACATACATCCTATTGTAAACTTTATAACTTGCAAATCTCCTGCACTTGAGCACTTGCTAGATGGAAAACACAGGATTCATAAGTTATGAAAGAGAATTTACTATAAACCAAATGGGACTGTACTAACAGAAAGATCAAAAAGTCAGATTTTAATTCGGTTGTAAAAGTGACCCTTCAAAATGGGCAAATTTAAAATCCTCCCTCAAAGAGGACTGTTAGCATAGGAGATTTGTAACATTCCAGACAATTTGATTCAGCTTTGTTTCATAGTTTATTAATCTATTTATATATGAAAAAGTAATGATATTCTCCTTTAAACTACCATCCCAGAATCAGGTCTTACGGAAGTCATTACCAAAATAAGCAATGCAATTTGAAATACACAGCCTATTTTCCAGGGCATAGGACTGCTATTGATTCTGTTCACAAACGTCTTTTGTAAGTAAAAGAAATCTGTTGACCATTTAGGGATAAGAATGGCTTTACTGCACTTCTACCAAGAGGGGATGAGACTCTGCTCTTAGCCAAGTTCCAGTTTGAGGAATTGCATTCCACACATCCATGCACTACATGGAGTTCCGTGGAGATTGCACATCCTCTCGCTTGCTCTGTCCCCCTTGCAGACTGCTGCTGACAGCTGTTGGACAGCTGAGGCAATTCACCTCCAAAGTTGCATAATTTGGAAAGTGCTTTGGGATCCATTGAGTTGAAAGGTTGTTAATTATGATGATTTATGACACTGGAAACCAATCTGGGCCTTGACAGTATGGAGAATATACTTAATGTGTAATTCTTCTCCTGTCCATTGGAAAGTCCCCAAGTATAAGACAAAAAAAAAATTATTCTCGTTGTGCCTTATGAACCGGGTCCACACTTGTGTCAAAGAGAATATCACTGACTTTTTGAGTTAGAACAGGAACTTAAAAAGAGAACATCTGGAGGTGTATGTGTGTGTGTGTGTGTGTGTGTGTGTGTGTGTGTGTGTGTGTGTGTGTGTGTGTGCTTAGTAGCACCTTCAACTGTCTCAAGCTGTGATGTTCTTCTCTACCCAGTCTTCCAGTTTGGGAACCCAAATTCTTCCATTTGCCCATGTCACAACCTTGGTCACTACAATATTTGTTTCTCCCAAGTACACCCTCCCTCTGCTGGTTTCGCAGAGAGTTCAGGCTTTATCATCGTTTCCCTGGGGTCTGTCTACCACTGTTCGTCCATGCTTAATGCCAACCTTCCCACTGTGTCCAAGGTATCTTCCTGGAACAATACATGCTAAAAAGCAGAAAACTGACCCAATTACTCCAGTGCCTGAAAGTCCCCTCGCAGGGCTACCCTTGGGCCTTCTTAAGATGCCATTTTTTTCCACATAAGGCCAGTGCACCCTCTGTTACTGCCACAGATGCTGTTTTGCCTTTCCTCCAAATGCTGCATCCTCTTCTCATATTTGGAAAGCCATTGAAAATGGAAATCCCCCAATAAATTGTCCCCTCTGGCTGTCGCTGTCTGGCAAATACCTCGGTGCTCCTCACTTGCACATTCTTTGCCCAGTTCTACCAGGCAGAATAATGTGACTGTGGCATTCCTCAAGTGTATGACATCTGCCATAGTTAGGGTTACTATCACTGTGAAGAAACACCATGAACAAAAGCAACTCGGGAAGGAAACGGTTTATTAGGCTTGCATATCCCCAGTCACAGTCCACTGAGGGAAGCCATGGCAGGAACTCAAATTGTGGGAACCTGGAGCCATGAGCCAATACAGAGGTCACTAGGGATGCTGCTGACTGCCTTGCTCCTCATAGCTTGCTTAGCCTGTTCTCTTAGAGAACCCAGGACAGCCTGCTCTGTAGTGACACGACCCACTGTGGGCTGGGCTCTCCTAAATCAGTCACTAAGTTAAAACAATGCCCCACAGGCTTGCCGACAGCCAGATCTGACGGGGAGTTTTCTCAACTGAGGTTCCCTCCTCTCAGGTGACTCTAGCTGGGTCAAGTTAACAGAAAACTATTGAGCACCCCTCCCTTCCATTTTCAGATCTATTTCCCTGGTCCATTATGCTTTACATAATCTCATTTCTGTTTCTGTAGTACACAAAGTTAATACCAACACGAAACCAATGACTTATGTTTTGTTAAGCCATTGAACAATATATAAATTATCTAGCAACTGAATATTTTAATAAAAGTCTGAATGAGCTAGGAAAGGGTCTGTGGCAGTGCCCTAGAACCAAATGCAGTGACTGCTGCTATGCACACATTCACACTCAGCAGAGGAAGGAAGTCTCTTCAGGTAAGGTTTTGCTGCAGATATGTTTGCTCCAAATTTATGAGAAAAACAAGTTTTTAAAATTTAAATTTAAGTATTTTGAAACTGATATGACTATGTGCTTTCCTATTTGTGACTTATTCATGTCCTTCCTTCACATGTAAACTCTGTCAGCAGCAGATTTGTTCTTCACCACCACTGCACCAATGTCTGACACTTTGTGTGAGCTCAAAGTCATTGGTCAAATGGGCAGATGGACAGACAATATGGGAATTAAAAGCCTGTCTCGCATGAAAGATAGTCTGAATATAGAGGCCATTAGCATTTGCAACCTTTACTCTTCTCTCTGACTGTGATTCTTATTGGTATAATACTTAAATTGGTTTCTGTCTTGCTCCCTGATACTTTATGTACTTAGCAAGTAATGTTTTCATGTGAGAAATTGTAAATTCTTTTCACACCTGAAAAAAGTAGGTGTGAATCTGTTGAAGAAAATTAATATTCAGAGAGTTCACTGAGTTGCAAGGGGGAACAGTGCAGATTGGAGGTTATCACTCATTCTTTGCTGGAGTCAAGGACGGAGAGGTAAGGGAAGTAAATGTCCTGCTCACCATGTTTTAGAAATATATCGCCTCACACTCCAGTTTACTACCCATGTCCGGGACCAAACTATAAACTTTTATTTCCCTCAGACAAGCCCCCCCCAAACATTTATCACATTAAAAATGAATTATCTGTTATACTCCAACCATAAACCGGATAATAAACAGAGGCAGAAATGATGACCTCTGAAGAACCGGGAGGTGCCGATGTATGCTCATAATACTGTGCACAATAAATCTCTGAGTTCATATTTGTGCTGAGTTCCCAGCCTTGCCTATTGAGACGATGTCTAAATGCACAGCTATTGTTTTCTAAGAATAGGTAGAAACCAGTAACAAGTGTTATTTGTTAGCAGAAGAGATTTGAGGCAAATATGATAATTTGGCAGTCAGTTTGACTATATTCTTTGATAAGTTTTTTTTTTATCTAAATAGCTCAACTTGAGGCCTTTCTCCATGTAGAAAAATTCTTTGTGTGCCTGAGCATACTACTGCCTCATGCCTTCGACTATTTCATATTTCTGGGCGTAGGCAAGAATGTCTGTAATATGGTTTGACTTACAACACATCAAAGTCCATATACTCTGTCACCGACTCATCCTCTCTACTATAATTCTAAATGGATGTCAAGGATATCACTGTGAATCTACTCACATGGAAAAGGTCTATTTGATTTTTTGCATGTGCTCTGAAAATAAGTCCTATTGTTTTAGAAATCTACCTACTCTTATGTTGCTATTCTAAGCAATTAGTCCATTTCTAAAACGTATTATTTTAGAAATGATATAAGTGATTTTAGAAGTGACACCCACAGTTGATATTCAGAAGTATGAACTTTTCCAGGGTTAGTTTCTGCTAAATCATTGGCTTTCATTGCCTGTGTATGTCCCTAGAAAGACAGAGAAGGTATTTGGCAGCCCAGTTTTATACTATCATGTGATTGCAATAGGTCAAGTCTGACACGGTGTTGAAAGAGGGTTCCTTTTGCAGATAATTAATGAAACACAGCACAAAAGCATGCCATCACCTAATAAAAACATCAGCTTGTGAGAAATGTTTACAGCCCCTTTCACAAGCCCTCCCCCAATCTGGGCATGTGGAATGTTACATTTTACGTATGATGTGGCTTTTCGTGCTCTTCTCTCGGCTATGAGAAGGCTGTGTAAGGAAACCGTTAGCTGTTGACCAGTCTAAGGCTCATGGTTTAAAATGACCAGTGTTCGTTAAACTTCATTACATCATTACAAGATGCAAGAAGTTTCTTCAGACTGGGAGACGCCATGACCCTCTGTCCAGATTTTCAAATGGTGCTGACGTTTTTCATTAACCTGGAGGCTTTTTTATTTATGTGGTTCACAGCCTGGGCTTCACTCACTTGGAGTAACAACGGGTGTCAGGGCATCAGGGCAGTGAGGGTTGCCTAAATTCCTCTTCACTGTCCACCTGACTGGTCAGGTCAACATTTTACCTCCTGTCTCATGAGATAAAACAAAATGGAGATGCCTGAGCACCCAGGAGTCCTGTTTCTCACTTGTCTTTGTCTCTGCTTCCAGCCTCTTCTGAGTGACATGGCTTTACAGGATCTGTGGTTTCCGCCCTCAAATGCCGCTGGCATTTCTTTCACTCACTTGTCCTACGAGTCTTAGAAAGTCCACAGAAAGGAACAGCAGATGGTGCTGAATCCCACTAACAGTAGCGAAGCATCAGACAACTGTCCTTTATTTTTCTAAGAACTGTAAGTTATATAGGATAAATTCTGAAGATATGACAAAAAAAAAAAATCATGCCAAAGACGGTGACTAAGCTGACCCATGCTGGATTAGCAATGTTGATAGCATTAATACTAGAAAACATCAGAATTTATTTCTTAGCCCATCAAGGACCAGCTGACACTATTTGTCTGATTAGTGTCACATGCAGAAGAAATCACAATGTCACCTATGTAGCATTTTTTTAAAGGAAATTTTTATATTGAACCTGAAAAATGGCAAAGAACCAATTAATCAAAATCAAATCGTGTGACACTCTCCAAGCTATTCGTCGTATTCTTCAATAAGCTCAATGCCCTGAATGCTTACTCCATGAGGTCCCAGAAGACACCATGCAAGCTTCCAAGGGAAGGAAGCAACCTTTGCCCTACCAGCTAAGATGCCTTTGAACCACCTCAAAAGCCAGCATCTACAATGACCCTAAGGATGCAGTAATGGCATACATGCCTCGGCAGTAACCAACAGTTCTCTAATTAGCCTTAAGTCCTATAATCAGGCGAGAGAAACCATGCCTGGTACTGGAAACCAGCCCAGGGATAGTCAAGTTATGGGTATTGGAGGAGAACCTGGAACCACCACTTTACCAAATCATCACAATCCCTAACTACATTCTAAACATGTATCCTTATACACATAGATAAGTGCAGTACTCACGCCCTATAAATACCAACAATGAAACTACAGAATCTGTTTTTGTTGAGAAATGTTTGGGTTCTTAAAAGAAGTATGCTAAAGTACTTAGGCATGGAATATAGTCTGTCAAAAATATGTTATAAATCTTTATCTATACAAAAAGGCAGACAGACAGACACACACACACAGAGGAGGAAGGGAAAGAGAGAAGGGAAAATAATACAGGGAAAATGTTAAAAAATGGTGACTCAGAAAAGTTTTATATATGAGACATAACATTTATCTTTATAGGACTGTTTTAATAACTACAAATTATGTAAATGAAGGGAATATCCTTATTAGCCTAGTGATAACTGCTGGTGGTGGTGGTCATACGCACAGTGAGTTATTGATGAGCCATTCCTTCCTTGGGTCAACTACACACATATGGTCACTTGATTTTCGACAAAGGAGCGAAAACCACTCAGTGGAAAAAAGACAGCATTTTCAACAAATGGTGCTGGTTCAACTGGCGGTCTACATGTAGAAGAATGCAAATTGATCCATTCCTATCTCCTTGTACAAAGCTTAAGTCCAAGTGGATCAAGGACCTCCACATAAAACCAGCTACACTGAATCTAATAG
>CM052705.1:63729050-63755854 GCA_028551405.1 Uromys caudimaculatus | reverse complement strand
AACCAAAGAATACACATTGATGGACTTATGGTTTGGACCACATATGTGGCAGAGGATGACATCGATGGCCATCAGGGAGAGAGGAAAGGCCCTTGGGCCTGAGGACGTTAGAGGCCTCAGTAAAGAGGAATGTCAAGGCGGGAATATGGGGATGGGTGGTCGGGAGGGGGGTGGGAGGTGGAATTCCCTCCTAGAGGCGGGTTGGGGAGGGGATGGGAGGTACCCAAAGAGGAGACTCAGAAAAGGGGAAACATTGGAAATGTATATAAAGTATCAAAAATAAAAAAGGAGAGAAAAAAAAAAAGAAAAGTTTTATATATGAGACATAACATTTATCTTTATAGGACTGTTTTAATAACTACAAATTATGTAAATGAAGGGAATATCCTTATTAGCCTAGTGATAACTGCTGGTGGTGGTGGTCATACGCACAGTGAGTTATTGATGAGCCATTCCTTCCTTGGGTCAACTACAGAGTTTTGATCATGTAATATTATATTTGATTGTGATTTTTAAACTTACAATGTCCGTTCAGTGTTACACCAGGCTCCAGACCACATGACACTACAAAATTCCCCTGGCAGTTTCTTCTGGCTTGCTTTCCTGGGGTCAGGCTTCTCTGAGAGTAAGACTGGGGTGTCCAAGTGCACCCATCTCCTAAACCCACATCCTCCAGCCACCCAGACACAGGCCTCCAGTCTGTAGCAGCACAATGGGTGTGCTAAGTGGGGTCTCTCAGGAATTTGCCTTGCCCTTTGACCCTGTTTTCCGACTTGTCCCATTTTATCCTTTTCCCAACTGACTATACTGAGAGCTAATGATTCCCCCCTCCTTTTATACTGTCTTCTACTCAAACCTCCCTTATCAGTGCTGACATAGTTAGGGAACATGTGCAGCTGGGAAGAGTCAGGATGCCCTTCCTTCTAAAATTAACCCAGAGCTTAGACCTACAGCATCATCTGAGACCTAACCCTCTAGTCCTGCCTTTCCTATCCTCTGTGGCTTTCATCCCTGTAAGTGACAGCACTTCATGATGTGGGGTGGCTGCAAGAGCTCTGCTTGAACATCTAGTTTTCCAAAAGGAAACAGCAGGAAGGCAGAAAAGACAAAAGTAACAGGCTCCCCAAGACATCAGCGGTCTTTAAGGGATGCTTGGGAGGCTCCTCTAATCATTTCTGGATAAAAACAAAGACAAAAAACAAAAAAGAAACAAATTAGAAGGTAGCCTTGTCTATAGATATTGTTGTCCTAAACAAAATGAAGTAAATCTTTAGAAAGAAAAGGAATGCCACTGTGTATTAATACAGAGCCCGTAATCTGTGTGACAACATCTGGTAGTGTGTCCAGTCACATGTTTATTGCCTGTGAACTCTGAGAGCAAAAATATGATCTCTCCACAGCACCTCACCCCCTTAGGGGCTTCCTTTACTTTAAGGAGGCAAAATATGTGGAAAGAAAATATATAGAGCAGAGAATTTGGTGCTAATCTAAATGGATCTCAGAGAAAAGAGAGAACAAAATTCTCATACAAGTTTTCCGGCTTTGTAGATTTCAATAAAAGTTTTCAGGAGAGTATTTTCCAAAGGAAAGAAACAGAATAAGCAGAAAGAAGACCTGAAGAGGGTAGTGTGAGGTGAGTACCAGGGCCCACTTACCTAGATGTGGCCTGCTTAGGGAAGAGCAGACACTGAAGTGACAGGTGGATAGTGGTAGATGCCGGAGAGCGCACCCCTGGCACGTCGGGCTCTGGTAGAGTTAGACAGGAGAGAGGCACTGTGGGTTCTTAGGCCAGGTATTAGTAGGTGAAAGCCACATTTAAAGTAGCAAACATGGGTGAGCAAAAAGGTTGAAGTTATTTAATAAAGATAGTTGTAAATTAACATATGCCTCACGCTGGAAAATCAGTGTAAACTCAATGGAATGGAAAATCTGAACGCTGCTGCAAGGGAAATCCGTGAAAATTCAGTCTCTTTTCAGTCATGCTGAAGGCTTGACTCCCATCAACTTACCTTGGTGATATCCTTGGTAATAATTTAATAAAGATAATTTGATTTTTAAAATCCCACTGTGCTTTGGATAAGGGGGAGTGGACACAAAGCCCCACCCCTAAGCAAGAAGCTATTTGCAATAATAGCTGGAGGAACAGGAAAAATACGTTTTCTTGAGCGATGTGATCAAGGGTACAATAACAGCCTCCAGAACTGGCTTCATGGGCTGGAAGAGTTAACTAACAGTAAGAGGACACATGCTTTGTTGGTTTGTTGTATTTTGTTTGTGCTTTCTTTCTTTCTTTCTTTCTTTCTTTCTTTCTTTCTTTCTTTCTTTCTTTCTTTCTTTCTCTCTCTCTCTCTCTCTCTCTCTCTCTCTCTTTCTTTCTTTATTTTTAAGAAAGATAAAGAACTTGAAGTGGAGGCATCTAAGAGGAGCTGGGGAAGGGAAAATATTAGTTCTCTGTATAAAATATATTGTATGAAAACAACTGAAGTGTGTACCAAAAACCCCACTGTGCTCTTTATTGCTGGCTGAGTTCACTTCTCTCCTGAGATGTGACCATGAAGCCTGTCAAAGAACATTCTTGTGGTGCTCATCCTGTGAGGCCTGCTTCCTTCTGGAAGCCTGCCTTTGAGCTGCATGGAAGGGCTGAGGACTGGAATACTTTCTGCTCTTCCTGTCACTGGCTATCTGTCATCTTCTGGAAGTCACATATGTCTCTCCAACCTCATCTACGGAGCACACGTGTTCTTCCCTATTGGAGACCCTTCTCCCAGTGGTCCTTGTTGCCCCTTGGCTAGATTTAATTCCAAATGGAGGGATCATAGTCACATTGATAACTTTAGCTTTTGGAGCCAGTAGTGTCTTTTTGTGCTAGAGGGTGGCCTTTTACAAATTGAACTACATAAAAGTTAATTTGGTCCCCTCTTGTGAGTTTTTAAGTTATGAAAATGATTGTCAAAGTGGAGTCTACACCACAAACAGAGTGTTTCTTGTGTCGGATATCTCAAAAGTTTCTCCAATTATATAAATGGAAATATTACTTGTGTCTGAATTTTGGTTTGAGAGATAAGTGTGTTTATGGGTTAAGTATGAGGCTTTGTAATGCAATTTGTTGATATAATTTTAACAAGAACCCCTTCATGTTTAACTGTAAATGCATTTTAATTAAGGTTAATAACCGTCATATGGAAAATGGTAAATAATCATGAGTAAGCAACCATGGATAAACTTCCAGTGAGTACTTTAAAAGAAACACCAAGTGAAAACTCACTAAACATAGTATTTATAGTAATTATGTAGATTAAAGAATTTATCTCAGCCGAGTGCTTTTTGGCAGATTAGAATACACACTGCACCTGAAGTGGAGTGTTGAGCAAGATAATGCTGCAAACACTGTAACAACTTGACATTCCATTAAGAGCCTAGTTACTGGTTAGTGCACTTACCTAATTAAAACATGTATTGAGATGGAAAGACATGTCTCTGCTGACTTCTACTAAGACGTGAACAAGACTTCTCAAAACCCATATTCTGCATCATCATCATCATCATCATGATTATCATCGTGTCACATGACCTTGGACAAGAACATTGGCTGGTGTACAAATTATCTCATGATAATGTACACAGGCTTTTGTGCAAAGCAATGTAAATCTTCTGTAATGATGATCTTGTCATAACTTCCAATCTCTCTGAAATTAAAATGTTCATGTCTCTTAAACTGACTTCCCATAGACCAGGCTACATTTCTAAGATACAGGACCTTTCCTACACCTTGATTTGAACACCCCAGACCTCAGCAGGCTGCAACATGCCAGGAAGAGCCCGAGCTAGCCCAGCTTTGTAAATCCACACAGCAATGTTTTTTATGTAGCAAAAGATGAGAGAGCTTGGCATACATCTGGGCTTCTCTGTTCACCAGATGAGCTCCACATTGGGAAACCTCCCCTAGAGGGAAAGCTGGGTGAGGACTCTGAGACATGTATGTACTACCCATGACTACTAGTCCTTAGTCCCAGCATCCTGCCTCCTAACTGACTTAAGTCCCTCCATGATGGTTTGAGTGTTTCTAGTACCAAGACTGATTCAAGGACTATGGCCACAGTAAGCCATCCCCAGGGAAGCTGCAACAGTAGTAGACCTCAGTCCTTTCTGTTGACCCTGGAATGGTAATGTGATTCATGGAGGCCATCTGTAGACCCTGCTGTCCTGGGACAGAGTAGTGGAGATAGAAGTGAAAAGTGGATCTTAGGACTGGAGAGTTAGTTCACAAGGAAAATCACTGGGACAAGACAGCATGGAATCAAAGTGAAATCCTAGTACTAGAAAATCTTCCAATGCAGCAAGGCCAACCTCAGCTCTGGAGAAGTCTCTAATAGACCTAACAGACAAAGGGACAACCAATCCAGGCATCCACACCACCACATGCTCTCTAATCAAGTAGGTCTGACAGGGTAACCCCTGGTCGCACCAACACAAGCCTCACCACACTCTGGATGAGCCTCTAGCACCCTCAATGATGTCAACCAGGCATGTAACCTCACTGCCACCAGAGATCTCACATTGTGTTCTCACGGATCCTGCATTACCCTTTGCCTTTTCTCAACACTAACCCTGTCCAAGTGATCACTTCCTAATGCCAGAGAAGACATCCCCACTCTTCTTGGGTTTAGATTGCTGTCTTTTGTACATGCTTCATCTCTTCAGAACAACTGCCCTTAAGAACAGTCTCCCTAGTCTTCCACTGCCTATGATGTCACATAACTTCACCTGGGCATGCTTAATCAGCCATTTCAGTCACATATAACCCTAATTTCCATGCCATGGTCTCTGGCCTCACTACAACTTGGCAAAAAATTTAATTGTTTTTTGAAGACCCACTTTACTTCTTCTGCAAGTACTCTCTTGGTTGGACCCTGCTTCATGGTCCTCCAGAGACACACCACCCATTGCTCTACAAATGGACTTACTTTCTTATCTCCTAATGAGACTTCTTTCAAAAGTCCTCTGTACTAACAAATAGCCTGAGTCTTCTCTTGTCTTTTTAAATTCTACCTTTCTTTTAAAAAAAAAAAAAGTCAATGGAATCAAATTGAAAATCCAGGAAAAAAATCCACACACTTATAGATACCTATTTTTTTTTTTTTTTTTTAACAAAGAGGCCAAAAAAACACACTGGAAAAAGCATCTTCAATAAGTGGTGCTGTTCAGATTAGATGGCTGCATATAGAAGAATATAAATAGACCCATACTTATCACCATACATAAAACTCAACTCCAGATGTATCAAAGACCTCACCATAAGACCGGATCACTGAATCTGATAGAAGAGAAAATAGAGAATAGCCTTTACCTCATTAGCACAGCAAAGGACTTTCTGAATAGAACACTGTTAGCACAGGCACTAAGATCAACTTAACAAATGGAACCTCATGATACTGAAAGACTTCTGCATAGCAAACGGCACATTTATGCAGGCAAAGCACCAGCCTATAGAATTGGAAATTATATTTACTTATTAAAATCCGATCAGGGTTTGTATCTAAAATATATGAAAAACTAAAACGCTTGGGCTTTAGAAATCAAATAACCCAACTGAAAAATGGCATACACAACTAAGCAATGCATTCTCAAAAGATGGGGCACAAATGGCTCATAAACACTTAAAGAAATGTTCACCATCCTTAGCCATCAGGGAAATGCAAATTAAAATAAAGTGCTTTGAGATTTCATTTTACACCAGTCAAATGGCCAAGATCAATAAACTAAATGACAGCTCACATTGGTAAGTATGTTGGGAAAGAAGACATTCATTTCTGGTGGGAGTACAAATTTGTATCACCATTGTGGAAATCCGTGGGACCGTTCCTTAGGGATCTTGGAATAGACCAGCGTCTATATTGAGCTGCATCACTCATAGGCATATACACAAAGGACTCTGCATACCACTACAGAGATTCTCATCCACGCTATTGCTGCCCTATTCATATCAGCCAGAAACTGAAAACACCCTAGATGTCTACCACCTGACGAATTGTTAATAAAAATTGTGATATATTTACACAATGGAATATTACTCAGTTGTTAAAAAATAAATTATGAAATTCACAAGTGAATGGGTAGAGCTAGAAAAAGAAATCATCCTGAGTGAGGTAACCCAGACCTCAAAAGACAAGTAATGTATGTTTTTTTATTATATGTGGATGTTTGCTTTTAAGCCCTTAGAATACATGCTACAAGCTGTGTAACCACAAAGGTTAAGTGCCTAGGGCAGAGGAAAGGATCACCCAAGGAAGGAGAGCAGAATGTATTGTTATGGTGGGACGGGGGGAGGGGGGGGTGGTGGTGCTTGGAATGGGAGGATTAAATGTGGTGAAGAATGGAAGAGGAGGGGGGAAAATATAGAGAAGGATGGTGGAGGAGGAGCTGATACTAAAATCTGGTTCCCTAATTGGTTCTTGATTGTGTCAATAAAGACTTCAGAAGCCAATTGTTGGGTGAAGGGAAAGGTGGGACTTCCAAGTCCCAGGAGGAAGACAAGGGATTCAGGAAGATAGGAGGGCTTTTCTGCCAGGCTTTGGAAAGAGAAACACAAACAACCTTGTAGGGCCTCAGGGCACGTAGAGCTTGTAGCCTCCGCTGCTGCCCTCGGCCGAGGAGGTTGGCGGGAAATAGCTGGTAGTTGATAAGATTAGGGCAGGAGATTATTTGTCCAGCTATTGTGTTATCTGACTAATTTTAAAATATAAAACTGTCTAGTGTTTTCCATCCTTGGAGCTAAGGTAGGCAAGAGGAGAAAGAGAGCAACTGGGGCGGTTGATGGAGGCTTTGGCGAAGCTAGCCAAAAGGGACCAGTGGAGTGTGCATAGCAGCTCCCAGATTTCCAAGTTTGGGGTATGGTTGCAACCACGTTGGAGCTAGGGGAACCAGAAGAGGTCAGAGCTTGGGCCACGGCACCAGGCAAGGAGATAGTGTGCTTTTAACATTACATGCAACAGAAGGACACTAAAGTCCACTTGAGAGGCCAACATGGAAACCTACTACTATAGAAGCTTCCGTGTGTGTGTGTGTGTGTGTGTGTGTGTGTGTGTGTGTGTGTGTGTGTGTGTGTGAAATAAATCTAAATGGTGCCATCAAATGATGGAGGAGACAAAGCCTCAACTAGACATCTCTCATTACCAAGTGAAATCTTCAGTGCTAGGAATGGATTACACCTAGTTAATTCAGTGCCCAAAGGTACCTCATCAAAAAGTGTGAACATGTTAGGTTATTTTCAAGGCTATTGGATATTTTCCACAAAGTGATGGTACGACCCTAATGCTGAAGAGAACACTAACATATCTCATTGAACATGGAGAAGTCAAACTGGTGCTTACCTAGAGGCTTCACCCCCACTAACTAACATTCCTGTTACTGGAAGGTACTCTGCATACTACTAGAGGAGAAAGATAACCTGCCCAGCTATAAACCTGTGTCCTATAATGGTAACCTGCCTGCAAAATATGCTGGTGTAACTGTAGCACAAACATTGTAAGAGTAACCAATCTCTCTGATTGTATTTAATACACTCTCCACAAGATGGAACTCATGCCTGACCCTGCTCTGGTGAGCAGGAACCTGAGACTACACAGGCTATGGCCTAGGAGAAAACCAAATACTGCTGCTCTGCTAAAGGATCATAGCAACAAAATGATTTTTAATGACATTCTACTATTCTCATAGATTAGTGTATCACTCAGCCATCATTAGAGAACCCTTTCCTTGTAGTGTATGTGACCTAACACCCACAAAGACCCACAACCGGACACTATATTGAGAGTGAGATTTTGAGGCCCTCAGTCCTAGATGGGATGTCTTAACCAAATCCCTCCCCTCAGGAATCAGGAAACTATGATGAAGAGGAGGCAGAAAGACTCTAGGAGCAGAGGGGGTGGATAACTCCTAGAAAACAGTGTCCTGTGGACACAACAGGTATGATACATGTATGAACTCACAAAGACTGTGTTAACAAGCCCAGGACCTGCACAGAGTCAAACTGACAGGGACTAAGAGGGAGAAACAGACATGAGCTCCCATCCTAGCTCTAGTTGGCCAACACAAAATGAACTCAGTGGTGCTTGTGGAGACTTTTTGTCTCTTTTATTTTGTTGTCTTTGTCTTACTGGTCTTTTTGCTTGTGTATTATGGCTTCTTGATTTTGTGGTTTTGGGGAGCTCTGTATTTTTCGGGTTTTTTGGGGGGACCTGTTTGTTATTTTATTTGGCTCTTTTGTTTGCTTATTTGTTTTTTTTATAGCTAGAAAGAAAGGCCTTGGATTAGGATGGTAGAGAGTTGGGAAGGGCCTGGAAGGAGTTAAGGAAGGAGAAAGCAGGATCAAAATATAGTATATGAATTTTTCCTCAATTAAAAAAAATAAAATATATTTTATTTTATAATTTAAAGTTTTTAAATATCATATATGATTACTTTATTTATCTAATTTCTACCGCCCTCTCCCCCTCTAACTCTGCCAATGTCCCTGTGCTCCTCTCTCAAAATTGTAACCTCTTCTTTAATATTACTATTATTTATTATAATAGTGTCACTCATATGTATATGTGCTTAGAGCTGACCATGTAGATAACCTATCAAGGAGCTCATCCCTAAAGGAAATTGACTCTTTCTCTCTCAGAAGCCATTAATTGCCTGAAGCTCTGAAGCTTTTCATGTAGTGAAGTAACTAGCTTTTTTTAAAGATTTATTTATTTATTTTATGCATATGAGCACACTGTTACTTTCTTCAAACACACCAAAAGAGGACATTAGATCCCATTACAGATGGTTGTTAGCCACCATGTAGTTGCTGGAAATTGAACTCAGGACCTCTGGAAGAACAGTCAGTGCTCTTAACTGCTGACTAGCTTTTATAATGCTGGAAAGTTCTCTGCATGCTACCAGAGGACAAAAATAATCATCAGATACGAATGCTGTGAGCCACGATAATGGCTGGCTTGTCTCTCGAGACAAGTGCACGGGTGCAATGGTGGCATGGCTATCATGAGATTAACCAACCACTTTCTGATTGGATTGTAAGAGCCAGGGGCTATAAATAAATACAAGGCACAGTGTCTCTGGACGTAGCAGGGTGGGCTATTCATAGAAACTAGCACGTCTGTGACACCACGCACCAAACCTGTTCAAGCCTAAACCAGATCAAATCTGCTGGGAGTTGGGCGGAAAGCACCACCCCTATCTCAGGAGCTATTGGCAACTGACAGCTTGCTGGAAGAGGAAGAGTCAGTTTTCTCTAAAAAATATAGCCCTTGGTAAGTCGACCACACTCCAGCAGAAGACCACGCATCTAAGATTATTTGGGGAGAACAAAATTGGTCTTGATGGATTTTTAAAAATAGACACAGAGTTGGATGTGTAGGGAAGAGTTGTGTGGGAGCAGTGAATATGATCAAAACATATGTGAAGTTCTCAAGTAACTAATAAAAATTTTAAAAAAGTATTCCTGTCTCTCACATTTTAAAGCAAAAATACATTTTCTGTTAATTTTTCTCATTGTTGCATATTCCTTTTTTATAAAGATAATCACACTTACCGCTGATACATACTCTCTCTGATACCCATTCAGTTCTTTACTCAGATATCCTGATCCATCATTCTACTCAAACTGCCTTCTCCAATGCAGAGGTATACGGTGCGTCACCGCTGGAGAGCCCAGAAACCTAAGTCAAAGATGGAGGCATCCATCCTTGCCAATGTCCCTGTGGAAACCTATACATTCCCTGTATAGTATTTCATGGCAGCTTCCAACATATTTGTATTTGAGAGTGACAGACTCGGTTAGTCAAAGAACAAGTACAAAATGCAACACTATCATGGACCCAATTCTACAATCTTCAAGATGACAAGAAAGTGAACTTTTAGAAGCATTATTTACTTTTCTTAATAAGAGTGATTTCTTTTTCAGAGATCTACTGATTTATACAATAAGAATATTATTTTTCTATGAGATTGTACTTTGTACCAACTTGGACTGTAACAAATACAATGAAGCCCTAAATATTATTAATTGCCCAGCTGCTGTTTGGTAACAAATCAGAAATGTAGCAGCTCTTGCTTTGGAAGCAGTTATCCCATTCAGTGACAGAGCAGGTTCTTAATAAGATCATTCTTAGTTTATAGTAAACATTCCTAAGTGATAACTTCCTGGCTCACAGGGATCACTTATTCTGCATACCCCTTAGTTTGTTCTGCTCTGTTATTGGATAGTGTCAGAAAACTGTAATAAAAATGTAGAAATTGCTTAGTCCACTTGGAAAGTAGTCATTGGTGTCTAGTCTGGGAAGACATTAAAGATACTCAAAGGTAAGATAACATGAACTCCTTGCCCTAAGGAAGTAGAGCCGAGTAGAACTAAGACACCTACGTAGTAGAACACAGACCATAGTAAGTACAGTTCAGAGAAGGGCAGGCCATCCTACAGGAAGAGCAAGCTCCCTTGCAGACTCAAGCCCACGCAGTTGATCTGAGAAGCAAGGTAGAGGAAAGCACAAATTCTGACATCTATGAATATCCCCATTGTTTGAGGAAATATTTGTTCTTGTTATGTGTGTCAGGAATCTCTCTGGACATGTTGCAATTCATTTTAACAAATTATTGACGATATTCTGGTCCTTGTAAGTCTGCTTTTAGAATGTCCATGCTTACTGCTTCTGTTAAGACTTTCCTACCTCTCAGCTTTGTGTCCAGTCAGTCTTTTATGACCTCGGAAAGCTTTCTGCAGCAAGGCAGGGGCCCCGTGGAGATAAAATGCCTTGTGTTTCCCAGCGGGAGGTCTAGCTCTTGCAGACAAGTTTAATAGACACTCATGCACCACGAAGATCTTATCTCTCATCCTATGGGCTTAGGGTCACTTGCTGGCTCATATTATATTGGGAGGTGGGCAGAGAGAAGGAATAATTTGTTAATGTCCCGTAGGATGAACTTGCTCAGAAAGGGAAGTGTACCTACTTTATAATAACACAAGTGTTTCCTCGATAATCCCTTGGCAGGTTCATTATCTTCGAAGCCCCAGGCAATGGTTAGCCTATCATGAAAGGGAAATTTAACCCTCAGCATGAAATTAATCCTCAAAGCCTTATGGCTGCTCAGTCTAGAAATAAATACATTTTCAGTGATTTTATAATCCCCGACTCTTTCTTTATGTGGAGGTGCTAAATTGTTATTGAGACGTTATAGCGCGCATGCTAGGAAATTGATTTTTGTTTACTTAAGAAAACTGAACAAATCTGTAAGAATGGAGGCTGATTTTCTTCCAGTTCCACCTCACAGTTGTAAGCCTAATGTGTTGAAATGTAGCTATCTCTTGAGCAAGATGATCATGTTTGTCCTGTGTTTTGCCCAATATGTGTGGTAAAAACATTTTTTTAAAATGTCACTTGTCACAGAGGCTCTTTGAGCAGCTAATTGACATTTCATACACAAACACACACATAAACACACACATACATGCACACACACACACACACACACACGCGCACACACACATGTACACATTGTGAAATGCCAAGAGAATGCCAAGTGAGCCGGGATTTGTTTTGAGTCAGAGGACCTTTCCCAGGGGCTTAAGAGCATAAGGAAGTGAGGCCGATCCTTTTCCTGCTTCCTCAGGCACGACTTTGTTCCTAGCCTCACTTTACCTTTCCTTCCAAGCTGGATGGGCAGTTAAGGATGGAAAAGGAGGGAAAGTCTGGAATTAGAAGACGATGGAACTGAGCTCATGTTTACTGAGAAATAGAGACCTCGCAAAATATTCCTACTTTGATAGTAACCCAGAACACAATCCCGAGAAAAGATAAAAATCTGAAAAATCGGATTAAACCTTGCCTGCTTGAAATTTAACCCCCACCCCCTCAACACACACAACTATGAGAGATGGATGCAAGGCATCTCCTTGCATTTTAGAGCAGTAATGGCTCATCGTTGTACCATAAGCCTTTCACTTGCTGTAGTTTAGGTTGCTGTTAGTTCTCTGTATATCCCTGCTGCAAATTAATCCACACCGCCACCCACTATACTTTAAAACATGAGTGTGGAGGGCTCAGGAATTAAGAGCAATGGCTGCTCTTCTAGAACATCTGAGTTTGATTCCGGGACCCACATAGCAACTCACAACCAACGGCAATCCGAGTTCCAGGGAATATCACGCCCTCTTCTGGCTCCCGAGGGCACTGCACACATGTGGTGTACAGGCATACATGCAGGTAAAATACTCACACATAAAATTTTAATTAAAAAAGATGAATATGAATAAGTGAGAACAAACTGAACAGTAGGGAGTATTGACTTCTTTATTTCTAGAAAATTCCAAGAAATTGAGTTTCTTCCTGATGTAGACAGTTTGTCTGATTTTCTGTTTTGATTCAGCAAATACACATTTCTTGGCAGTCAAATTCTGTTTCATTATCTACATCACATAGTTGTAAGAAGATCTGTTTTAGAGTGCAAAGCTTACACTTTAAAGGAAGTTGTACCTACATGGTCCCTTACCTTGCCTAACCCCTTATCAAATTTGCACTCCAGAGTTTTTGCTCTTTCTTGCCTGGCTGACCAGTTGTAACTTTGGTTTGTTTTGTTTTGTTCCTATTGTTTCCTTTTGGTTGGCGTAGCTATTCCTTTTGGTTGGCTCTCAGTAGCCATTCCTGCTACTGTGAGGAAATGAAATTGGTCTGGCAGTTTTCCCTCCCGAGCCAGTTTTGATGGAAGGCAATGCCCTCTCCTAAGTAAAGATAAAGTCATCTGTTTAGTACTTGATGTCCCTCCCTGCCTAACACTTAGGGACTTCATTTCTAATCTACATGTGGGTAAATCTAGTGTTAAATAAAACGTGTCAGCCGTCGCTTTATCTATGTGCCACCTCTAGACTATTCTCTCCTGCAGTCCCTCTTTTTTTTTTTTTTTTTTTTGGCTAGTCACTGCCATCTGTGAAAGACCTTGCCCATTGCTCCAGAACTACCTTCCTGCCACTGCTAACCCCTTGAAACACCACCCCCATCTCATTTATCTTCCAGTCCATCAGTTTAGTTTGTATATATTATCTTCTGTATGTGCTTATTTATTTTCTGTGTACATGTATAAAATTATTTTATTGGTTCTATTGATTTACTATGAATTCTCTTCTCATCATCTCTGATTTTTAAAATTACTTAAATTTCCTATCTTAGGATCCTATTACCTAGTTTGTTATACACTTCGTAGATGGGCTGAAAAAGTAACTTTAATAAACATGTACAAAAGTTTTTTAATGAAATGTGTTTATTTTCCAATTTGAAGCAAAGTAAAATTATTCAAACATTACTAAATGAACACTGACTTTAGAAATTGAAAGTAGACCCTCATAAAATGCTCTTTATTGTTTAATCACACACAAAATAAGAGGTAGACTCCACTTTGTTTTCTGATATTTGTTTAGACATCGTAAAGTGTACCACAAGACATCCCTTTGAAGTGATGGTTTTCACAAGGGTAGAAACAGTCATTTATAGTGTTTAAAAAATAATCTTAAAAAGGCATAAAGTTGCAAACAGGTAGTAAAAATTTGTTGCAAAGTGTGTTCTTTTGAGTACCCAAGAATGTCTTACTGTTGGCATTTGTTTACAATTTTGTTTTTTTTCTTTAATTACTTCCAAATTGTGCACCTTCGGAAAAGCATGAAAGGTGTAATAATTGTACATTGGTTCCATTAAGTTAATACAGAATATTATGGAAAATGGTTTTCACTCTTGAAAATCCCCCTACAACTATAAAAGTGCAAATGAGATTGTCCCTGCTGATTTAGGCAGACCCATGAGCCTCAAAGCAATTGGATATTTATAAGAAAATTCCAGACATAGCCGTGCTGCCATGATCCATATGACCCAAACACTCCAGGTTTTGTCTCATGTGCTGTCTGAGGAAAAACAAAAGAGACATACAATCTATATGGGAAGACAGCAAGTTGCTGCTGTGACTTGTTATGGTGAAACGTATGGGCTGTTTTATAGAATCCTTGGGTTTATTTAGAGGAGAGTGTCTTCTCCAGTGTCACGGGCTTGTCTCCACTAACAACTCGAGCTTCTTCCACTGAGTCCTCAGAAACTCACCCTCCCTGTGTTCCTGGGAGGGATTTAGTTTTCTTTAAGACTATGTTAATTGCATTTTTACCAAACTAACAAAGATCCTGGAATGGAAGGACTAGCATATCTGCGTATTGATCTCGGATTTTGAACTTGGAGCAGTCTTTGCTGCTGTCTTTAACTGTAGCTCAAATGGCTGGAAGGAAAAGAATCTTGTGTTATTAAGAGTCATTTCAATTTTCCTACTTCGATTGGGAATCTAATTTAGTAGATTACATTTGGATTTTTCAGGAAATATCTTGCCAGTCTTATAGGAACTGCACCTTCATGACAAGGTTGAGACATCTCATAAAGATTTTTCGGAGCAACACCAGAGGGGGCATGTGGATCTTTGCAGCCCAGAGCTGGCCTCATAAAATTATCTCATTGTGTAACTTTTTTATTTTAAACCTATATAAATAACTCAAGTAATGAAGGGACTTTACAATTAGTAACATCAAGTTTCTGCAAGGAGAGCCAAATTTTGAAAGTCGGGGTAGAATTTTGATATTTTCTTAATATACCTATTCTATGTTCTAAGATGTCTACATGCATACTGATAAGGTTACATATATCCAGGAATAGCTCTATGGGCTTTAAAGTAAAAATTTCCCAAGAATATAATATGATCAAGATATATAATTAATACATTTACAAGTACCTATATTTAAAAATATAGTACCATATTTGATAATCTATATTAAAAGCAAGAGTTAGTTCTTGAAAAACAATGAAACTATATTTATTGGAAAACAGTCTACCTTTCTTACATTTAAATATAAATTAATTAAATAAAATGAAGTCAATTTATTTCCTTGGTTGCACCTTTGAACTGCTTAGTCACCACAACAATTTAGGGGCTCCTATTTGGCCAGTATAGTTTTTAGGTTTTAGTAAGTTTTATTCAAAACGGATGTATTTTAATGTCTTCTTGTATATCCTCATTTTTTAAGGGAAAAATGAAAAAACAAAGATAAATACCTTTCTAAGTCTCAAACCTAAATATCTAAGAAAGAAACTGGCATAAATAAAATCTTTTTCTGTTGACTGATCTTTCTATTTTAGCTATGCGTGTGTGTGCTATGTAGGGATGTGGGATAAGGGGAGGAAATCAAAATTATTTGACCTGTTATGATTTTTAGAAGTTCATAAGCATTTCTTGATTTGTATTACATTATAAAGACTTGGATTCCAAGAAGTATTACACTAAGAATATGTGTTCATTAACACACATAATGTTGAAGCCCTCCCTCATGGGCTTTCAGAGGTGAAGCAGACCACAAGACAGGAATGCAGGGACAGACAGCAGCAAGCAGGTAGCTGAAGAGGCATAAAAGAAGGACAATTTTCAAAGAAAATATGAGCATATTCTATGTGATGTCCTGTATTAAGATGCCTAGACATACTCTTCCTGCCCCTGATGGTCCGCTAAGCCAGTGGCTCTCAACTTCCCTAATGCGGAGACCCATTAATACAGTTCCTCATGCTGTGGTAACCCCGACCATAAAATTACTTTGTTACTCCTCATAACTGTAATTTTGCTACTGTTATAAATTGTAATGTAAATATCTGACATACAGGATATCTGATATGTGACCTTCAAAGAGGTCACAACCCACAGGTTGAGTACTGCTGCCCTAAGTAGTTCTGTGTTAGAATGCTTACCGAAGATAGGCTGAAGTTTTCATCGTGATACGACCTTGCAGTAACCAACACAAAAGACGTGGCACCCTCTGATTCGGATAATGTGAACAGAATTTATACATGAAGTAATTGCAATGCTATGGGCAAAGAGTAAGTAAACCCAAGGAATAATTCAACCCTGAGGGTCAGCAGCAGGAGCTAAACTGTCACTACTTCTAAACCCAAAGGTATGCACGCAGGAAGGGAAAAGGGACAGGTGATCCAAAGATGCAAGTCTCGACGACAGCTCCTTGGCAGGAGCAGTACATTTCTGTTGGCATGGACAGCAGACCTGGGGAAGTCTCACAGTAAGGACTCCTCCTCCCCCCTCCCTCCTGTCGCCTGTTACAGTTCCTCATTGAGCAAGTCTAACTGGAAGACAGATAACATAGGAGTCTTATGACAACCGATTCTAATAACCTTCTGGATCTGGGGAAGCAGAGAAAGATACTTCACACCTGGTGGTACACGCTGGGCTTGTGTCAGAGTATACCAGCTTCAGTGTCATCAAGAAGCTGGAAACATGGATGCCTGGAGGGAATCAGGTACAAGGAAGACACAGGGAGCGTATAATATTGACTTCCATGTTAGTTAAAGCAAACCCACAGTAGCCACAAACACCCTGACTTCCATGATTTAACGCAGTATGTGGCCCATACAGTGACCAGCGCAGGTATGCCTTGATGACGGGATGTCTTCTGTACCATGTGGTTTTCAGTCCAGTGTCTTCTCATCTTGTGGTTCTGCACTCAGTAGAATTCCCATGCAGATGTCATGGTCTAGATATAAGATGCATCTTCTAAGATATTTCTTTCAGGCAAAACAAGAAAAAGACTACCAAAGCTCCATTCAATTATTGAAAGCCTCAGTCCATCCAAAAGTGACACATGTCACTTTAGCTTATTCTATCCCATAGGGCAAGTCACATGACCTAGTCGCACACTTGCTTATATAGAGAACTGGATGTGCTTTGGACTAGGTAGTTGTCTTCAAGTGTTGACTAAATACACATAGACACACACAGCACACACAGACACAAACATATATACACACATACTCACACAAACAAAGGGGGAAACGGGGGAGGGAGTATTGCTATTATTATTATTATTATTATTATCAATTGTGCTATAGATCATAGATCCTGGTGCTATGCCATATCACAGTCTCAGGTTTCAGAGACAACCTCACTACATCTTCTTGTCACATGCTAAACAACCATTTCGTCCCCATGTGATTGACACTGAGACTTGTTGGCTCTACCAGCCAAAGCCCTTGATAAAGGAAAGAAGTCCCAGTAGAACAAATTACCTACTTATGTTGTCAAACGTCTAGAAGGTTTAAAATTTGAGATTCAGAATATCTTATTTGAATATCAAAATGTGATATTGCCAATTCTATGCATGTTGTGTTAAATTTTTCTAAAAATCACTTTCAGAAACTGCATGGGTTTTGGTTTACATTTGATCTTTTAATTATTATTATTTTGTGAGGGGAGCAGCAGAGGCGGTGTGGCTGCAGGTGTGGTGTATGTATTTGTACTGTGAGTGTGCCCACACATGGGTGTGTGCATGAGAACATGTGGAGGACAGATGCCAATTTGAGATGTCTTCCTCCATTGCTTTCCACCTTCTTTTTGGGAACAGTGTCTCCAACAGACCAGAGGCTTAGAGGTTGGTTAGGGCAAGCCAATGAGCTTCAATGGTCTGATGCCTGGCTCTACCTCCACAGCTGCCACCACAGCACTGCTGTTACAGGTACAGGTTTCCACAGCTGGGTTTTCTGTGGCATCTGGAGATTCAAACTCAGGTCCTCATAATTTAATGGCAAGCCCTTCACTGTCTGAGCCATATCTCCAGCCCTTACATTTATTTTTATTTGACACAAAATTGTATGCTTTTGTTCCATAAACATGTTTTAATTCTTGTGGTAGTTAGCCAAAATCCAGCACAATGCAAATCATACTTGTAAGAAACACGTTTCTTTGGACCAGTCTTCATGCAGAAAGTTCTCTTAACATCATGTAGAGTTGTGGATACACTGACTTCACCATTGGATGGACTCAGCTGTCTGTGCTTCATTTAAAAAGTTGTGTGTAAGAGAATGAAAATGGAAGCCCCTGCCAACTCTCCTATAAATTACATCAAAATCTGTGTAGATTTAAGAGCATGGGGCTGCAGCTGTCCAGTCGCTTTTGCCAGGACTTAACCTAACACTCACGAGACATGTGGGCTTCCTAGTTTCGGAAGGTGTACTAGATTTTTATCTGAAGAAACACACAGGAACAGAATCCACAACACAAGCACAGGAAGAGACAGAGATGGAACTATTTAGGCGTGTTGGATACGCTGTGCCCTCAGCCTCATCTGCCCTATCAGTTATAAACTAGATCTAAATTAGCTCTTGTTCAACTTCAAGGGGCCATAGAACACTTTATGGAGTCCTTGGAGTGGAGGAATCTAGAAGGGGTCAGAGTGTGCAATAGCAGAACTTCTTCCCAAACAGAGGACAGATGGAACCACCATAAGGTGTCCCCACCAGAGCCTGTGGGCAGCAGTATTTATAAGGGAGAATGAGGTGGCTGGCTTTTCCTTCCTTTTGTCACAGCTCATTCTTAGACAAACTTCAAACCCAACCAGAGGCTGCATACTTCTGGCATAGAGCAAAGAAACAAACCACATGCAATAATGATCTCTGAACATACAAAAGTCTATGCTTCAAAGGGCAGACAGCAATGGCCGTGGACTTGACTCATGAGATGCCCCCTCCTGAGCCCTCACTAAAATCCATGGCCAAACTGTGTTCTCTGGTCCTTGGCCCATTTCTGATTTCAAGTGGTGGAATAAAACTTTGCAGAGAAACAGACACAGGAGGCAGTGTGTGGGAGAGCCTGAATGGAACAGGGGTGTGGCTTAGAGGTAGATATGCTAATATGGGAGAACTCCTTCCCTCTCAGTAGAAGAATGTAGAGAAAACATTACCCAGTAAACAAGGAATCAGAGAATTCCTTGAGGCCATTAGTGTGAGGACTAGTGGGCTTAAGCCTAGCAAGACAGAGAAGAACAGTGTGTCCCAGCACTGACACAGCGGGTGTGCTAGCACATACCTGTAATTCTGGCATTTTGTTAGGCTGAGGCAGGACAGTCAATAGTTTGAGGTTAACCTGACCTATAGAGCAAGTGTTTGCTAAGAAACAAATAAGCAAAACAAAACAAAGAAACAACAAAAGATACAGCTGGCCCTGAGAGCCATGGGTTGGGTTCCTTGTTTTCTGGGGAAAGCAAACAAAAACCTCACTAGCAAGGGTAGCTTGCCTGTTATTAATGCTTTCACATTACGCAGTTGTCCTCTCTTGGAGTGTTAATTTTTAGGCCAATAATTTAATTAAGCCGAGTATAACATTGGGTTGTCCTGTTCAGCACTGGCATTCAGTAAATTTTACTTTGCTTGAAATCATATAAACTTAACTATTAAGGGATATAGTTTGTTCTTTGTTACATGTAGAGAGAGAAGAAATTTCCATCTGTCTAGCCTCCCACTTGGGCTTCACGCTCATTAGTGCAGTGTGGGGTGAGGACAGTTGATGGACACAAGAACTCATCCCAACAGAATCTGAATGTGTTCATTGTGGATTGCTCCTTTGGGTCCTGTTTCTAATGAATGTTTTCTTATATTCAGCACTTAGTATTCTAGAACTTGGGTTGCTCAAGATGTCCAATCATCTAGATTTTAATTTGTAACACAGTCTTGGTTTTAAAGGTAATTATGCTATAAGATGCAAAGTTATATAAAAGTTGCTAACTACAGTAAGATCTGAGTTTTATAAAATCAAATGACTTGAACGGCCTTACAATGTTTCGTTGCTTGCCAAAGTGTCTACCTGTAATACTGCCAAACTATGAGTAGCCTTTCATTAAGCATCTATTTAACTAGTGAAACATAGTTTCCTATACATGTTCTGCGGACAGGTTAGGCCTGCTCCTGAGTAAAATTAGTTCAGGAATCCCTTAAGTTGCCAGAGTTCTAGAATACTTTAAAGTAGCTTTTAACTTGTTATTTGAAACTGATAAAACCTCACCCTTTTGACCAGGGCTGTTTTGAACATAGGTTTGTAAAATAGTGGAGTATTCATTATGAAAATTATTTAACTGGGAAAAAGAAATAGTGGGGAAAAGAGTAAAGGGGAGGGGAGGCAAAAGAGGGGCAGGGAGGGGGGAGGAGTGGAGGGAAGTGAGCAGGAGATGAGAAGGAGAGTTTAGTAGATGCTGTTGCCTTGACAGTGTTCTCCAGGCACACACTAGGGACCCACACGCTTGGAAATAAATAAAAATATTCAATAGAAGCTAGATATGTAGATGTTTTATGTTGTCTGCTCAATACTGATTCACTCAGCTAGAAGGATCACAGATGTCTCTGTTCTTCAAGCATACATCATCTAAACCTCCCTACAAGGATGTCCATCCATCCATCCCAGCTCACTGTGACAAGTTCTTCCTCCACCCACAGTCTCACATTCTGGCCATGAGGAAGCCGATGAAATGACAGTGCCTTGGAAGGCTGCTTCTCCACAGTACCGTTAGGATTCCATATGTAAAGATCAGTATCAGGTCGATGATGTACAAGTCACATTATTTTCTTCGTACCAGTGAAGAAGCTTGAGCTGAGAGGAGCAATTGTATTGGCCACTCACTGACCCGGGGATATATTCATTAGTATAAATGAGAGAGCCCAGAGGGACCTGCTTCCCCTAGTCTGATTCATTTAAGGTCCAAGTTAGTAGTCTTGTTTTGTTTTTCAAGTGATTATAACCACACACTACAAGAAAACTGAAAGTAAAGGACACCCTGACATCAGAAAATATATTTTAAATTGCACTCAAAGCTGAAAGGGACGTATGTATAAGCATCGATGGATATTTCTTCATCACTTGGGGTCCTGTCCACCTATAATGTGCCTTTTCCCTCATTTGAAAATAATCACAATGTATCCAAATCTTAGTGACCCATAAGGTCAACCTCGATTAAAATAATAAAATTTTCTGTGACAGGATATTTCATGACATTGTGAACCCCAAGATTGTGAACTGGAAAAACCTCATTGTGGTGTGGCTCAGCCCTATCACACACCTTTAACCCAAGACCTTCTGTTTATTGCAAACAAGTTGTTTTGGTGTGCCTCAGCCCTAGTACACACCTTTAATCCAAGAGCTGTCTGTTTAATGTAAACAAGTAGGTGTGGCGTGGCATAGCCCCATCACACACCTTTAATCCCAGAGCTAAATAAAGTCAACCCTAGGTTAAGAGGGGAGCAAGCAACCAGCTGACAGGGACTGAACATAAGTAAACAGAACAAAGGGACACCAAGTTGAAGGGTATTTACAACATCATGGAGAAGGAGCTTTTCCTTCTGGGACATTGGTGGAGTCGGAAGGTCAGCTGAGTGCTTTCTCGGCCTCTGGTTTTCAGTGAGCATCTGGCTCCTAAGTCTTCATTGGTAAAATTGAATAGCTGGGATTTTTGTTTTTAAAATAACAATTTCCCCCTCTATGATAAGCACATTTTCTTCTTGATTTGCCAACTTTAACATCTCCACTGCACGAGTTTCTTTCTAGCATCCATGCTCAGGAGTGCAAAGAACACACTTGCTCTTTAATGCTTCTTCCCTGATAGATAGACTTCCTTATCAATGCTAAATGTACAGTGGGCTCATTTGATCCATTCTAATTAAATGCAGTAATCCCTCAGGTCTCCGGCTCTGTATTCTCTGACTTTTTCTCTCACCGAGCCTCTGGCTCAGGGTCTCTAGTGTATAATTAGTTTCCACAAAATGGCTTAGTTCCCAGAGCCAGTGAGGGGTTCCGGCAGATTTGACCACATTTTAATTCTGTTCTGGAAAACTTTTATGGCAGCCAGAAACCAAGTCTCATCTTGAACTATAACAAGCCAAATCCAACACCTAAGGATGGTAGTTCTCTGTAATCAAGTAGACTGTAGTAGCAGTGATACTAGAAATAAACTTGTGTACAGGGAGGGAGACAGGAAAGACAGCTTTTGTGGGGGTGGAATACAGGGGAACTATGAAATGCATCAAGTGTGTTAAGTTTAATATTTGATAACTGAAGTTAATGCAACCTCCTCTGTTTTAATTACTCTTCTAGTAAATTTTATTTCTGATCTTTTTTCCCTCGTTCCCCAAGAACGAGCTGGTTACATGCTAAGTAGCCCTGCAATGGTTAGTCTACATCAACCTACTTGTAAGCATGCTGAGAGGAACACATCTGGGTGAAATTATCTGTTACCATTAAATATGAGGTCTGATTAAGTGTGTGTGTGTGTGTGTGTGTGTGTGTGTGTGTGTGTGTGTGCGCACTCAGACTGGCCACACCACAACCTGATTTTAAGCATAGTTTTGTTTCGATTTTGTGTTTTGTTGTTGTTATTGTTGTTGTTGTTTTGATGTGGCATATGTCTTACAAAATAAAATAATTGAAATTCATGCTGGTCAAGCCTTCATTTAATTGAGACAAGTTTATGCCTAGAGCACTTTAATTATACAGCCATGTTAATTAGTCTATTTTATTATTTGTGGCTTAGCATTATTAGATTAGGTTGTACTCTCTAGCAACCATTTGCCTTTGAGTTGTTAACTAGCATGTTGTCATTAAAATGAGTTTTAGAAATAGATCTTCGATGCCCTTAGTCATTACCCACTAAGCCACATAAACAACTGGAAGAACTTGTACCCGGTGGTACAATGAACCGTATCACAATTCATTTCTTGATATTAGATATTTCCATAGGATCTAAACTAGAAACGCCTTATAATGATGCAAACTAGTCAAAAAGAGACATACTTCACTACACTGAGAGACACTAAGTAGATGTTTATTGCAACAAAATGTGTGATTGGCAAGTGATGAACCATTATAGGATTCTTAAGTTACCGTTAATTACAAATTGTAAAATATACAGCTAAAACGCATCAGCCTTTAACTGTTTCTGCTCCTGTGAAGAGCTACAGTTAGACATACCCAGGATCACAGAAAATTACTTAAAATATAATGGGGCTATTAGGACTGATCTGATTTTTTAGAGAGATAAGTTTTTTGAAGCTCTGTTTTTTAAAGCGTTCAAAATTACATGACACAGAGAGTTTTCTTTGCTTTTGTAGCTTTGCCAAAATGCCATCTCCACATCTGTAGTAATTATCTAGGCCACCGAGCACCCCAGGTTAAATATTTCTTCAAATTATAAACAGTTTTATAATAACAGAGAAATGTATTGGTCTCATTCAGTTTTGCAAGTTCTAAGCCAAAGCATAGCCAGGTGCACCTGCATGTAGTAAAGACCTTTGGGATTTAGACAGGTATAACGGTTTGCCAGACGTAAACGAAGAAAATGACTAAATGATAACAAGGGACATTCTCTTTCCTCGACGTTTTAGAACAATGTGTGGCCAAATATGTACAGGCATAGCTTTTGAGCTCCAGTTGTCAATCACTGCCCAGCCAGAGTACAATCCCGTAACTGCTGAACCTGATAGCATTATTTTAGAGTGTTACCTGATGCCAGGCTGTGACCAAGAGCCCAGTGAGTACATGCAATGCCTAGATCCCAGGTGGACCAAACTCCAACTCTCTAGTGGACACATATATACCACATTGTTTTGGAGTTAATTACTAACATTGCATCTCTGCTCCCTAATGCTTCTTCTATTCCAGAGGACTGAATTCATAAACCGTTCATCTTTGCTTCCTTAAAGCTCTTACCCCTTATCCCTCTACAGATGGGAAATCTCTGTTAGTTTTAAGGCTGTATTCTGTATCCAGCCTCCGTGGCTTAAAGACTCTTGAACTTTATCAGCTTCCAAGACAAAGTTATATGTAATATTATTCTATTTAACCTAAAGTAAAATAAAATATTCATAACTAGATTAAAAAAAAAAAAAGCAGTTCACATGGACACTCACTGGTGACTTACAACTGAAAACTAGGGGACGGATATGGATGAGTGTTTGAAGGAAACCACTCCCCAGGGCGCACAAAGAAGACTCACAGAATGGTTTGGGGCAGGCATATATGCCACGGCACCTACGAGCACCTACACACACGTGAACAGAAAAGACACAAATAAATGTAATTAAAATGAAGAGAACCATCTTTTTAAATCTTCCTGAGAACCCCACCACCTGCAGAACATTTCTGCAAGGATGGTAAGCGTGGGTCCCCAAAGTATATCTCTCTACAGGAAGGGAGCATTTCTTCTGTCATCAAGTGATGTTTCAGAACAGAGGAAATGAGTACAGTTGGTGGGAACAGTCTAACTCTATGTGTTATAGGGCCTTTCCCTAAAGTTGGTGAGATAGATACAAATAAGTTTCAGAGCCTCTGACATGCCTTTGCCTGTTTGATCTGACTTTGGCGGTGTTCATCCGATGAGCAAGAAAGCAAACATACTCTGTAGGAGCAGCATCTTATTTCAGTAAGATTGACTAATTACAGTGACTTAAAATCTTTATTTAATCTTCCCATAGCTATCCTTTTAATGTGTTCTGTAATTGCAAACCCTTTGGTCTGTTAATCTCTGATTCATTAGTGGGCTCCTTAAGTGTTTATTAAGAAGCTCATGTAATATTCTGGTAATTACTAATAATCTCTGTTCATAGCACATTTACTAAGATCTCTGCAGGGAGTTCCATTAGGCTCAGCAGCACTGCAGGCCACAACTCCTATCAGAAGCATTGTACTCCTGAGAAATAGAGCAGACTTATACAATAGCACAGAATGTCCTTTCTCTCTTCTCACCAAGAAACCCAAAAATTAAGTAAGATTGTTGTTCTTCCTCCAAAATTCAATATTCCTGAGAAAGGCAGACCGGGATTGCGTTACACATCACTGGAATTATAACCAGGGATGCGTAGTCTGTGTCTCCAGTGTGACTCGCCTCCTTTGACACAAGGGTGCAATTACTCTATGGGCTAATGCATTGTGGTGGCATACAGTGCCACTGAAGGAGAACAAGGTGCCACTTAGAGCTTTGGTACCCAGGATCTCTGCATCCCCACCCTGAACAAAACCAACCCTTGCCACCCCCTCCTTGGAGGCAAAATCCCTTTAATAGAGGACAAGCTTTGACAGACAACACTTCAAAGTAAAAGTGATGATAAGCAGTGCTTGGTGTGAATGGTTGCTGAGGATGGAAGAGAACACAGAAACTGTTAAGCTAGAAGGTGACCTCCAGGAGGCGATACCAGAAATCAACATCACTTATCACACACATTCAGCTGGGTTTGGCAACAGTGCAGAGAGATGACTCACACTAGCGTTTGCCCCCCAATTTTCTTCAGCCCCCCCCTCAAGGCTTACCAAATAACCTCATTAGAAAGTCCCCAGGGAGCTAGTGAGATGCTCAGTGGATCATCTCCAGGTCTGAGCATCTGAGTTTGGTCCTCTGGAACCACACAGTAGAAGAAGAGACCAGACTTCTGCAAGGTATCCTTTGACCTCTACATGAAGACAGGTACATGCACATGTAAACACACACACACACACACACACACACACACACACACACACACACACACACACACAATTTTAAAAGTTAAAAACAAAAACAAAACCCAAATATAAAATGAATGAAAACTTGAAACAGAGCGTGCACTGTGCAGACATACATGCGTGCTTAGAGGTAACTCCACCCCATACCAGTCCAACTCTTTGCAGTTAAATGCTATATATTCACACAAAGAAATAAATACATAAGGTATACACCCTGCATCCTTTAATCCTTTGGGAATAAGACACTGCACAAATATGACAATATTTTTTGCACAAATTTTGACATTTTTAAACAGTTTCATCCTAAGTCTTTTAAGACAGCAAAGCCATTTCACTTCTCATTGACATCTTTCTTATGGCTGTGTCTCAGAAGCACTCTAAAGTGCTGAAGCATTACATCTCACTGTCTCCTTGCTGACAAGTTTAAAATGAATCTCGCCAAACATGTCTAAATGAGTGGGGACTGTGTAACCATTTCTTGAGTCTGTGAAAGCAAATGCACTGCTGTGCATTAGGTGGTTTGCATGCAGACAATGAGAAGGCCCTTCCTGGCCCAGGTGCCTACTACAGTAACTTGCTTAGTACTCCTGATGGAGCAGATGCTAGGGGCCCATCACTCCCATTGCTAAGTACAGGCAGTCTTGCACTGGCAGGCCCTATGGCTGACTGTCCCCTTTGGCTCCTTTGCAGAGGTTTGAGGTTATGTTCCTTTCCACTGTGTTCGATTCTGAGTAGATGTTAGGCACCAGGTAGATCTCAAATGTACTGTCTAGTCTGTGTCTTTGGAAGCAACTGTACTAAATAGAGTTACTTGGATAGGGAGTCCACATGTGACCAAACTACTCTTATAAAGACAATAGAGAAATCCAAACTTTTCTTCTCAACAAAATTGAGAAAAGGAGGGAGGGAGGGAGGCAGGGAGCGAGGAAGGGAGGGAGGGAAAGAGAGAGAGAGAGAGAGAGAGAGAGAGAGAGAGAGAGGGAGAGAGAGGGAGAGAGGGGGAGAGAGAGAGAGAGAGAGAGAGAGAGAGAGAGAGAGAGAGAGAGGGAGAGGGAGATAGAAAGTTGTATTACTAACTCAAGAACTGTCTCTGAAGCATAAAGAGAATTTATTAGCACACAATGCAGCTTGGGAAATGCTGAGGTAAGGCAGAAAAGAAGGAAATTGCTCTTTTACACGATCAACCAAAATGCATTGTAATTATATCAGCTTAAAACAGCTGCCTTAGAAGAAGTGATAGCTCTCTTGTCAGATTAAGTCATGTGTCATGGAGCTAAAAATCACTTATATTCCTGTGCAAATGACAAGCATGCCATCTATGAGACACACGTCGGAGAGGTGTTGCTCTCTGACTTCAGTGTGCCTGGCCTCTGACTGCTTCTGTCTGCATAGTGGAAAAATGCTCTGAGCCTTGTTGTTCGCTGTGG
>CM052705.1:63623951-63728550 GCA_028551405.1 Uromys caudimaculatus | reverse complement strand
GGAGGAGGAGGAGGAGGAGGAGCAGGAGGAGGAGGAGGAGGAGGAGGAGAGACTATCATAATGATAATGATATGGAAAATATTTTGAACAGGATAATAAGATAATATAAGGGGTATTTCTGAAAAATACCTACAAGGAAAAAAAGGAAACAGATGGAATTTATGGCAGGAAGCAGAGGAGGGAGAATGACCTTGAATCAGAATTTTAGGAAAAAAGCCAAAAATGAGCGATGAACAAACTAAATAAACCAGAGAATGGACTGAAAGAGGCATGTGATAAAATGAACGTTTGTTATCACGTCTTTAGAAATAAACCCCAGAGCAAACACAAAGGGAAGCTAAGGTGTCACGTTGTTTCTGCATTCGGTGCGCTACAGTAAAAGATAAGCGATTGTACCATGAAAACAGAAGATGAACAAGGACAGCTTTCAGAAATAGGGCCATTTTCCTGAGCAGCAGTATGTGCAGCCCAGCGCACTTGTGCAGAGACCTTGTCCCGGGGTGAAGTCGAACTGGTAAACGGCAGCCCAACATGCACCTGCAAGTCTTCAAGCACCTGCCTGGCAGAATTAGTTCCAAGCTCACACTCAGAATCTAATTTGTATTAATTCCTCTGTACTTCTAGACTTTGTATTAAATACCCATTAAGGAACATTAATTAAGACTTGTACTGTGTATTTTTTATACACATCTTCAGATTAATCTTTCAGATTAAGACAATGCATAGCATCTGTGCATGCTTTTTACACAGACACACACACAATCTAAATGCCTTAAGATTCCTGGATGAGGAACAGAAACATGAGCTCTCATAAAGTACAAATGAATAGTAATAAGGTAATAACAGAAATAAGGGAAAGGTTATAGAAGAACAATGAAGCAATAAAATCTATAGTAATGATGAAATATTTTAAATTATTATGGAAATGCTATATTTTTAAAACTTTAGAAGCAAGAAAAGTTGGCCAAATTTCTAATGTGTGTTTTTCTGTTGTTGCTTGATTTCTTTCCAGGTTCCAGGTGCAGAGAAGTGTAACAGACCCACAAAGCTATAGAAACCTAAGAGACAGCTTTCGGATGATCTTCCAAACAGAGGGGTATGTGGCGTCTTTTGTACGTGGTCTGTTTGTCGATGTGGTCAGTTTAATGTATTTCCACTTGACAAATGTTCTTGTTTTCCCTAGTTTGCTTTCCTGCCCTAGTCTTATTAGGGAAAACATTCTGAAAAGTGCGCCTTTGTATTTTGTTATATATTTGCCTTATTTGAATGAAAACTAAATATGTATATAGTGGAAACTACACCAGAGAATATTAGTAACCAAACTGATCAGAAAATATCAGTAACCAATTTGATGAGTTAAGGGCGATTTATAACTTATGGTACTAAGGCTATGAAGTTTTCTTAATTATATCATCTAAACATAATAGTTGTTTTTACTTTGGGACTTAAATATAACACCCAAATTCATTCCTTGTTTACATAAAGGTTTAAGATTCTGTAATCGAGGCCCTCTTAGCCTTTCTCTCTGGCTCACCTCCATTTCCTAGCGTCAGCCACTCATTTGCAGAAACACTTTCTTCCAAGGACCCCTCAGTGACTGTCCTAGACTTTTCCTCATGTAGATGATTTTCAATTTCCTTCCTGTCTTCTATTACTATCTCTCCAGTCTTGCTCTTAGCCCTCTCGCAGGAGCCCACTCCCCTTCCACCTTCATTGCCAGGGCACTCCACCTCTTGGTGCAGATCCCAGATTCCCTCTTTCCCATGGTCCCTCTCAGCATTTCTTCCTAGTCCCTTATCATTCTCAGACCTTCAGAAGCACTGTCTCTCTCTGCGACCACAAAGCCACCACACTTGCCTAGGATCCTTGGCATGAGTTACCAAAGAACAAACAAAGCCCAGATATTGACCCCCAAGAAACAGCTCAAGTGATGTAACTCCAGATGATAGGCCCCAGCACAAAACACCAACATGAACAGTCAAGACAGTATTCTGCTCTGGAAGTCAGAAACCTAATTGCAGCAGGCCCTGAGAAATGCAATTCAGCTGAAGCACAAAAGAAGGACTTAAAAAATAGAGGTTATGAATATGCTCCAGGACTTTAAGGAAGAATGGATAAATCCCATAATGAAGTCTGTGAAAGCACAATCAGTTGAACAAAATAATGAAAATAAGGCTCGAAAGCAGAATGTAACCAAGAAATAGAATCACTAAAGAAAACTCAACCTGAAATAAATCTGCAAAAGTTAAGGACGTCAACACAAACTTCAGAGGTAAGACTCACTCACAGGTTATAAGGCATGGAAGAAAGAATCTCCAGGGTTGAGGCCAAGGTAAAAGAAATCAATGGGACTCTGAACCACAAAAAAGAGAAAGCATGCAGTGTTTATCTTTCTGAGTGGGGTTCACTTCCCTCAAACTACTGTTTTCTAGTTCCATCCATTTACCTGCACGTTGCGTGATTTCATTTCTTCTCACAGCTGAAGAGTACTTCCCTTTCTAGATGTTCCACATTTCGCTTATGTTTTTCTATTTTATAGCTATTGTGAACAGAGCAGCAACAAATATGGCCAAGCAAGAGTCTATATAGTGGGATGACGAGTCCTTTGGGACTGTGACAAGGAGTACTATAGCTGGGTCCTGTGGTAGATTGATTTTTAGCTTTTCAGGAGTTCTCCACGCTGACTTCCAGAGTCACTGCACCAGTGGTAAATCGTAGTTCCCTCCCTCACTCCATTTCTTCATCAGCGTTTGTCATCAATTGTTGTCTCGATCTTAGCCATTCTGGGTTAAGACCAGATCTATAGTGTGCATGTGTGCACACCCATGTGCACAGAAACCACAGCATGTGTGTAGAGATCAGAGGACAACTTGTGAAAGCTGGTTCTCTCTTTCTACCATGTAGGTTTAAGGGACTGT
Organism: Uromys caudimaculatus; assembly: GCA_028551405.1. NCBI lineage: Eukaryota > Metazoa > Chordata > Mammalia > Rodentia > Muridae > Uromys > Uromys caudimaculatus. The sequence continues at coordinate 63,725,632 of CM052705.1, read as the reverse complement.
CAACAGGTGGCTGTACATCAGCCCCAATTTTAATAATATTATTATACATACTCAGAATTCTCCGTGCAGCTCTATGAGGTGGGACAGATAAAGGAACTAAGGCTTCGAGAGGTTAGCAATAAGTGTTAGGGCTGGGACACAAATCCAGGTCTACTTTAGCTGAAAGCCCAGGCAGTTCACCATGAATTCAATACTTCATTTGTCAGGTGACACTTTCAATGCCATTCTGCCCGATCTTTACTTCAGTAAAAACTCTATCATGGATCTCTTGTCATGCCAGCATAATTATTTATTTGTCTGTGTACTACAGTTTATAAAATGAATCTTTGTGTTTCTTCCACATTCTCACTGTTATAAACAACATTCTCATTTATATGCTTGCATATTTTATATACCTGTGAACCTATAAGACCAACTGATATGTACATTTTATTTTATATATATGAGGAAATTACTTTTTATGTATGGACTGGCATTGTGCCCTTAATATTTAAAAATGTCCATTTCTTCTCATTCTCTCAAAGTGGGACATTATGAATATTATTTGGGGAATCTATCACTAACATGCATTTCCTGTTTTCCATCTGATACATAAGAAATGGAGCTATATTAAGTATTACTGAAACTCAACACTTTTAAGTCATTAGGGGTCATTTCTTGCATGAATTAGCAATTTGTAGCTTTTACCCATTTCTCTTGGGTCAGTCCTTTTATTACTATTATTGATTTGTAGGAGGTTAGTACAGATTATATTGGGTACAGAATTCCTTGTTACAAATACCAAAAGCATTTTTCTTCATTTGACTTTTATCTTCCAACTGTTAGTGATTTTACAGTTTAGGGTGTTCCATATCATGATTTTGGTGATAATGTATATTTTTCCTTTGGGCTATATAGCACCACCACACTAAAAGAATAAAAAAAAATTACATTCTCAACCCCAAGATAATAAAGTTTTTTTTCTGGCGTTTTATATTGACTTTTTAATTTATCCAGCAATTCTTTTTATAGTCTTGTGTATAAGCATTACGTTTCATTATTAAAGGATTAGTCAATTATCCAAATGTCACCTGGACAAACCAATCCTTCATTCAGCAACTAACAAACTCATGCGTGCTCACCATCTCAGCTTTCAATGATGTCCTATTGTTTGTTGCATTGTCTATTTGTGTGCAGGCATCACATGTTCTAAGGGTTTATCTGTGCCAGTACCATACTGTTTTAATTATTATATCAGCAAAGTATTTGGGGTCCCATGTAAAAACATGTCCTGTGGTATAAAGTTCAAATTCCTGTCATGGTGTACAGAGCTGTTACTAGCATGTGTGCCTTCTTCTTCTTCAGGCTCGTTTCTCATATACAGATGTGCTATAGGAAAAGCCAGCGCTGTGAGGGCTTCTCATCTCTCACTCTTAGAACTTTTGCAAGTTGTCTTCCTGGAACTCCCAATCCACCCTCTTCATTCAGAAGTGACTTCACATTTCACCACCTTGACCAACTTTTATCTGGCATATGCATATTCTGTCCCCGTTTATATGCTGCATAAAACATGCCCTGCCTTGAGCATCCTAACCTCTCAAAATATGTCTCCCTAAAGGCCATTTCTCATTTAGTTTTGCATTCCCAATTCAGCGTTTGGTCTGAGGAGAGACAGGATAAGTGTACTAAACATGTGATTGGAAGTCCTCATAGCTATACTACACTGTTGTAAATCAGAGAAGATGAGTCATGCCGTGGTCCATACTCTCTGCGATGTGATAATGAGGAGTCAAGACATTGCCAGCATACTTGCATTTATGACAAGGGTTATAAATCATGCTTGCTCTGCTTAATAGATATATAAAACTAAAGAAATCATAGTGTGTTATCTAGTCACCAAGATGTCCCTTTACAGAAAAAGAGTCCTGTTAGCATCAGCAAACTCTGTAAACTGTAATGGATATCTCTGAATTAGATTATGGTGAACCTTAGCCAGACTCGTTACTTCATTTATGTTTTAAGGAAAACTGATGTCTCTGCTTTGATATCAAATAATACAGCAAGCACACAGTGTGTGTGGTCCTTGTATAACAAAATTGGCCTTTTCCTACTTTTCCTATACTGTATGTATAATTGCTTCTACAGCAAATTGGCATTTCTCCTCAGTGCCTGTGGATCTGGACATGCTATTGCCCAAAGATTACAGGGCTCTGTTCTTAGAAATGGAAATATTTGTTAAATTTTTAAAAAATGCAAAGGATAACAAGTAGCTTGTAGATTTTGATGGCCAACATGACAATTTAATAGCTTTAAACTAAACAAAGCCAACAAACAAAACTGAATAAAAGAAAAAGAAAAAATTTAATACATACTGTTAATGTTTTCTTTCTAAAAGTAAAAGATTTTTATTTCCTTACTTGGTTTTCTGAGTGTACTGTGTTCTCAGGAATGGTTTCCACACTCGGGTGCGCATAGCCCTGTTTGAGATCCGAAAGGAGAGCTCTGACTTGTTTGATGATCACATCTCTCTAGGTTAAAGGTGGTGAAAGCTTCAAGACTAAAATCTTGGTATACCTAGTCTCTATATACCCCCGTTCCCTGTGTAGGCATGGGGAGGGGTCCTACCTACCGTTCTCAGCGATGCGTCCAGATTTCAGCATGCTATGAAGAAGATGATGCTCAGCCACTGCAGGCTCTACTCCTTCTACTCTGCATTTTCTTCTTATACATATCTTGCACTTTTGTTAAAGGCGTGGCTTTTTTTTTTCATTCCACCTTTTCAAGAGTCACTTATTTTAAAGTTTTTTTTTTTTTTTAAGCTTTACAAATCCTGGAAATTTTCATAGTTTGTAATCCTCATAATCTGCTTTTGCCAAAGAGACTGCTGCATCTCATGTAGAAAGGGGAAACTCAGAAAATGAATATAAGAAAGAGATTTGTCCCTGTCACTGTAAAAGAACTTCTATTGTCACAGTGCCCCTCTCTCTCTCTCTCTCTCTCTCTCTCTCTCTCTCTCTCTCTCTCTCTCTCATCTCAGAAATAAACTAGCCAAATAGGTCCATCTACTGAGAGACAGTAATTGTAAAAAACAAAAGGCACAGACAACTTGATTAGGGACCTTTAAAGCAAATATGTTTCACATGCAAGCTTACCTGAATAACGGTGCCCAGCATCCCTGTCTCCGTGTGTCCCTGCAGCAGGCCTTCCTGGCATCCCTGTCTGCATGTGTCCCTGCAGCAGGCCTTCCTGGCATCCCTGTCTCCATGTGTCCCTGCAGAAGGTGGTCCTCACAGGAGAAGCTGAGCTGACCTCTGCAGAAGGAAGCAGTGGAGGAGAGCAGAGGGTTGAAGTGTTTCAATTCAGTGGAAAGAGGTGGGGATTATGTTAGTAAACCCAGGATAGTCTGCCCACCTCTGTCCCTCTTCTTCTGCCATTGCTCTAGTGACTATTCTTCCTTCTCTTTATTAAGAGAAAAATGGGAATTTAATAGAACTTAGCTTATCTTGATAGAACATGGAAAAGAAGACATGTAACAATCTGTAACTTCATCAGTGTTACACACAGTGTACCAGGGTTTCTTGTATGTTATTGTCAACACAGCATATCAGCACATCATTTTAGATTTTGTGTGAGGTAACTGAAGATCAGAGAAGTTAATGACCATGTCATAAATATGTCTTTTTTTCTATTGTACTGTGTTGCTTCTCATTAAAAGACCACATTTTATTACTTATTGATTAGAAAGAAGATGATATAGAAAGAGTAGGTATAAAATTACAATTTTCAAGTAGCTATTATATAATTTTTGGCATTTCTGCTTGCAAATCACACAGCAATTTAAATCATCCTTTGTCTCTTCCTGAAGTGACTATAAAAGCCCCCAACAAGTAGTATATATTCAGTCAACCAAATCTTTGTGATTCTGTGGCACCACCTCAAACCCCCAGCAACTCAGGACTTAATCCAATTATGCCACATTCCTTGCAGCCAAGTGCAGAAGTTCGTGGTTTTTAGTCAGTCCGCTCTCATCTTGTAGGATCCTTAACTCTCTTATGACAATAATTCTTGGGCATTGGTATGCTCAAGGCCAGTAACTAGAAAACAACTAGGTCAGAATAAACTCAGCTTCAAATGAGAAACATGTTGATTGCTGGTGCCTTCTGAAATATGGTATTCTTCAGAAAGTATTGCTGTAGAAAATATGTGGTTGCTTTGGGAGAGCATTGGAACTGTGTTTTGCTTTGCGATTTGTTTTCTGTAACCACTGATGCTGCGCCAAGTATCATCTTACAATCAGAGCACTTGGTGATTATAATATTTTCTAGTTAAATGACATTTAAGGCCTCATTTTATGAGCTCCAGCATAATTGGCTAATTTGGTAAACTCCAGATGTGTGAGATAATGTGCCACTCATTTAAGTGCCTTTCAGACGGCATAAATGGCACAGCCCCAGGAGGTATAATCACCCCTTCTTGTTTTCATTAAGAAGAGGAGTGAGTGGCTGGTGACACAGACAGAGGAAGGAGGATTCTACCAGTCTAAATCAACAACTTGGTAAGATTTGGAGGTTTTATTTTTCATCAGTGGATTCACTCAAAGACCTTTGGCTAAAGTGTCTTAGTGAGTCTCCTTTTCAAAAAGTGGTTTGCTGAACCACTAACATGGCTAGCTGGTTTTCAAGCAGTCTTGAAAAAACAGATCTTCTCTAGAAAGTGCCTAGGTCTTCCTTCTTCTTAGGCTTCATATGGTCTGTGAATTGAATCTTGGGTATTCCGAATTTTGGGGCTAATATCTCAATGCCTCATTGTAGGGGAGTGCCAGGGTGGGAGGACGGGAGTGGGTGGGTGGGGGAGCACCCTCCTAGAGGCAGGGGGAGGGAGGATAGAAGAGGGGGTTTCTGAAAGGGAGACCTGGAATGGGGAAAACATTTGAAATGGAAATGGAAATAAAGAAAATATCCAACCCAGAGAGAGAGAGAGAGAGAGAGAGAGAGAGAGAGAGAGAGAGAGAGAGAAAGAGAGAGAGAGAGAGAGGGAGAGAGTGTCACTGTTGGAAGCATTTCTAGTATTATCTTAGATAATAAGTACGATAAATCCTTGAAATATTTTTTTTTTTTTTTAAAGTGCTTGAAACTGCTCCTCATCTCCTGTAAGGGGACGCATTGGTGCTGAGCAGACAGGACAAGCTAACTCTTCCCAGATCTGTGAATTGTAGTTATTTTGGTAATCAATAGCTTTACTTGATCGAAGCTTCTCAAGGTCCATTAGTTGATGCACCTGGGTCTTTTTTTCTTTTAATAGAAATCAGCTCATCCATTCATCATTGCTGAGCTATCACAGAATAGGTGGCTTCCTCATCCTGTAGCTGCACACTCTTATCTGACTGTAGATGTCACACACAGCTTTCTTTCCTAAAATCAGCTCTGCATGGTAGTCCTCCGAGATAATCTACAGCATATATTAGTGTAGTGGGTACCACTGAGTTTGCAAGTCTGGCTTGTTGTAGTAGTGTAACCTATTTATTTGTTTGTTTGTTATTTTGTTTGTGTGTTTGTTTTACTTTTGGATAGGTGCAGATTGTAATTTGTAGAACAAGCCACAGTAACTTTATCTGGCAGGTCTTAGAGTCAAGGTCCAGAGTGAAGTCATCAAGCCGACTGAAGACATTGTCTTCTTCTATTTGGAAAAAGAAGACAAGAGATGCTCAATTATGGATGATATAGATGCAGTATCACCATTCTTAAATGATCTGTATTCCTTTAACAGATTGTGTGCATGTTTCTCCGTATGATGTACTGAAGTATAAACAATTTGTCAAAGGAATACAGTTCGTTTAAGAATAAAATGCTTGTGTATCATCCACAACTGAGTATTATTATGTCTTCTTTGATGTCCTCAGGGGATTGACTCCAGGATAATTATAAGATGCCAGCAGTTATCCTGCACAGGGATTTAACAACATGGGATAAAGGGGCTGATATTTTATCTTCGTTGCTGATCCCATGCAGTCTGGAATTGTCATTTGACACTGACTATGTTTCTCACACATCTTCTAGGTGGAAGAGGAAGGCTCAGACACTGACCCTACAATACTGTTGTAGTTACAACTGTGGTCTGGCCTCTGCCATTTCTGAAATGTGCCCATGTGCATCACTCCACATGATACTCACAGGTAGACAGGTGGAGAACGTAATTGTACTTTTCTAGCCCCTCGAGCATTTGTACACCCTGTGCCTACCCGTTTGACTACCTTAAGTCATCTTTTGACAGCTTATAACACCAAATATACTATAACTATGTTATACATGATTATAATACATCATTTACGAGAAAACAACCAAAGGAAAGTCTATATTCAATCGATACAAATACAGTGTTGCTTAGTGTTACTATTACTGTGATGAAACACCATGACCAAAAGCAATTTGCGGAAGAAAGAGTATTTTGGCTTAAACTTCCATATCCTAGTTCCTCTTTGAAGGAAGTCAGGACAGGAACTCAAACAGGGCAGGAACCTAGAAGCAAAAGCTGATGTAGACGCCATGGAGGAGTGCTGCTTACTGGATTGATTCCCATGACTTGCTCAGACTGCTTTCTTATAGAACTCAGGACCATGACTTATTTCAAGTTAAAAAAAAATGAGCGCGTGAATTGAGTTATATCACCTGTCCTCTCTAACTTGCCAGATTACTTGACACCACTCCTCGACTCCTCACTGTTGGTGTCAGCTGCCCGGGGTGCTAAAGTTCAGTGGGCCCTCCCCAATCTCAACAGTCAGAGAGCAGACGCTGAGTTTTCAATGTCCAGTGAACACAGTCTTATGACCCAGGGATCTGCCTCCTTTTACTCTTAATCAGGGTCTAGTGTCAGCTCCTAGACCTCCCTGCCATCATCACTGCAGATCATGAGCTGACAGTCAACCTGGATGCCTGCAGCCTCTCACTGACAATGCTGTCTGACTTAACTGGTCCCCAACAAGGATGTAACTGCTGCTACAAGATAAGTAAAAACTTTTGCAGTAACGTCAGCCCATCAGCAAGGGATGATTAAGACACCAAACACAGCCTCTCTACATGCTCAGTGCTGACAGCAAGGGAGGGCCAGATAACAAGGGTAGTTGTCATCTTTTCAGGGGGTTGGAGTCTTCATTCATGGAGCCTGAGAAGAAATGTCCCATTGAAAATGTTTTCAGGCCTTTATCTGAACTTACTCTAAGTTTCTAATAGACTAAAACTGTCATTTTGGCACAAAAATGCTTTTACTCAAACCAAAATTCAGCTTCAGATAAGAATGGGTAAGAAAAGTTTCAATCCTGGGCCCAATTCTCTAACCACAGGAAATCCCTAGGGTGGGAACAGCAGGGTGGTTCTTTTCCTACCTCACTGAGCTCATGCAGATTTGGGATCATTCCATGATGCTCGCTGTGCTTTTTCACACATGTCCTCTACGTGATTCATAACTTCACGAAGAGGAAGAAAGACCCAGACACTAATCCTTCAGTAGTGATATATTTACAACTGTGTTCTTGCCTTTTCTGTTTGTAACATGTGTCTACATGCATTTCTGTACATAACACTATAACACCTCATGGTTAGATAGATAGGACATATAATTGTATTTCCTTGGTGAGCAAACTGATAAGTAACAGAAGTCGTAGTAATTCATCCATTAGATGGTGTTTGTGGCAAGTGGTATGTCCCAGTCTACTTCCTGCTATATGGTGCTGTCTACTTTGTCAGTAATTTGAGCAAAGCCTCAGATGTACAGTCTTCCCTATGTGGGTTTACAGCACTGTTATATCCTATTAAGTGGATGAACAGCGTATAGGGGTAGAGAACAGATATGATTATAAGGTCTCTGGTCTTAGGGAACTTAGGTAGAAAGGTGTTTAAGAACAGATTGGACATGGAGATTAGCACCATAAAATACATTTAAATTTTGTTAGAAATGAAGGAAATGAAAAGAGTAAATAAAAGTGGACACAGTATATTCTGAAGGATGATGTTTTTGTCCTATGAGACAGAGATAAAGCCAGTCAGTGGTGGCACACGCCTTTAATCCCAGCACTTGGGAGGCAGAGGTAGGCGGATTTCTGAGTTCGAGGCCAGCCTGGTCTACAGAGTGAATTCCAGGACAGCCATGGTTACACAGAGAAACCCTGTCTTGAAAAACCAAAAACAAACAAACAAACAAAAAAAGAGACAGAGATAAAGGTACATGATCATTTAGAACAGTCATTTCATAGTGAAGTCACCAATTGTAGGTTGAGGTTGAGTCTTATTGAACAACAATGCAGACATAAAAGTTGTTGGTGTTTTTTACTAACTCAGTTCTAATATTGAGTAATAACCGTTAAAACCTTATGAAACATGAGCTAGACCATTTATTTCCAGTTACTTGGATACATAAAGCCAGAAGAGAGTACAAAGCATCATAGGACTGCAACCGATGTCACTTAAGCCTGGAGAAGATGTCAGTCAGATGCTATGTGAAATGGCTTTGCTCTTCTGCTAATCAGCCCCATGCTTCTAATTCTACTTGTCTGGCAACAGAGAACTCACAGGAAAACAAAGCCCTGGGTAGCAAGAATGCTAATGCGATTTTAATATTGGTTATAGCATAAACAAATGAGTAAATAAATTTGTTTAGTAAATAATATTGTTATATGGATATACACAAAATATAAAACAAATAAATATTCTTAAATATGGTATGTTTATGGGTCCTCTATATCTAGTTTGATCTTACTCAGACAACATATGCATCTTAGGTTCTAGCTTTTCTGAACCAACTGTATTGGAAAGAGGGATGGCAGGAGAGATGAAGAGAACAGAGTGTCAGAGTATTTTGGAAATGCTTAAGAAGAAGACGTAAGTTGATTGTTAAACTCACTTCTAAAATTTCTTTATTTAAAGATTTTCCTATGTTGTAAAAGAATCAAAACCAATAATTAGAGGAAAAGCCATGTACTGGATTCACTATGTAAGAACAATAAATTTCCAGAGCCAGGTAGTCTTTTAAAAAGCCAAATCTTAAAGAATGTTAAAATATAATTCATTAAGCAATAGGACATATTGATGCCCAGAATCTGACTTCATGTATAAAATAAAGCATGTGTTAGATTACAAGACGTTTCTTAAGCACAGCCTTGATCCCCATGACCTGGCTCTGTCTGTAATATATTTTCAGTGTATTTCCTAGAGGCCACCACAGGCTTCCTATCTTCCACTAAAGCTTGAAATACAATGATTATAAGATGTGCTATTGTTTCAGTACAAAATAGAGGCACTGACAGTTAAGTGAGTAACAATGACTTAACAATGGACACGGATATTGAGTAAGAAGTTTGGGTGACTTCCTAGTTGCACCAATGACTCGTAATGGCTAAATACTGTTACAGACTCAGACATTTCTAATGGCTGAAGTTCAGAATTTCTTTTATTCATGTATAGAGTGTATCTAGATCCTATCCACTCTCAACTCCCACTCCCACACCATCTCTTTGGTCCCACTTTTCTCGTCCCCCATTCTACCTTCCTGTGATCTCCTGTCTTTATCCACGATCCACTGAGTCTAATTAGTGGTACCTGCTTATTGATTTTGTTGGCTTGACTTGCACAGGTCTTAGACAGGCTTTGTGCAGGTAATCATGGCTTCTGTGAGTTCATGAGTGCACTAACCATGACATGACAAGAAGACAACATTCCATTGCACCCATCCCATCCTCTGTATCTTACATTGGTACTGCCTTCTCTTCTGCAGTTTGCCAGGACCTTTGGAGAGGAGTTGCTATGGATGCCTCATTTAGAACTAAGCATTCTCAGAGCACTTATTCTCAGCACAGCTAGCCCTTAAAAGTAGTGGTATTAGCTGCTTTTCACTGCAAAAAAGGAAGCTTCTCTGCCAGGGTTAAGAACAGCACTAATCTATGTGTGTGTAGACATAAATATTTAGAAGGCAGCATGAGAGTATGTCCACTTCACAAGACAACAATAGTAGGTTCCCCTCTTAGGATCTATGACCTGCGCCTTTAACATTTTCATTGGTACATGTGATTGACAGCCACCAAGATGATCTCAGTGGTCATCCCGTGCTCTGTATAATCCTTTCCTTTGAGCATGGCTGGAATTATTCAGTCTCTTCTAATAAAAACAAGATGGAAGAAGTAATGAGATACCACTTCCAGAGTGTGTGATAAAGGCAGTGGCTCCCACACTGAGGGATCTCTTCTTAGGCTCTTTGTTCTTGGCCTTTTGATTTTTCATTGTTTTAAGTTTAGCTGCCCTGTGAAGAAGCCCATGTGTCTAGAGATCAAGGATGGCTCCAGCTATTAGCCAATAAGGAAAGGAAGCCTTCCCTCCTGCAAGATAAAACAACTGATCTTGGAAATGAGTCTTCCAGAATCCCTTAGGTAATCTGGTTTACAACCAATCATCTTATGACAAATTGAATAAGAGACAAGTAGTGAAACTTTTTCTTGACTCCTGAACTACAGAAATTTTGTAGTAATGTTTTGCAGTTAAATGTTGGGGGAAATTTGTTGCATAGAATATTCTACTGGTACAATATATAAAAACAAATCAAATGTCTTGACGTGATGTGTTTATGGACCCTCCATAGCTTATTTGAGGTTTTTAAGTTTTATCTCACCAAGTGACACATATGCATATCAGATCGTAGGTTTTCCAAGAAGAGTATCAAGCCATCTGTTCTGGCTGTAAATATGGGTCATAACCTTGTTTTTGATATTTCCTTTATTAAAAAGTGTATTATTAATTATGTGAGAATTTCATACAATGTATTTTGATTGTATTCATCTTCTCCCCAGCTCCCCCATCAGTCCTCTCTGACCTCATCTTTCTACCCACCCAACTTCAAGGTTTTTTCCTTTTTTTTCCTTTAACCCATCAAGACTAATTTGTGTTGTCCAGCTTCTCTTGGCATGGAACCTGCCCTAGAGTGCGATCAATCTATCAGGGGTCATATCTTTAAACAAAACTGACACTATCTCTCCCCGAAGCTATCAAATGTCAATAGTTCCTCAGCTAATAGTGGGATTTTATGCATACTTCCACCATCCATGTTGGGAGTTGTGTGGCTTAAGCTTGCACAGATTGTGTGCATACTGTCACAATTGCCATAAACTGCCCTGTTGTGTCTGGAAATTTTTAAAGTTATTCATTATTTCTGGCTCTTACAGTCTTTCTGCCCCTCTTTCAAAATCCCTGACCCTTAGGGTAGAAAAGTGTGATATATACTAACAGATTAAGCACTCCATGTTTTTTTTTCCTCTGCACAATGCCTAGTAGAGGGTCTCTGTATTACCATATACTACAAGAAGATTCTCTGAAGAGAGCTGTGAGGCATAGCAATACATTTAGGGTGTAGTGAGAAGTTATTAGGAGTTGTTTTAATAGTGAGGCCATTTAGCAAATAATATTGAGTTCTTCCCTAGGGGCTATTACCAATCTACCTATGGGTTCTTGACCTCATTCACAATGCCTGGTATGGGTTCCATCTCATGGAGCAGGCAGGCCTTAGATGTAATCAGAGACTAGTTGGTTACATCAATCATATTCTTGCCATTGTTGCATGTCTGCTCAGGTCTACCATTGTTGTAGCTTGCAAGATTCATAGCTGGGTGAAACTGATGATTACATTACTCCTCTTGTAGTGAGCATGGAACCATCTGGCACTAGGGAAGGAAGACAACAGGAATGAAGCTCTCGATTCTCAGCCGGCAGGTGCCTTTTGCCCTACACTCCTTCAATACTATCTTTCTATCCTGCTTCAGTTAACCCTTTGAGGCTTCAAGCCCTTAATCTGAATGGTTCATGACTGCCAAGGTTCCATTTTATGAAGCTTTTCACCCTTAGAAGGGAATAAACTCTACCATCAAAGGATTGAAAGTCTCAACATGCTTTATCTAAGTGAGGGGGACACAAGAAGGACTAAGCCTGGAGCTCTGGAGGATCTTCTTGGTTAGGCATTTAGAAGAAACGATGTCATTGTGTGAGACATCATACTGCACAAACATTAAAGTGTAGCATTCATTGCTGTGCCTACACTACAAACAGAATCAAAGCAGAAACTCACTTTGATTTGTGATTTTCTATATTCTGATAACTGATAAAACTTCATGAAACGGCTTCCACATTGAAGCATGGAATTTGGGTAAACTAAATCTGTGTTTCTGGACATAGTCTTTCAAATATGGCTCCAAAATAAACTATCTCTTATTCCTTTAAAAGAAAGGGGTAGGGAAGAGGCCTTTTCTACATGAGGTGACTGAGGACTTACGGTGTTAATAAATCATCAAAACCCAGAGAACAATCTGAAATAGATTTAGCTTGAGTAGGAAACTCTTAGAGGAGTGAAGACCACATTGCTCAAGCTGTCAGAGCATGTGCGTAGCATTTCACCATGGTCAAGGTGATAGCCCATGTAGCTTTGTACAGTGGTTGTCTTCATCATCTTCACTTTTAAGTTTAAGAGTAGAACCTCTGCACTAGGGAGATGGCTCTTCACATCAGACACTTGCTGCTACACCTGACCTCTTAAGTTTGATCCCTCAGACCCACGTGTTAGAAGGTGAGAACCAATTTACTCTCATAAGTTGTCCTCTGAGCTCCATATGCACACCACAGTACATGTGTGTGTGTGTGTGTGTGTGTTTATATATATATATATATATATATATATATATATATATATATAATAAATTTATTTATGTTTTTAAAGAGTAGGGCCTCTTGGGCTGTAAAATTAAAATAGCCTTTTGATGGTGATACATTGAAAATCAATGCCAGACAGATGGCATGAACTTTTAATCCCAGCACTTGGGAGGCATAGGTCAGTGGATCTCAGATTTTGAGACCAGCCTAGTCTACAGAGTGAGTTCCAGGACAGCTAGATCTACACAGAGAAACCTTTTCTCAAAAAACAAAACAAAAAAAAAAAAGTGAAGAAAAACAAAGAGAAAATTAATGCCACATTTCCGTCATCCCTCTTTGATGCTGTCTGTCACCATTCAAAGTGGAAATATTGCTAAATTTTCGTAATCATGCATATACAGTCTAGCCATGCTCATATAGAAAACAGAATCAAATCAAAACAAATATTAATAAAATGCCATGACTGTCATGGTGTCAATACAATCATGATAATTTCCATGATAATTTTTAACTATCTTAGAGAGAGAGTATTATTATTAAATGTTGTGCATGTATTTGAGGATGAATGCCACTTTTGGGTATATAGCTTTTTAATTCACTGGCAGGTGATGCTCTGTGATATTGGGGGATCTCAACAGGGAAGCTAGGAAGGTCCAAATGGAGTGCACAACAGTATATTTCTATTGCTTTATATTTTCCAATCTGCGCTCTCATTCTTCTTATGACATTTCCACCATCAGGGATTTTGATTTATTTTAATATACATGGGAGAAAAGATCAAATAGTCAATATGAGAGGTAGACAATGGAATATTCAAATTTTGGAATCATCTGTCAGGCTCTCTCTCTCTCTCTCTCTCTCTCTCTCTCTCTCTCTCTCTGTCTCTCTCTGTCTCTCTCTGTCTCTCTCTGTCTCTCTCTCTCTCTCTCTCTGTGCTGGTGGATGTGTGAGTACATTATATGTGGAAGACAGATAATAGCCTTGGATTGTGGTTATTGGGCATTGCTCACCTTGTTTTAGAAACAGCAAGACTCTCTGCTCTGAAGCTCATCATGTAGGGTTGGCTGCCTGGCCAGTGAGCCCCAGGGATCCTCCTCTTTCTGCCTTTTCTGCTCTGGGATTGTAAGCACACAACACCACCTCTGGCATTTTTATGTAGATCCTGGGAGTTAAGCATAGATCCTCCTGTTTGTTAGGCAAGTACATTATGAACTGAAATATGTCCCCAGCCCCCAGGCAGGTACTTCTTAATGTTAATTTTATTGTGATAAACTAGACGTAGCATAAAAGTTATCACTTTAGTTATTTTTAAAACATATAATCTGATGTCAACAATCTTTTCACAGTTGTACAACTGTCCTTCTTTAGACTCTTTCGTTTTGCCAGAATGAACTGTACCCATTAAACAATAATTCCTCATTTGTCCCACCTCTTCTCACAGACCTGCCAGCCTCCACTTTACTTTGACTCCTCTTTATAGTTTTTATAATTTAATAATTGCTGTTATTATATATTGTAAAGCATATGTCCTTTCATGATTAGTTGATTTATTTCACTTAGCATAAGCTATTTAGTGTTTATCTATCTTGTACCATGGGTCAGAATTTCACCTTTTTTTAAGACTGAATGTCTTATCATAAGTTCACGCTGCACTTTTTTATCTGCTCACTGCTAGTGTCAATGTACATTTGTGTTGTTTCCACCTTTGTGCTATTGTAAATATTACTTTTTATATCATGGGTATAGAGGTTGGCCAAGACTCTGCTTTCAGTTCTTTCAGGACTATAACTGTAAGTGGAATGGCCAGATCACATAATCCTATGTGTAAATAATACTATTTTTAAAAAGTTAGAATAAATATTTTCAAGAACATGGGGGTTGTGAATTTTCAACAGAGATTCAAAAACTGTAAATAAATAGATCACAACAAAGAAGTTTCTCATAGAAATATTAAAAACATTACAATGTAAAATATTCAGTCAGCAAGTGTTCATGTAACATGGCATATTAACATTCAGTTTGCTAATCATTTTAAGATCTTGAATATAAGGCAAGACACTGTATATAGGAGTATCAGACAGCATATAGTATATGGTAGTAGCTAAGCAGCATCGCACTTAGTTGATTATACAGTTACAAGAGTAATAATAATTCATATGCTTTTATGATAAATCATAATTTTTTGTAAGTACTAATTTCAAGACACTAAAACAATATTATTAGCTTGCCCGGTGCCAGGCACCTTGCTAGGTGCTTTGTATACACTAATTCATGTTGTCATAGCAACAGCCTTATTGTTGAGGAACTGTAATTCTTTCCATTCTATTGTTGAATCAACCAAAGTCAAAACATTTATATAACTTGTACAATTATTCTTAGTTTGTAATATTTGAACTCAGGGGATTTGGGTCCAGATATTTACTGGTATTACTTTAAAAGGCACACTTTTAAAATAATTTTTTGGCTAGATAGTTGGTTGTCATGCTTAGAAAAAACGTGGAAATTGGGGAAATCAAATTTCTCAGTGACATCTTCCAAAGTGCTTACCACATCTTACAATGTGACCTTTTCTTTACTTCTTCTTTTTTTTTTTTTAAGCTGCTCCTTCAGGATGATAAGGACACTACTAAATATATTTTGGCATGGGCTTGGTTATGCATGTCTGACATATGAAAAACACCACCAAGCTGAACAGAGTGTCCTGTCTTTCTCCTTAAAGCCTCCATTGCTCAGGGCCACTAGATATGAGCCATGGGTTTAAACTTGAGACTCTCATTTCCTCCTCTCATGTTTGTGGATCTTAATCTCAGAATGCTGACATTTTACCTTTCCTACACCCCTGTCCCACTCCTTCCTCTACACCATCACCTGTCTTAGGAGCTTAATCTCTTTCCTATACCTTCTCAGAACACAATGCTTTTGATGGCAACCATCTCCAGGGATGGGACATTCTTTGGGGAAATCCACGTTCGTTCAGCCCTGGCAGGGAAAACCATACAGTGGTTACTAGAACAAAGGGGGTATTCATCCAACCTGAAGATTCTCAATATTTTTGCCTTCAGCTTTCATTTTTTCAAACTCTTTGTTCACCCAGGTTATTCTCCCAAATGACCCATCTCCTATTTTCATCTTATCTTGGATCTTCTAAGAGTATAACTCTATGTGTCTCTCTGTGTGTGTCTCTGTGTGTCTGTGTCTGTGTCTGTGTCTGTGTCTCTCTCTCTCTCTCTCTCTCTCTCTCTCTCTCTCTCTCTCTCTCTCTCTAAAAAGCCACTCATTTTTTAGAAATGATTAAAATGAACAGTGAACAGCTCTTTTGTGATTTTGGACAATCATCATTACGACTTCCTTAATTATTTTTTTCTGTGTAATATCCAATGTAATGTTTACACATCCTTAGGGTATAGGGTATAAAGGACAAACAGCGTAATTTTACCTGAAAGTAGTCAGCAGCAGCTGTTCTGTACTTTATAACTTTTCCATATCATCCTCATAAGAATACCCAGCAAGCAGAGAGAAGCCTCCCATGTAGACTCCGTCCTCTATTGGGCAGTGCACCCACACAAGAAACAGAATACACTAGCCTTTGTAGGCTTGACTCTGCAGTAAAACAACAAAAAAAAACGATTTCAGTTCCATGAAATAAAATAACTTTATTATATAAATCTCTTAACTTTCTAAAAGGAACTCCAAAGGCAGGAGCTTCAGCCCTTGGAAAACACATATCAATGCCTTCATATGCTCTCACACTCTGAGGACCATTCCAGATTATAGAGAGGAAGAAAAAAAGACACCAAAACTAGGAAGGGACTTTCCAGACAGAAACAAACTGCCCCTGTGGGAAATAAAGATCTTCAAAGTGTTCCTTTCATTGAACTGTCTCTCTTCCTTCAACAAATGGACACATCAGACATAAAACTTAATTGAGAGAAACTAAAGTCAGGGTCTAGGTTACCTGGACAGGGCAGGTTATAGCATCCCATCACCACAACACCAGGGTGCTAACAACACACTGACTACCTTATATTGCATGATATGGAACTTGTAATCACCACTTACTGCCTAGACCACCATTTATTTAGAATTTCAACAACTTCCCATTACACTCTGCCGTGTGATTCCACATCCACGTTTCTTTTCCTGTGTTTGCTTTAACTTAAGAGCCAGCACACATATTGACAATTCTTTGACAGAGAAGGGAAAGCCACCAGGAGTGTATCTGTTTATTGAGGACTGACAGCTTTATAGCGAACATAAAAATAATCTAATGTTTATTGGGGCAAATGTTTGGGCTGAGGATTATGTAGAACTACCGAACAGAACAAACCCTTTCAGACCATCAGACTTCTCAAATAAGGTTTGTGATCTCCTACATAAAAAATGCTTTGTGCTGATTTACCTAATTCTCTTCCCTTCTTTGACCCACTACCTTTCTCTTCTGCTATGCTTCACAAATTATGTTACAAGAGGGGTCTTGATGCAAATAAATTATGAAGTAAAAAAACAGGGAGATGCGACTTTTCAGAGATGTATTGCTATTAGCCTCCATGGTTCAGGCACTCCTTCTCGAGAACAGTGGAGCAAAGGGAAGATTTACACAGCTCGTCAGACTCCGTCCCTACTCCTGGTTTATGTTACTGGTGGATAATAAGAGCCCTTGAACCTCTGTTGTTGTTTTGACTTGTTGTTTTCATGTCTTACTCATTGTTGGGAGTGAAAGCAGAATTAGTTGGAACTGTTCTAAAACTCACTTAGGACTGTTGAAGAATATGAATTCTGTTTTGTCTCTGCCAAGTATCAATTCTAGAGTGCTGTTTTAATTTTAATGAGCCATTTGAAAGATTTTAAAGGCTTCACTGTTTTTCTATAGGTGGAAAGGTTTCTGTGTGAAATGATCTATTAGATTAAAAGGTTAATTACTATACTGTTATATTGGTGATGCTTACCTTCATCTTAATTGTTATAATTATCCCTAAGCACTATTTCCTTCTAAAAGAAAAATGAAAAACGTATACTCATCCAGTATCCCCTAGTGAGAATCAGGTGAGCAATCACTTCTGCCTTTGCCATGCTCCCTTTCTCAAGCCCTCTCCTGATGCTGTTTACTGTCAAGTAAAATACGGCAGAAAAACATGAGACAATAAGGGTCACAAGGAGTGGCTGTAGAACTAGAAATGGAGAGCAGCTTTCCCAGCAGAGCCGACACCGCGCGGCTGCTGAATAAAAAGCCCTGACATTTCGTGGTCACCCCCTGGCAAAGCTTACACGTGAGCGTTCAGGATTCAGGTACTTCAGTTTTCTGTTGCATCACAGGGATTAAACCTCCCATGGCTGTGGGTAGGTTGCTGTGTGTCTACATGTGAACAAGCTGAGGAGACTCTAAATATGCTAGGATCTTGTAACAGCTGTATTGTATCTTTCCAAGGCGTTTTGTACCAGGTAGGTACCTAAAGCAAAGGAGCTCTTCACAGTAAGGGAATAGTAAGCTACCCAAGGGGTCAGGACTCCAGCTCTCCAATGCTGTTGTTCTTGGAACCTGACAGAAGGTCTGGATTGCACATAGAATTCGACAGCTATTTGTTAAATTAAACTGCATTACAATGATGATGCTGTTTAACTCTAGATTTGGTCCTGAAAAAAAAGAAAGAAAATGGCATACTATCTTTTTATTTACGAAGTAGAACAATAATACATTCTTTAGTAGATGAAACTTATTCTTGAATCTTTTCTGCATCATGCCATGGTAGTGACAACTGCTACATTTTAAAGTATTGGATGCCTTGACATGAAGGAATTACAAATTAGCTGGCAATTACAGAGTACATGGAACTTCCTTTTGCTCCTGTAAAGTCAGTTTGTTGACTCGTGGGAGCCAGCTGACTCAAGCCTATGGACCCACTGATTTCTATCGTGCTGTCTGCCTCTTCATAATGAGGGCTGCACCTTATCTCTCATGCAGATGTCATGTTTATTACACTCCCTGTGACTATGACGGTGTGAACATGTAGAGCACAAGTGTGTAGCATCAGCAGAGTTCTGAACGGCCCCTGTCCCCAGCTCATCTGTGTGAACTGCCTGTTGCTTTCAGACACAGCTCAAGGCACTGATGTGGTTTTCAGTTCCCCTCTGAAGGTTTGATCCCGAGTTCCTTCTTCGGGTTGGTGACAGTCAGCTGGACAAACTGTCACCTCCTGACAGTCATCCTGGCAACAAGGACTGATAGTCCCCAGTGGGGGTGTGAAAGACACAAGCATTCGATGCACAGTTCCACAGTCAGTCTCAGATCCACACTGACCCCAGTTTTAGCAATAAATTTCCTCAGCTTGGAGCTCCTGTGATTAGAAATCTTGGAGGTTTTACAGAACTTGTTACAAATCCTCCTTTCTTTAAAACCAAAAAAAAATATCCAAGTACAAGTGACTGCCATTTATTTTACACTTTCTGTGGGATATGTAGGACTTTGTTAGACCCTGTTAAGCACTAAGAGTTGTCACACACAGGCATACAGCACTCTCACCTCAGGATGCTGGGTTTTGATGTTGAATCAGGTAGTTTAAGAAGACTGTGCCCTGGGCAACATTCTACTCATATTAGGTTGGTCTACTTCTTGTTTAAACCTGACTACATGGATCACTACCTTTAGGACCCTTATAATCTCAGGAACAAGGTTACAAGTGTGCTAAAGCCGTGTGCTGCTCAGCAGCACCTAAAACTGTGTGACGATTTCTAATCCTTGTGGCCAAAAGAGCAATTTAAAATTATTTTTAAAAAACTACATCTCTAAGATTATTGTAACAACTCTAGTCTTGTTAGAATGACCTAGAACATTTCTCATTTCCCTATCATTGACAGAGTCATAATAAATTAGATTTTCACTAGGATTCCTAAGTGGCACCAAATAAGAAAAGCAGAGTGTATGACAAAAACAAATGAGAAGTGCATTCAGAAATATACACCGAATTAAACTTTGAAACATATAATTTATATTGTTGATCTTGAGTCAATTTCACATATGTACTGAGTGCCTAACAGAGAGAACTTTTAATTTTAGTTTTTATTCCTTAGACATGACTCTCACTTTTCTAGAGCCTTTATAACCCTGTCAGTAAACAGCTCTGCAGCTACATTTTTGATTCATTGCATAATTATATTTTCTAATCTTGTTTTAATCTGGGGAAAGCATATGACATAATAGGGCTGACTGATAATTAAAAGACTCATGGCAATTCACTTATTAAACATCATTATAAAATGAGGACTAATTTTTCTCTCTTATTGTTTTAAGGAAATAAAAGTACCCTTGCCGAGAAATGAAAAAGTGAACTTGCTAACTAGGAAATGTTTTATTTATTTCTTCTCTCCTCTGTTAATGTTCCATTCACATGTCCTTGACTGTATGTGGTTGTTGTCTACATTGTATCGTATAGACTTTACACACACACACACACACACACACACACACACACACACGCACGCACGCACGCACACACACACACACACACACACACACACGCACACACACACCTTATTGTTTGCTAATTGAGAGCTTCATCACTATTAACCACTTACTTTCCTTGGTGCTTTTGAGTTTGTATCATGTTCTATTTTCAAGTCTGTATCCGTTTCAAAGCTCAAGAGACTAAATGTGTCTCACAAACTTCTTTCCTTTGCTGTTTCTTGCCAATTTTTTTTCTACATCTTTACTGATCTTCACAATGAATTTTTTAACTCTGAGTCTCTTAAAGGCATGTGTGAGTGGTTGAAACTCTACTGTATACATAGAGCCAAGCCAAAACTTGCCATTTGAAAGATAAAGCCAGAAGAGAATAAAGGCCATGTGTCAATACAGAGGACAAGACTGACTGCAGCTATTCTCCCCTTGCTTGATGTTTATACTTGTTTCCATGGAAACTACACGTGGATTTCTGAGGATTGAATTTGACCCTGGGGGTGTACACAAGTAACTTTAGAACATTTGCTGCATTAACGTGGGGCTCATCATCCACTTAGGCTTGTCTTTCTGGACTCCTAACTACAAATAGCACACAATGTATGAGACTGCCACGCTGTTCATGTTGGGGAGGAGGGGGTATTTGGGGGAGGGGTGTGTGAGTGAAGGATTATGGGAAGCTTCCATTCCTCACGGAGGCAGTAGCCTGTTTAGCCTCCTAATCCGTACTTCCTTACTACGCAGCATGTGAGCCTTCCGTTTATTCTGTTCATATTTTCTGCTTAGAGACATTTCCAAAAACAAAAGCAGCTTGCCCATCTGGGTCTTCTTTTCCCTCCTGTCTACATCCTACCTTTCTTTTCTTTCAACGAATAGCTGGTTTAGAGACCTCTTGTGTGGGAATCTGAAGCACCTTTACATGCTGAGCCATCTCACTGCACCAAAGGAGATATTTTTGTTTTACTTGGATCAGAAGGATAGAAGTAATGGCAATTATAAGTCGTCATTTTAGAATGTGAGGAGCCTAGAGGAAGGCATGGGGTTCCTCATGGGGGTATGGGGAACAGAAAAAGCATTTTAATAAGGGAGAAAGTATACAGAAAAGCAGCCACGAGCACTTTGAACTGATGAGTTAAACTCTAGTGTTTTAAAAACCAAAAATTCATGGAAGAAACGTGGAAAAGAAGTTTGAAATGTGTGTAGGTTGCCACTTCATGCCACCAGTTCCAGAGTTTTCAGGGAGCTTCTAATTGAGTGGTGTCCTATGCGCCCATCATTTCCGACAGTTTGGACATTTCACGGTTTATTAGCAAATTGACTGGTTACAAACCGGTTTTTCTATTTATTTAATACTTGGCCAACAGTTGATGGGGAAGAGGTGTGCTGCAGCTCTCAATAGTGGGTTTCGATGTGGTCCACCTCCCCGGAACAGGAAACAATGGGAGATGGGTGTGTAGAATACAGGTTCTCAGCCATCAGAACAATACTGCTAGAAACATGAATTTTACAGACCTCTTAAAGTCGCTTCAACGGGATCATGTTTGGGTGGAGATTTCATACATGTGACTTCCCTTCCTTACAGGTCTCTCTCCTAAAGTGTAGAATATTACCCTATTCTATCCTTCTCAGGATTAGAATGCTACTGGCAAAACTGTAAGTTCTTCAGTCATATGCTTTTGAGAGGGGAGTTGCTGGCCATAACTCAGAGTTCTATACACACATACACACACACACACACACACACACACACACACACACACACACACACACACACGAGAGAGAGAGAGAGAGAGAGAGAGAGAGAGAGAGAGAGAGAAAGAGAGAGACATAGAGAGAGAGAGAACACTTACCTAGTTACATTAAAAGACTCATTCTGTTAAAAAACAAAACAAAACAATGTCATTGCTTTTTAGGGCTTTTTATTAAAACAGCATAAAATAGGGGTGTGCAGTTCACTGAGTTTTCTCAAGCTGAACACTGTGAATGAGAGCTCGTACCAAGACAGACTGCAGCTCCCACAGGCCTCTGAGGTCTCCTTCCAATCACTTCTCTGCCCCACCCCCACAAAAGGTAAGGACCATCCCCATGTTGACTCTTTTTAGTTTTCAAATATGCCATAGTTTTCTCTCCAGGTTTATTGGCTGATGTTTTGTGGGAGAGCAAAAGGGGGTGGCTAATCCCCCATAGCTGGCTTCTTTGCATTGTGGGATTTTCCTAGCTGTTAATTATTAACTTTTCCTTAAAATAAAACTTCCATTGTGTGGGGAGAAAAGCTCCATGAGCGAGCGCAGTGCATGTGATATAAATCACTTTTATGTCTGTGAAACAGCTGAGTTTACATTTTTATTACATTGTTTGAAAAAGTATCTTTTCATCTGGAAAGAATCAGTTTAAAATGTGATTGTCAACACACACACACACACACACACACACACACAAACAGTTTTCTGTTTAAAATGGCTGCCAGTTGAGCTAAGAACTATTATTAGATTTTTGTTTGTAGATACTAGTAACTAAAACAAGTTTTCACTGAGACTTTCCAAAGAATGTCTTTCTTTTAAAAGCAGATAAGGTGGGCTTTGTTTAGATAAAGTAAGTAACTAATGGGTGAGCTTATTACCATAGAGAGCTCAGGGCTTCCCTGTATCAAGTCAAACTTAAAGCAACGCCTGTTTATATAAAGTGTTGTCTAAATTGAATAATCTACTTTGAAAGGGATGTGTATTTTGTTCCTAATTAGCAAGTAGTGCATAATTTTTCTCTAAAATGTTTTTATTTAATTCTGAAAAAATAACCTGTCTATTAAAATACTACAGTTCTTTTTATATTAGCCATTCTATTATAGGTATAAATGCATTTGAAAGCCTGTAGCTCTTTGCTATGCCCACTAATTACATGAGACTTACCTAGAATGCTAAGATAGAAAATGTAACAATAGATCCTTGACTGTTATTTCTTGCTGTTTAAGTTCAAACTTCGCCCGTAAATGACAATTGACATGTCCACTGGCACCTTGGAAGACGTTGAGGAGACTTTGAGTGTCCATCCTCTTTGTGCACAACGATGCCACAGCGTGTGCAATTTTATACCAGTTCAACCCTGCCTGTTTTGCAGGTTTAGTTTTTGAAACAGGAGGCAGTCATCAGCACACAAGCCTATGTACATCTTAAACCGGGTTTTGAAACTATGATTCTTTTATGGATTTTTTTTTTTTTTTTTAAACAGAGGAGTACTTTAGGCTCAAATGTGCTACAAGCTATTTGGAGAACAAAATCTCCACAATCCATAACTGAGTAAACTTTAAAAATGATCTAACTACAGGCAGAGCAGACAGCATCCTGACTATCTGTCCAAAATGAGTTTTGGTTCGAAAGGACCCCGTGCATCTGATGCTAAATCCATTATCCTTCTTACATGCTAAACCTGAGTAAACTCACCATTCCACGTGTGACATGGCAGGAGTAGATGTTTGGCCACTCGGAAGGCCAAGGGAGGGATGTGGGAAACTTACAGATTTAAATAGAAGGCACTCACCCTCAAAGCTTGGACTACAGTCACTGAGGTTTTTGCCCAAATTTGAGCCCTTGATGCTGATAGCTTATGTGGTTTGGGTGTTTCCTTTGAGATAGTAATATCTGCTGTACTGTTTATCACTGAAAATGAACTTGTACACAGACATGTCCTCACACTTCAGCAAAGAGGCTTTAGCAGGGGCGTTTCCCTTTTTATCAGCTATCCGTCTAGCTTAAGTCACAACCGGTTGCTTTTAAATGTGCTCACAAAGCAGGAGCAGACAAACTCCATCTAAGCAAAGCCTTTGCCCTGCTTCCCTTTGCGTTTTGCAAGTTTTTCTTCCCTCCTCACCTGTGTACAGATGTGTTTGTGTTGGAAGATCGTCGTAGGATGTGGTGATGCTGTCCGTGTCCAGCCCGGAGGCTGGAAGGACGGAAATTTCAAACACAGACCTATGAAAATGAAACCTCAGTTGCTACTTTAAATACCTTTAACTGCCACTGATTTCCTGGAAGAGAAGTGTCAGGCTCCTCTTGCTTTGATCCATGTCCATTTTCCCCTGAAGATATCGGCATTTGTTCTCCCAGGAAAAAAAAACAAAAACAAAAAAAACAAAAAAAAACAAAAAAAAACAAAAAAAAGAAAGAAAGAAAGAAAAGAAAAAACCACAACTACGAAACATTTGAAGGAACACCAGGTTTTCTGTGGCTGACCTGAAACATCAGTGACTCCAATTATTCATTGAATTGCCTTTATTTATAAGAAATTGTCACAATAATGTCAGTTATTAACATTAGCTCCAAGTAATTCAGCTACCTTTAAAGCATTTTTATGTCTGTCATAAAAGTAGTGTTTTTATTTCTCTTATAAATTTAGTATTTATATGTATTGTACTTATCAGCCCATAAATGAAATTAAGTAGACAAAGTTAACATTCAGTAAAATATTAATATATCATTGAAATAAGACCCATGAACAAGAAACACAAGTAATTCTTTTCTGGGAAATCTGTAGCTATTTGATTAAGACAATAAAAATGAGCAAAACCATATCTCCAAAGTTTCTAGTTTCACCTAGAATTTATTAATTTGACAAGCCCCCAGAACCACACCCCCCACAACTGTTGGAAAGGTGATATTCTCTAGGTCAGCAGAATAAGTAAAGAAAAAGCATGACTTACTTTTCTTGGAGAACCAAACCAGTAAGACAAGTTTAGTTCTCTGGCTATGAGGTCCTCTCCGAAGAGGAGGGGCGAGCAACAGCAAAGCGCGCCTCTTCAGTATCAACAGAACCCCAAGATCCCCACCAGGACGTCAAACGGATGCATATTCCTTAGTTAGCTGTGAAAATATGAAGACAAACGCTAAATATTTTACAGTCTTACAAAAGATGTTCACCAGGGCAAACAGATTTGAGGTGCAGGCCTGTCATTTTGCTTATCCTTAATTCATGGCAGCCTGGGCCTTGGGCTCCAGAGATCCGTAAAGGGATGAGCTGTGAGAGTCGGCATCCCTCTACCTGCTGGACCATAGGCCACTCTTTGTTGAAAATTCTTGGCAGTGGCAGCAGTTTGCAGCTTCAGATAAGAGCTTCAGGTAATGCCCTCCATCAGAGCCTTGATGACAGACTGTGGAGAGCAAGTTTTCTCAGGTGCTCTGCTTGCTCACTAATCCTTCAGTGCCGTCTCCTCCAGCAAGTGAGAGGGACCCATCAGTAATGGACATCAGCCATTAAGCTCCTAATATTTGTCATTTATCAGGTTACTGCTTTGTTACTCCCAAGTGATGAATGGGTGCTGTTATGCCTTAAGAAAATAAAGCAATGCTATAAATATGCCCGGGCTTATAAGAGCAGCCACTGTATTTCTTCCCTGTCTTGAGAAGTAAACGCAAAGTATTCCTGAAATGCTTGGCTTTTCATTTCAAAATACAGAGTGCAATGTGCTTTCCGTTAGTGTTTGTATTTGCCCAGAGTCCACATCAAACAAATTACTGTCGGAGCGTCTACAGCGTGTTTCAGCAGGGTTTCATGCGGCTCAGTTTGAGCTCTGCACAGCATTCTGATTAAAACAGGCCTGCTTGCCAGACACTGTTCCGAAACCCCTTGCACCCACATGCACGGGAATGGAAGAGGGTGGGCGATGTTAAAATTAGCGCGACCCTTAAGTGGTCCTCTGTATTAGTTACGTCTAGGATGCTGAGTATGTTTCTGATGTCACCGGAGGAAAGAATAATTTTAAGGACTTCTTGCTGCCATTCTTTAGGAAAGGTTTCAGAAAATGTTATCACGCGTAGCACTATTCTGTACACTACGTTGATATCTATTTTGTTGATGTTTTTTAACAATTGCCCAGGATAGTATTCTCTATAAGACTGACCTTATCTTTACTTTCATCTTTTCCTAATCAAATATCAATTTCTACATTGATGTTTGAACTTCTTTAAGAATGTTGACCGTGTTTCAAAGCATCCAGACACCGAACCCTAGAGCTAGTATACCTATGTGTGCTTCAAAACCATCTGAGTTTTCACATACTGTTTTTGTTGTTCTCTTTTTAAAATGTCATTGTGTGTAAAGGGGAAAGCAATGGTGACCAATCCTGAGGTGAGAAAATTAAATGAAGTCAGCCAGGAGTTGAATAAATTTGACTCCTAATGCTCACCATAGTTTCCACTACCTTTCAGGGTATCCCGAGGGGAGCTCAAGGGCTGTTTTGCTGAGTATTATAATAGCACCTATTCTCTTCCTTCTTAACTACTGCTCCTGCCAACTAGTCAGGTACCCCAAAGCAGGTACCTCAAATTATGTGTGAATACAGCTCCTTCAGGGCCTTGAATAAATGCAAAAGAGCACCATTCTGGGCTCTGCCCCAACACTGTGACTTTCATTTTCGAGGCACTTGGTGTTGCTTCTGTAACCCTCATGCATGAAAAAAATCTTATGGAGGACAGTGGCTGTGTGTGTGTGTGTGTGTTTATTTTACTACCATAGGCTCATAATTGCCCAAGAGGTGAGGGGCCTCCTTCCATCAGCTCTAATTGCTGTGAAGGCCCGTGGGCCTCTACCAAGGTCTCAACATTGCCTGGAACATTTCCTGTAAGAAGGCTGGAACCTGGGGTGCAGGGCTATGTGCCAAAGTCTTTCAACATTCCCAACCCCCATCTTTATGCAATTTCCCCATCCATTTCTAGATTGTCCTTTACAAAGCGTTTAAAAGTTTCAGGCACATCTAATACTATGCAGGGAATAGTTCAGGACCTTGTCTGCAAGAGAGAACCAGATTCATCTCAGGATCCAGAACAGTACTTTTACAAAGAGATTACTGTACAAATTAAACTTCTGATGAATTTAAACTTGACCTGGAAATGTGTCTAGACACAAATTAGGAATGAGCTGGCATGGATTTTGTGATAAAACTTGATTAATTTTCATAAGCATCTGTTTTTAACAGATTGGACCTGGCCTTATTGTGAAAATATTACAGAATGCTTTTAGTACATGACCTCTAAACTTAAAAAGAAAAAAAGCCAGTATATCAATTGTATTTGAAGAACACGATAGGGGCTTGAAACGTGCCAAACAACAGGGAGCAGGAACACTGTTTAACGAGAGCCTATTCTGGTGCTGGGTCCTTTACACACATGACATTATCCGTTCTTCATAGCAGCCTTTGAGGTAGGTTTTATTGTCCCCATTTTATAGGTGGACACCGAGGTGCCCGAGGTCCCGCAGCTAATAAATAAACCCAGGCATGTCTGATTCCAGAGCCCATGCTCTCTCCTGTTCACTAGGGTGCCTTCCAAGAATCAAACCCACGCTTAGGCTCTTAAATGGCAAGAAGTGCCACACCCGTCCTACAGAAATCATGTCCAGGGGCACCACATTCTTTTTCTACCATAATGCCTAGCTTATCAAAGCAAAATTTCAGTATCTGTTTCCAGCTGGTCTCAGGTCACAAAATCTGCAAGTTAAGCATATTAATAAAGGCTTGTGAGAGTACCCCAACCTCACTGCAGTACGACTGTGTAATATAAACATGTATTATAGAAACAAGAGCTCAGAAATCCATTTTCCACAGGTGTTACCTACACATGTCTGTTCTTGCAACATTCATTATTCTTCTTGCAAGGTAACTCCGCTCGGCCCCGAATGTGCTTTCATCAAAAGAATGCTTTGCTATAGGACCTAGCATGCAAAGACAACCAACTCAAATAGAAGTTCAACTATTCAGGATCCTGACACACTGATCTATATAACCTGTTCTGCATATTGTGGTTTTAAACCATGTTACAATGATAACCCTAATAATAATTTGTATCCCAGCAGCGCCTTTTGGTAAGAAGCTCAAACAGCTTTGTGGCTATTGTCTCAATAATCCTCTTGCCATCCCTCTTAGTTGGTAAAGAGAACCAGATACATTTTCCCTTCACATGCAAGTTACTCCCTGGGTGACTGGCAGAGGGGTGCAACAGACCATTCAGTGCACGTTAATGATCCAACAAATAGTTTTGTTTGTTTGTTTGCTTGCCAGAATGTCTGCAATCTTGTTTGGTTGTGTTTTGTTGTCAAATATAAAACCCAAACAGAATCAGAATTTCCTGGGAAAAATTAATCAACTCAAGAGTATGGGCTTTACTGTACTCAACATGTGAGTGTTCACCTTAATGCCAAAGATGGATGGTCAGGTCACAAAATAATTTCACTGATTTGTTCATATATAGAGACTGATGGCATTTGTTAGAGAGCTTTTGTTGCCCAAAATGATAGAAAAATGTATTAATATTCTGTTGGATAATCTTCCCCTGACTACCACCCTTCCTGATAGCTCTTGAGGCCAAAGAATTATTGAAACAATTCATTAACCAGTGTTTTCATATGGAAGTCAGGAATAGTGAGAATATAGAGTATTTCACAGACCATCTAAAAATATTTTCTTAGGCACCATTGCAGTGTTACACTTCTCTTCATACTACATAACTACTTTATTTTTAAAGGAATACTGGCTGCTCTGTGTGTGTGTGGTGTGTGTGTGTGTGTGTGTGTGTGTGTGTGTGTGTGTGTGTGTGTGTGTGTGTGTGCGCGTGTGTGTGTAGAACACAGAGGTCATCTGTAAACTGGGATCCTGTTAGCAGACTCAGGGAATAAGATGACAAATACCTTGCACTTGTCGAGCGCTCTGTGTTTCTGTTCCCACCTCTTCTTTCCCCTGATAGAGAAAAGAGGAACGAGAAGCCAAATCACTATTATCTGCTTCCTTGTGCTCTTGTTTGCTTCTAGACATCATCTGGTTGGTCTTAGTCCACTCTGAAATAGAATGGCTGTGCTTCATGCTGCTGTGGACACATGAGAATGCTGCTTCTAGTGAAGTCCTTTTCAGTCCATCTCTCTCACTGAAAAGATTATGGTTGACCTTTAAGACATCAGGGCAATGAGCACAGTAAACCGAGCAGTTAGGAGACTGAAGCAAGAGGATTCTGAGTTCAAGGACAGACTGGAAAAACAAGGGATGGTGGTGATGTCTGCTGTGGGAAGGACTGTGTCCTTCTTAGAAGAGCTCTGGGGTCTCTTACACTGAGCCAAAGTCATAGAAGAATGAACTTGCAAATTTCTGCAGCCTGGGGAATAAAAAATGACGAGGGTCAACATTCCAGCGTGTGCAAATCATGTAGGCTGCACAGGTATATTATTTCTTTCAGAAACTATTAAAACTTCATGCTTAACAAGCCCTATTTAAAACATTGTCTCTTGTGCTAGGAGTCAGTGGAGCTCAAATGTGTCTGTGGAATTCTGTGCTCGAAAATGCCACAAGCCATTGCTTAATAGAAACATCAATCTGATGTTTGGAACGCTCTGCTGGTGCCTGGGCTTTGTGTTTGAAACTGATAACTGAAAAAGCCACCCAAGTGCCCACTTTGGTCTCACCCACAGGGTGGCCCAAAGAAGGACACTTAAATGCCTACCACAGTCCCTTGACCCAGGGTGGCCAGAAGGAAGACACCCAAAGCACCTGCTGCAGGCGCCACTGCAATGGGCAAACGGGTGATGGAGACAGGAAAGATGGGAGTGTGTGGTGGAGAACCAGAAGAGAAGGGAAAGCTGAAGGGTCCATACACTGTGGAGACAGGTGGAACTGAAGTCTCGACAGCAGTGAGGAACAGCCAGATGTGAGGAGACCGTGGTGAGGTCCTGGCCCCAGCTGATGCCAATGGCCATGTCTGGGTCTGTGGTCCCGCTGCAGCCGGGGGTGGGGGGGCAGGTTGTGTCTATGTCTGTAGCCCAGTTACCACCAAAAGCCAGGAAGATATCTGTGGTGTGGGTTGCCACCTGAGACCATGTGGATATCTGAGGGCCATGCTGTCACAAGGGGACATGCTGATCTGAATGGTCTACACTGCCACCTGAGGCTGTGGGGACATCTGCTGCTGCCAGGGGTCATGTATGTGTCCATAGTCTTATGGCAAGAGGAGTCTGTGTTGATGACCCAGGTCTGTGTTACCACCAAAAGCCATGCAGATGTCCCTGGTCTGGACTACCAACTGAGGCACTATGCTGTACTGGTCTTACCCCTCATCAGTCACCACACTAAGGAGACCTGTCCCTGCCCCTCACCTGGACAGCACAGTAGAGATGACACTGATCCCTGATGGTGGGGGATGGGAGAAGCAGGAGCAGGAAGTTGACCCCACCCCTAGTCTGCTGAAGGATGGCTCGAGCAAGGGAGAGATGCCCTCCCCCTACCTCAACCCTTGACACTGCTGGCAGGCAGGAGAGCTGGCCCTGAGGTCATGAGAGCAGGAGAGTGATCCCTGCCCTTTCCTTACTGCAGCTCTCTGGAGAATGGGCCCTGCATCTCACCTGGGCAGCAGGATAGAGCTGGCCCTGGTGGCAAAGGCGTAGGTGATCTGGCTGAGGACATAAAAGCAGGAGAGCTGACCCTGCCTTTTGCCAACTGTGGCATTAGATGAGCTAGCCAGAACAGTGCTGGTGAGCTCACCATGGTGATGTGGGCCCAGGAGATCTGGCAAGCTGGCCAACTCAACTACCTTCCAGGTCTAGATCCAGGGGTTTGAGTTGGTCCACTCCATCATCTACCCCATCTATGATCTGCTGGAACACATGAAAGCTTATGATCTGCAGGACTTCCATAACACAGGGCAAGAGCAGGATACCCGAGAGGAGTCCTCATGAGGATGCAAATATTGATGGTGTAGCAGAAGCCTTAAAGCAGACCAATGACTCATTGCAATGAACATTTGCATTTAAAAAAAGTTTTTAAAAAATGATAACTATGTCCACAAAATGTCTGACAATCTAGATAGTCATATTATTGGTTGTGAGGAAACTTTTAACCGAAACAACATGCAAGTCTTTGAGCTCTTGAATTGTTTATCTTAGAAAAGCAGTATAAATTTGGACTGCTTTTCTGATTGTCTTTCTGACTGAAGACTCTAGAGGAGGGACTATATTACAGGATTTGCATTAATTCATACGTACTTATCAATAAGGATAGAGGTTTGCCCCCTGGTGAACTGGGTTTGATAATCACTCACAGACAAGTGCATTTATTCACTGTGAAGAACTGGCACAGTGCTATTGGGGTAAGAATCTAAAATTAACCATGCCGAAGAGGGTAGAAAGAATAGTTTTATGATAGCTGCATTATTCCTCCCTCCTGAGGTAGCGTACCTACTTCAAGTGCCAAGATGGACACTTCTCAGCACACGGTTCCCCCTAGGAGGAACTGAGAGTGTGGTAACTAAGCATCAACTTCCCAAACTGTCGAGGGTGCTACCCAGGAGACTAACTTCTCCCTTGCCCCACCCAAGATAATGACATCAATGTGTCTGAGTGGCTAAGAAAGGATGGGAATAGGAAAGAGACTTGGCACTCACAATAAACAGGCTTAAAATTCAATAAATGGCTACGATTGGCTGCTTCAAGGACTCCACCAGGAGGCATGCCTATGAGCCATGTAGGGAGGCTGTCATGCCTGTCAACACCTCTACAACTGGCCCATTGGTTTTCCCAAACACTTTGTATGCTACCCTTCCCCACCCTGTGGCCTTGTGGCCTCAGACAAGTCTACACCCCACCACAGCTGTAGGTGGTAAATATTATGGTTTTTTTTTCCAGGTGGCTCAAAAGCATATGCAGTCATCTAGTTCAGCTGTACAAGATTGGGTAGAGGCACACAATCTGTTATTTCAAGGAACTACTGTAGCACATGATTTTCATTACCTAGCATGGCTTTGCAAGGTTGAAAGAAGGCCTACTACCTTAAGAATCCTCCACAGTGAGCAGCAAGAGACATCCAGTGTGTGCAACCATAGAAAATGTGGATCTCTAAGTGGGTAATATTATCAAGACATATTTCATCTGTACCCAGTCAATGAAAACTGGAGAAATGAGTGACTTTACAAGTACAGAACAAAATATGGATTCTTTAAATATAGAAGAAAGAAACTCAAGGAACCATGGTGCCACCAGTGAACCCAGAGACTTTCCAGCAACTGATCCCAGAGAAATGGAGACATGATGTCTGGCAATTAATTTGAAATAATTATTTTTAAAAGACCTATAAGCTACAAGTGGCTATAGTAAATGTCTTAGGGTTTCCAATGCTGTGATGAAAGACAACGACCAAAAAAAATCTTGGGGAGGAAGGGACTTATTCAACTTACACTTCTACATCATCAAAGGAAATCAGGGCAGGAACTCAGGCAGGGCAGGAACTTGGAGACAAGAGTGGGTGTAGAGGCAATGGAGGGATACTGCTTATCGGCTTGCTCCTCATGTCTGCTTTCTTATAAAGCTCAGGACCACAAGCCCAGGAATAGCACCACACACAATGAGTAATGGCACTAATAAAAGTACCTAAACTTACGAACGAAAGTCCCCAAAACCAAAGAAAATCCTACCATCAGTGAGAATGTAGGTGACCCTAGATGACATTCTGCTTAGAGAAACAAGTGCAATTCAAAGACAGTTACTTATTCATGGCATATTAAAAATCCGTAAAAAGCAAGGGGTGCAGCAATAACTGTGAGAAGCTGGCATGTAGGGGAGCTAGATAAACCTGTTATAAGATGATCAAGTTCTGAAAAAAATCTCACATACAGCATTTTAACTATAATTAATGATTATGTGTTAAACACTTAGAATTTACTAAGAGAATAGAGTTTAGGTAATCACACGTACAAAGACACAGTAACTATATGAGATGGTAGATATTTGAATTAGCTTAATTATAGAAATCATTTCACAGTGTATTGGTTATATTATAAGATTCCCAGTGACGGGGCTGGAGAGATGGCTCAGTGGTTAAGAGCACTGACTGCTCTTCCAAAGGTCCTGAGTTCAAATCCCAGCAACCACATGGTGGCTCACAACCATCTGTAATGTGATCTGATGCCCTCTTCTGGTGTGTCTGAAAATAGCTACAGTGTACTTACATATAATAAATAAATAAATCTATTAAAAAAAAAAAAAAAAAAAAGATTCCCAGTGACTCATGTTATTTGGGGCTCAGAGTGTCAGAGGATCAAGTCAGTGGTTGCTTCTCCCCTGTGGTTTGAGTGGACCATCAAGGCAGCAGAGCATGTGGTAGAGGCATTCCTTCAGCTGATTTCAGACAGGAAGCAGAGATAAAACAAGAAGTTCATATGGACAAGAGACCCCTCCCCCTCAAAGATCTTCCCAGCTACCTACTTCCTTCAGGTACCTGAAATCTAAAGTTTCTAGAATCTTCCAAAATATCACTTATTGGGGATAGATGCTTTAGTACAGAAGTCTGTTGGAGGTTGGTTTCTATTTGAACCATAGCATGTAGTATATACATGTTTTAAGTATAATACTAATAGACCTTAGGTATTAACTTTCCTCAATCATATTTCAATAAAACAGAAGGAAACATTCACTTTGACTCCCCAAGTCTAGAGCTAGTCATGTTTACTCCTGGCTATCCATTCTAACCAATCTAAGGGACTGATGGTAAGACCACTTCCTCTGCATGTTCTTAACTCAATCTCCTTGAATCTTGTCTTCCTCTGAATGATTTGAACCCTGAAGTAACAAAATGACAGTGAAGCCATGTCCTCAATTCCTCACAACCTAAATTTAAGTCTGATCCAAATTTAACTTAAACTTGATTGGGCACAATGGATAATGTTTCAGACGCTAAAATACTTTACCTTATCCCAGAGTCGAGAAAGTCACTGAATCCTTTAACCTCTGTTAGCTCCAAGCTCCATTTTGTCCTCTATGCACCATTTCTATGGAAATATATTTAGATGCAAATGCCCACCTTTAGATGATGCTGAAATCAGAAACCTTGCGAATGACTTCACAAGATAATCAAACAGAAACTTGCAAAACCAACAAATGCATTCTTGATGTTGCTTCTGTTGAAAACCCTTAGTGAATGAAATCTAAACACAGCCAACAGTTAGATGGGATATTTCCAATGTGAACATTTTGACATATATTCTGGACGCATCACTTGTACACTTTTTTTCACCTCTTAGAATTTGGTGGAATTGCAAATTTTGTAGGAAGCAAATAGAATTATGTACATTGGAATCTAGTTTAGTGTGTAAGATGACAAAGATATCAACTGTGTTGGGTGCAATATACCATCCCAGTAAAGAGGGTTCCACCAATGGTTTTGCATCCCTTGGTCTTCCCATCTCCTAGGCTCTTTCCAGTAGTGACCCCTCACTGATTTGCCTTTCTTCTTTTCAGACTTTTTATTCCAGTTCCTCTCTGATCTTTCATTCCTAGTGCTACCTCAGCCATTTAAGCAGCCATTGCTGGTGATACTGATTCTCCCCTCCCCCTCCTTTCCTTCTCCTCCTCCTGGCCCCTCCTGCCCTGCCCCTGTCCCTTTTCCCCTCTTCTTCCTTTTTCCTTCTCCTTTTTCCTTCTTGTTTCTTCCTTCTTTTACTTTTCTTCCTCCCACTTCATCTTTCTCTCCCCTGTTCTCCTTCCCTCTTCTTCCTTCTTCATCCTGAACTTCACCACCTTCTCCATCTTCTTCTTCACTCTCCATCCTTGCTGGGTCCACATGATAGAACATTCTCCATCATCATTATTTATTTTTATTACCGTTTCCACTGTGTTCTCTTCCATGTCCTATTGTCATTTCCCTTGTTCAGAAATGTGTGCAAGCTTCTCACTGTTCTTTACGTCAAATCACACTTTATACTACCCCATATTTGTGTTGCCTTTTTAATTGTTTATTTGGTTTT
Source organism: Uromys caudimaculatus (assembly GCA_028551405.1). Taxonomy (NCBI): domain Eukaryota; kingdom Metazoa; phylum Chordata; class Mammalia; order Rodentia; family Muridae; genus Uromys; species Uromys caudimaculatus. Next base: position 63,690,770 of record CM052705.1, on the reverse strand, counting down.
TGTTTTATTTTGTTTTCAAGACAGGGTTTCTCTGTGTTGCCGTGACTATCCCAGAACTTGCTCTTCGGACAAGGCTAGCCTGAAACACACAGAGGTCCACCTGCCTCTGCCTCCTGCATGCTGGGAATAAAAAGGCATGTGCCACTGCTGCCCTGCTTTTGTTGCCTTTTTTAGTCTTCCCAAATGAATATATATGATGGCATCACATCTCTGTCACTGTGTCTTCACTCATCTTCTTTCTGCTTTGGATATCCTTTCCCCTCCTCTACAATCTCTCCTACCAGCAAGTCCAGATCAGGCCCCAACCTGAACTGAGATTTGTTGAATGACTTTGTCTTCACCAATCTTAAGACATAGACCAGTTGTGCAGTAATAGTGAACAGCATGAGGTAAGCAGTCCTAGTGGGACAGTGTCAAGACCAGTGTTCAGGAAATGCAACTTTAGGTTCATCGACCTCTCTGGAAGCCGTGTGTGTGTGTGTGTGTGTGTGTGTGTGTGTGTGTGTGTGTGTGTGTGTGTGCACGCGCGCGGGCTGGGAGAGTCCATAATTTTCATTAGGAGGAAAGGCAGGTAGGCATGTAAACCTGGCAGTGTTCACCTTTAACCAATTCCCGGTAGTAAGAGGGCCATCTGAGTCAAATCTTTACTAATAATTGAAGCAGTAATCAAGAGGAGGAGAATGTTCTAGGCAAGAAGAACACCATATGCAGAGTTGTGGAATATGAAAGCATATTTTATCTTGTACAACAGTACAGAGATCTGGCGTGTGGTAAATATGAGGGATAAGAGGAATCCAAGGGAGGGTTGACAAAGACAGAATATAAAATAATAAACCCATTTGCTAATACTGAAGGCCGGAAAGTGAACATTTTCCATATTTATATTCAAAAGCCTCCCGTTTGGTTTTGGATTCACAATGATCCAGGATGATCTCATCTTGAACAGTTTAATTTAACTATAGCTTGCTTGCAAAGACACTATTTCCAATTAAGGTCCAACTCACAGATATTAAGAGTTAGGACTAAGATACTGTGGCACCATTATTGAACTCAGTAAAGAGGTCAGTTTAGTTTCACGTGGAAAGGACATTAAGCCGTGTTTTAGGTGAGAAGGGGAGGCCTCTCTGGCAGTGCTGGCAGAGATGTGTATTTTCACAGGGGGAGAGGTCTTTAAATCTTGGCAACAGGATATGTGAAGGTAAACAGATTTCAGAGGTAAGGAGTCGGGTAGTAAGAGATATCTTCCCTGATAGCCAGTATTTACTCTGTGAAACAGAAGCCAAGATTATCAGCTGAGAGTAAAGAGACAACTTCAGAAAGGCAGTATGAAGTTTACAAATAGCACCTTTAAGAACGGATGAGATAAAGCAAGAACATCATTAAAGACTGTCACAGGAGGTGCGGAGCTTCCGTCCGGCATGGGAAACATACAGGTGATGGGGCACAGTTCCCAGGTCAGGTTGCCACTCCCAGGGGTTCGAGGAGCAGCGAAATCAGTTGGTGGGAAACTTCAGTAGATGATGGTTGACATGCTCATAGGCTGAAAGAAGTAATACTATGAAACTGGCTGTCCTACCAAAAGCAACCTATGTATTTAAGGTAGTTCCCATCAAAATACCCATGCTATTCTTCTCAGAAATAGAAAATAGCAATTAGATAGCTCAAGCAATCCTAGGCAAAAAGAATAATGCTAGAAGTACCACCATATTTGATTTTAAGTTATACTACAGAGTCATAGTAATAAAAATCAGATGCTTCTGGCACAAAAACAGGTATGTAAATTGGTAGAACACAATAGAAGACCCAGCTATCAACCCACAAAGCTACAGTTAGCTGATTTTGGACTACAAAGGTCGGTCCTTTTAACAAATAGTATTAAGAAGCAGGATACCTAATAGGTGGAAGAACAAAACTAGATGCCTATCTTTCACCTCACATAAAATCAACTATAAATTGATCAAATACCTTATGCAAAGAACTTAAATTCTAAACTCTGAAATTCTGGAGGAAATAAATAGAGAAAAGACTTCAAGATCTGAACATAGAAGGGATTTTATGATAAAGACTTTAGTCACTCAGGAAATAGTGCCAACAACTGACAAACAGGACCTCATCAACATTCTCAAAATGTTGTTCTGTGCTTCTGTACATCAGGGGACAGAGTCAAGTGAAGGGGACAGGTCTGCAGAATAGAAAATCTTTATCAAATTTATGTCTGATAAATGATCAATATCTAGAATGTAAAATACTCAAAAAACTAAGCCATACAAATGGAACAACTCAATCAATAAATCAGTAAATGGACAATTTGCAAAGGGTGAAATAGAAACAGCCAATAAGCACATTGAAGATTCTTTAACGACACCAACCACCAGAGAGATGCAAATCAAAACCACATTGAGATTCTCTTATCCCAGTCAGAATGTCAGTCCCTAAGAAAACAAACAACAACTAATTCTACATGGGATATAGACAGAAAGAAAGCTTTATACACTGCTGGTAGTACTCTAAACTAGTCTGCCCACTATGGAAGTCAGAATGGAAGTAATCAACAAACAAACAAAAACCTAAAAATAAACTTTCCGTATGACCTGGCTATACTACTCTTGGCTATTGCTCAAGGACTTCAAATGAACATATCACAGAGACACTTTCACATTGATGTTTTCTGCTGCCCAGCTTGCAACAGCTAAGTTATGGAACCAGCCTAGGTGTCCAACAACGGAGGAATATTCACAATTGGACTTGCATTATGTCAGTTTCAGGAAAATGCACTCAACTGGAGACCCTCATAGTATGTGAACCAGTGCAGTTTCAAAATGACAAATAGTAAATATTTTCTCTCATTTGTCATTACTAGAGTTTATATAGTCACATAAGTCAAAATCTCCATAGAGAAGGAAAACAGAAGAGAAGGTGAGGACATAGAACATAGAAGAATGAAGAGGACATTTGTTCAAACAAAGAAGAGGAAGTAGTGGGAAAAAAGGAAGGCAGGGGTACATGGTGGATACACCCAATCATTCATATATATATATATATATATATATATGAATTTTAATTATAGAAATTAAATTTATAATGGTACACATTAAGATCTTAAAAATTAATAGGTTGTAAGTTATGCTAAAAAAGAATAGGAAAATATATAAAAATAAGACCAAAAGAGAACTAACAAGCAGTTCCAGTCGTCCTGGGTGAGTGTGAGAGATGAGAGGAGCTGATGTAGATGAGGATGAGAGGACAGAACAAGGCAGGAAAATGAGGCAGCCTGTCCCCAGGGGTCTCAGTTTCAAGAGATACAATGCCTAAGCCCTGGGAACAGGATGCTAAATTGACTTCATGTCCCATGAACTGTGGACAGTCTACTCAGAAATCGCTGGTAGCGGTGAACACTGGGAGAAAGCAGTGACGGTCCTTTTACTTGAGAACAGGAAAGAACAGTCACTTTGTAGTTGTTTGTTCACGGCACATAAAACCATTGTAGGGAGGGTGAGCATTAAGCATGATATCTGCATATATGAAAATGTCACGTCAAGACTGAGTAATCTAAGCTATTAACATGCATTAATTTCTAATAACACTGTAGGAACTGTATTAGTTTCCTTTTTGGCTCTGGGATGACATAACACCATCAAAAGCAACTTACAGAAGGAAGGATTTATTTGGGTTTCCAGAGGGTGGGTCCACAGTAGTGGAGGAGGTATGGTGGTCTGTGGCCAAAGTAGGTAGCCGAGAAATCAGATCTATAACCACAAATGTGGAGCAAAGAAAGAGAACAGGAAGTTGGATGAGGCTATAAACTCTCTAAGTCTGCCCCCAGTGTTTCCTCCAGCAAGGCTGCACCTCTGCATAACCTCCGCATAACCTTCCCGTAACCTCCCCACATGGTGGCACCCAATGAGAACCAAGTGTTCAGTTATGAAAACCTATAGATGATATTTCTCAATTGAACAACTGCAGTGACCCAACTGGTAGGAAGAAGAATGTATTGGGAATGCTTCCTGAAGACAGCGTACCTTGAGATGAACCTTGAAAGACTAAGGGTTTACTTGAATATAAAAACAAAACAAAACAAAAACTAAGGAAGAAAAGGCTGGCTGTCTTTTAATGGGAGTTTGGGTTTTATGCCATTCATTCAGCCTTCCAACTTTGCTCTCGTGTCTCTTCTCTTCCAGCAACCTCAAGAGTGGAAAAGTTCTCCTTCTCTGGGTCGCCCAACACCAAAGCCAATATCTCTCTTTTCACAAGCAAATTTCACTATTTTTAACTCAAATATGTGTCAATTCATAAAATCATGTAAATTAGCTGTAAAAGTCATGTCTTCTAGATGGCTGAACAGACTTTCCATCCCTGTCTCCTTTAAGTGGTATATAAGATCTAATGGTGAATCTAGTTAAGTCACCTGGGAGCCCAGGAGCCAATTTTAAGTATAAGCCTGAGATCTGCTCATCCACTCCCCTTTCCCACTGTTGATTCCCGGACAACAGTCACCCTTCACCAAGCTGAACATCCTGGTTTTATGACTCCTATGAGAATCAACTTCAAACAGTTCACTGGGAATAAGCTGTTGTCGAAGGAACTCTGTGCCACTCTTGTGTTCATAATAAGACCCACATACGTAACAGTTGTTATATTTATCAAAGCAGTTATTCTACAAAAACAAAATAATATTGTGCACGAGTCCCATTGGAATAAATTTAATATATTTAATAAAATTTAATATAGCTTCATTAAAATAGTTGAAATGCGGGTATTTTCAGCAACAAACTTTTTATTTTACTTTGTAGCGGTTTGTATAGATACCTTGGCATAACAGTTGACACAACACAACACATATCCCAGAGGAAAAATGGTTTCTAGAGTTAGTCATCCTCAAAGGCCTGAAGATAATCTGCAATCTTATTTTAACTTTTTGGGTTTTGTCTAAAATTCTACTTTAAAATAAATAACATTTGTTAGTTATATGGATACAAAATCTTCTGTCCCGCCTAGAATTTGCAACTCAGAACAGTTGTTATTAAAATCTCTGTAGCTTATTATCTAACCTTTTCCTCTTAATGGCTTTCCCTGAGAGTGATCAGAGGAAATAATCTTACTTTTTCTGCCTTTTAAAATAGTGTCTCAAATGTCACAAAGATTAATGTTTGTTAATATATAATCTGAAGCAATGTATAGAAACCTACAATATGATCAGAGGGATCAAGAACATATACACCTACAGAGTAATTAATCATATCTTTAGAATGTACCAATGTTAAATTCTTTCTATATATAAAGTACTTGATAAATTAAACAACCAAATCTTCTTATGTACAGAAACCTGGAGTCTAATAGACGGCATTATAACAAGAACACAAATCACTACAATAAATGGCAGAAAGTGACAGGTTGCTTAAAGAACACATAGAAAGCATTCCTAGAAATTTTCTGTGTAAGGGAAGGAGGGAGGAGCCACTGGAGCTGGCAGCTGTGAGGCCTTCAGCACCTGCTCCGTGGAGGCATGCATGTTAGTCCAAGACATTTACAAACGTGCATCACGGGGGCACTAAACTCACCTCACATTTACTGACGAAGCATCAGTGAATGCCTTTGAATCTTACTACACTTCTGTCTCTCCCCACTGTTATGTGGAGTAGAGGGGTGTGTATGTGTGTAATATAGTGGTGAAATTGTGTGTTGTGGAACCACAAAAAAAGTTGTTAGATAAATTCCTCAGCTTCTCTAAGATTCAGTCTTCTTATCTCCCACGCATTGATAACAGAATTCTGTTTAAGGAATTATTCTTAGGACTCACAAAAGTGTACCCATGGTGCATCTGATGAGCTTTAGACCACGTGACTGTTCTGTTTTCTACTGGTGCACTGCTTTTTGTCATCACAAGAATCTGAAAACTGTGATCAAATCTATATTTTAATTTTTAATAAAATAGTTACACATAATATTTTGTCAATTGCCATCTTTTAATTTTAAATAATTTGACCTCTCAGGACAAAGGAATAAATAAAATAAACATATGTATTTTTCTTTTTTAAATCATTTAAACTAAATATTCAATAATTATGTATTACTTTGACTCTAAAGCTTCCCAACTTATTCCCTTTGAGATCAGTGAAATCTGAGAATGAGCCGAGTGTGGAGCACTCACCCACCACACGTTCTGTTTCTGACTTAAGGATCATGTGCCCTTCAGTGTTCTCCCCAGATAAACAGTGTTTGATCAGACCTTAGTGACATGGTACTTTATACGGTGAGTTTCCCATCCCAGCACTGTCTGCTAAGACTAACTCATCACTCAACTAAGACACAAACATTCCACTTGTTTAGCTACACAGTGACTGATTTTTTTTTCCATCTCAAAATCTGTCATCATGCACAGAACCAGGCAAAGTATTTAAAGTTTATTTTGAAAGAACATGAAATCCCTGAAGAATGCTAGAAGATGTGAAATACTTTTTAGTTTGCTCTTAAATGTAAAATATCCTTTCTTAGCATAGTACCTCAGTAGTAAAGAGACCTCTTACCTAATTTTCCTCCTGAAGAGTGTTGGGTAATTACAATTTCCTAGTTCAGAATATCCTTTTTTAGTATGCATAGTGAAGACAGAAATTTGTATAGACAATGGCTGTGCTAGTTTAAAGTAGGTTTTTTCTTTTCTTTTTACTGCTCTTTGGATTGAAACAAAGGAAGATGCAGTTTTGATCGTTTCCATTCCCAACAGTAACCTAGATTTCTCACCCCAAATTATGTAACACTGAACTGCTAGAGAGCTGTGCAGGAGAGTCCCGGCATTTGCAGATTTAACACTCTAGGTTTTGAATATTTGCAATCGACCATGAAGGTTTGTGATGTGTTAATTGGCAGTTTTGCTGAGGTTCAAATTCGAATCATATGTACTTTGAACCCAGTGAGTGACTGAGGACCTGGTGGGTTAGCCCCGCAGCCGCGATGCCGCCTCTCTCTTCGCTCAGACTGTTGTTGCTGATGCTGTTACTGCTGTTCTATTTTTCCTGGCAGGAAGCATCTCCTAAGTGATTAAAAACTTGTTGTCTATGAAAAAGTAAAACAGGTCATCATATGAAAGGCCAAACATGGAGCTTCCAATAAAGTTTGCTCGGTTTGGGGAAGTGATGTGTTCTGAGAAGAAGTTTCTCAGTGAAGATTATGGGTAAACAAAGCAGTCTAGATAACTGCTTCTGTGACCATGCATTTGGACATTTTGTTTTTCATGTCATTGGCTTTATCCCTTGCAACTAGCATGGACACATCTATTTCAGATGCTCTGGATGAGATTTTTAAGGACTAACATATTTTCCTGGCTTCGCTACATTTGCAATACGTCTTCTGAGCCTCAGACAAAAGTCCCATGAGGGCATTCAGTGCAGGACTTTGCTCTGAAGAGCCCCACAGGGTTCATGAGCTATGTGTGCATCATGCCTCTGCAGTCCTGAAGCAGCACAGTCGAGGAAAGTGAGGTCTTAGGCTTCAGCAAACTCTCCCATTGCTTGACTGTAAAGACGATCGATCCTACACTGAGTGCTGCCCTGAGCTCAGACTTTTGCTCATTTCCACTAGCATCTACCACACCAGGGGAAAGCCAGTGGTCCTGAAACACTACACTGTGCATGACAGTGTGTTCTTATGATGTGTGGCATGATAAGAATCAGTTCTTGCAAGGCTCGTGTTCTATTTAAAGGGCTATGTATTTATTAATACATTTTGTGTCAAATGCATTTTAATGAAACTACAGATAGTAATCAGTGGTTTTGGTATTTATTATTTCTTATTTGGCAAGATTAAAATCTGGTAACTTTACATAAGTGTCTCTAAAGTTCTTGAAATTTTTCTTAGCTTGGAGTTAAGTACCTTATACATGGTTCTAAGGCTATACAGAAAGACTCTACATCTAAGTAAGGGATGGACTTCTTAGGATCCCTTGAGATTGTCTTCACAATCAGGAATAGATACAGTGTAGACCCTGAGATTCTTTTACACAAAAGCATGTGAGTCCCTGGGTTACCCTTAAGCCCATCTCCTCTAGTTCTGTGCTTCAGCGCCACTCAAACTATTGGGCCAGCTGTGTTTACATATCTCGAGCCATTCAAAGCAAGTGATCTTTGTTCCCGTAACAATGGAGGGAGGAGCACTTCGTATTCATAAGCACCATCAAAACATCCATTCTTGGCTTTCACCCAAAAATTACAATTGTAAAAATAAGATTGAGTCAGTGATTTATTTTGTATTTTGCCTGTGTAATGTTTGCATTTCTGTAAGCCATTTGTGGTATTGGAATAACGCTCAGAATGGAAAATTAAGAGAATTGGGCAGTAATTTTTTTAAAAGCATATTAAAGTTTACATATAGTAATCGTGCCAAAGACCAGATGAATTGCCAGATAACAAAACTTGCACTACCTCTCAAGTGGTCCTTGACTACCTACATCTTCACCTGCTTCACCAGACGGACTGTTGATGTATTATCAGCTGGTGTGGAGTGTGTGCAGCACCTAAGCTCTGATCCACAGGTAGGGGTCTTTGTATTTAGGTTTACTTGATAAGGAAAATAAGTAAACTAGCCTTGCATTGAAGCATAAGGTGGACATCAGTATAAAAGTTCAACAAAACAGAGAGACAGAAAATCAAGATGGCTACATGATTGATAGACTATAACCAACAATTTTTTTCTTTTGATTTCTTTGTGACCCTAGCTCTGTAGACCATCCTGGCCTTGAACTCATGGAGTTCTTGCCTCTGCCTCCCGAGTACTGGAATTAAAGGCATGTGCCACCACACCTGGCTGGCCAACAAAGTTTTAAGACTAGTTATGTTCATAACATAATTATGTATGGCAAAATGAAACACAGGCAGCCTCCAAAGCTACAATGTTCTCAGTATAGGCAACATAAGTAAGAAAGACATAAATCACATCTGATTTCCTCATAGAAACAGTTATATTAGAGGATTATATGCCTCACCAAGAGTCTGATGCCAACATTTTATAGAAATCACCAGAAATCACAAATAATCAACAACAAATGCTATATATACAGCAGAATACTTTCTGAAGTACCTATAAATGGAGCAGGGAATTTTGTCAGGTCCCAATCTTAGAGACCATTTCTACCCAGACTGGACTCTGCTGACTGAGTTGAAGGTAGATCCAACACAGTTCTCTAAAATATGTGGTCCCTGCCAGGCAGTGGTGGCGCATGCCTTTAATCCCAGCACTTGGGAGGCAGAGGCAGGTGGATTTCTGAGTTCGAGGCCAGCCTGGTCTATAGAGTGAGTTCTAGGACAGCCAGGGCTACACAGAGAAACCCTGTCTCAAAACCAAAAAAAAAAAAAAAAAAAAAAAAGTGGTCCCCATCAAGGACACAAAAGTCACTGATTTGATATAACAAGTTAGTGTCCTTTTTCACACAAAGCTCTAAAATAGGTTCTACAAGGAAGAAAATAACATTTACCCCAAAGAGATATAAGAGTTAGAAGTCTTAATTAAAGAAATGTAAAATATGCATGACTACATCATTTAAATAGCAGCACACACGGTCTTTCATATTCTTAAACCTGTCATTACTTTTTCCTGTCATGAACTCCTTTCTTGTAGAAAAATATAAGTATATGTATTTTTAAAAAATATTTAAAGCAGCTAAGCAAAGTTCAAGCATCCTCTTAGAAGAAAAAGGGCCATACAAACTTAAGTTTTCATTCTTGTTAGGCCTTCCGAAAACATAGAAACAATCCAAAAAACCAAGAATCATGTCCAATGCTTTCATCTTGAGATTTTGGTATTTTAGCTATGTTTCATAAAGTCTAAAACTCAAAATAATTTATCAAATGTTGATTGGTTGATGAAAAATGCCCAAATTCTGGGGGAAAAAAAACCTTCAAAACTGGTAAGATCCTTAAAACAGAAATTCTTGGAAAGCCATTGAAAACTCCCTCAGAGTAAAGTCCTCTTGCTGGTGAGAATATTGAAGAGTGAGAGCAAATGTGCCTGCCCTACTCATTCCCAGAGAGAGGCAACAGCTGCCACTGCTGGGAATGGAATAGAAAGCCCTGGAACAGCTCTGCAGAAGACTAAAGTGGCCTGGGCCACATTGTCTAGAGAGCCCCACTGTCTAAGGAGTGTGTGTTCTCTCAGCTTCCTCAGAATGCAGGACCATCTGCACTCCTCTCAGGTTCAGATGCAACAAAACCAAGTACCGTTGCACCAGCCTACCCCACAATGCTGTGCGAGCAAAATATTACAATCTAGCACTTGGGATTCTTGCACCTGGGAGCAATGATTACAGCAGCTACCCCTTTCTAGGTTCTTATCGAGAGACACACACTACTTTGATTCATGCTCTATTTCATACTCTAAGCAACCCAGAGCTTCTCTTACTATCTTACCTAATAGATGAATAGATTAGAAGCAGTTAACCCTGTCACAAGAGCAAGATATTTGCACCCGGATCTTCCATTCAACTGAAATCAATCTGCAGCAATTTTCCCCAGCATGAACACAGTATTGATGTAACAAGATTTCTCCGGACACGATGAGAAAGTCTGTGTAAGTCAGAAGAGATGGTAGGAATGGAATAAGAAAGATACACAGAAAAAAGTGTCATTAATATCCCTTTAAAGCAGTCTTTAATAATTAAATATAACCAAAGTGGGAATCAAGCTAAGTCATTGTCACTTTGGTGAGCTGGCTTTTTTTTCCCCCTTTGTTATTTTAAAGCTTTAAAGTGACCTGCCTGCTGCCCACCACAATCCTTTTGCCGGTGACACTGATGTAAGGCGGTGCCTCTCTCTCTCTTTCTCTCTCTCTCTTGGTTGCTCTTTCTCAAGGCACAGCTGAATCACCCCTTTCTTGATTAAGAGGCTTGGACTAGGGCCCCTCCTCTGCCATTTACAGTTGTTTTACAGTGGTAAAAGCCTCTAAGCAATGGCAATTTCCAGTTTGTGATTCCAGGGCCACAGAAATGTGAAACGCCAGTCAGGAGAATGCTGCAGGTTCTTAGAGGGAAGATCTTCAGGCTGCTACATGTTTTCCCAAACTGCAGAATTCAGTGAAACAATGCCATGGCCTCAGCCCAGATGTGAGTCAGGCCTACAAAGCCCTGGTCACAGTAGTATCTGCAGTGCCAGATGTCCAGTGTAAGAGGGTTAAGACTGCAGATCCAAAGCATGTTTTGCCACCTCCTTAGTGAGACAATCCTTCGTGATTACCTCATTACTCATCACCTCCCGGCAGATACCATCAGACTTGATTTGCTGAGCTAGAAATCCGTTTAGGTGTCATGTGTCAGCTAAACAGGCTTAGTTACAATAGAGCCTGATTAGTTTTCACCTTGGCCTCATAAAATGTGGCATATGTATTAGCCTAATGGATTAGAAGGCAAAGAGCATTCACTACAGAAGTGAGGAAGTGTGCTCCTGGGATTTACAGACTCCATCTTCAGTGCATCTGACTCTACTCCAACTGTTCAAGATCTGAAGGCCTTTTTCTTCCCAAAATAAGTAGCTTCATATTCATCCTTCCAATTTTGATGCTGGCTTTACCAAAATGCATAGCAGAATTTAGGGAATGTATCTCCCTAACCCTTGGCAAATAGGCACTACCCCAGTATAAGTAAAGAGAGTCTTATACATTCTGACTCGAAATGATTGACATGCAGCTATCCTGTGAGGCCAGAACCAAGTCAAAATAAAGGCTCCGGACTCACTGCAATGGGTCTATGCAGAATGCACAGAGGCAAAACTTCCCAGTGGGTAGCATTTGCATTTGTGAAGTACATTCTTCTAAATATCATGCAAAGCTCCAGATAGCATTAAAAATAATCTCTGATCTAAAAATAGGAAGCCCCCACAAGAATAACCAACATAGGAATTACCAAACATAAATAGAGAAATTAAGATGGAGCTCCAAATAACAAATGAGCATGGGTGTTTTCAGTGCGCCTGATGTTAGGCTGCAGCTGTTTATGCTTAGAGCTCCATCAGTTGTGGCACTCTTGAACTGAATATTACCCCACAGTATTGTTTTGAAAATGCTGACAAGAGAACCTGAGTAAAGTATGTAACATATTTCTGAGTGCCGCATATTGTACAGAATGAGCTATAAGCATGACCTCAGGTAACCTTCATGTCAGACTTTACAAGGTCCCCTTCTTGCACGCAAGAGAATTCTGTCTTCAGATCTTACAGTCTGTCTAAAAAGTAAATGGTAGGCCCTTGAGTCAAACTCTGGGGAGCATGGCTGCAAGACTTGACCCTCTGCACTCTGCCATACGACCTCTGCAGCGCTGGAAATATGGATTTGTGGGCAAAGCAGAGCAGGTAATAGGAGCATGTTAACTCAAATCCCAGTGGCCAGAAAGTAAGATCGATTCAGAAAACAGAAAATGCCCTGCTTGGAGTAGGAGCTTGTCGAAAAGAGATAGGAGATAATCTGGGAAAGAGATTCAGGCCACAGTAGGTCTGAGAACCCTGGCTGAGAATGGACACTTCACTTCCTACGAGTGGCAATGGGCCATCAGAGACATTTGAACAGGGCAGCCATATGACCAGAGCCAAACCACTGGTTCACCAGTTTTACTATCTTTGTTCAAATGCACTGCAGGAAATACACTTTCAAGTGGCACCTGGTACAAGCATATTTAATAACACGTATTTTAATGGAAACAAAAATGTAAAAGCTATTAACCTTCCCCATCTGCAAGATACTGACATTTTGTGAAATTTTTTTCTGTCCTATTATTTCATCTTCAGTTGATTTTTAAAACCCACTGAATAGTAAGGGTTAGATTATGATCAGTAGAAATGGAATGAGACAGGGTAACCAATTATAGGCTATATGGGAAGAATTTGATTTGGGACCTGCTGGCATTTTGGCTACAAGGCTGATTCTCTAAAACATATCTGCAGGGCAGTGGAGAGGACGAACTGACAGCAAGTGTTTTGCCTCTGTGTTTTGCCTCTGTGAACTGACAGCTACCATCTTCATGGGAAAGTGAACAATGTCCACATGACAGATGGCTACAGCTCAAGGACAGGCCTTCGTGAGCACACGTGCTGGGAGTGACAAGGCACAGGGAGGGCTGCGAAGACAACCCACTCCTTCTTTCTGTTTTGGGTTTTTGTTGTTGTTTTCTTCTACTCTAGTACAACCTGAATTTTCTCGGGCCACAGCAGAGTAGAAGCAAACAGCAATAAGAAGTGTTAATGTTCGCTCTCTGGTTCTTGTCCACTAAATCTCTGGTGGTTTCAGTTGTCTTTTTTTTTTTTTTTTTCCGAGACAGGGTTTCTCTGTGTAGCCCTGGCTGTCCTGGAACTCACTCTGTAGACCAGGCTAGCCTCAAACTCAGAAATCCACCTGCCTCTGCCTCCCAAGTGCTGGGATTATTCAGTTGTCTTTTGCTGAGAAATGAGCTACCCCAGAACAATAAATCTTCAAAGCAACCATGTCATTCGGTTCAGTCCTTTGTGGGTGAGGAATTCTGGGAGAGCTTGGCTAGGTGTAGCCCCTTAGCTCCACATGGACCACTGAGGCAGCTGGAGCTTAGTGATGTCATTCAACAGTTTCTTTGCTTGCAAACTGGTCCCTTGACACTTCACTCTGTTTGCATGGGGTCTCACCCTCCTTAGAGCATGGCCACCTCAGCATCCCCTGTTTTTACACATGGTGCTTCAGAATACCAAGAATAAGCATTTCAAAAGGCAAGGAACAGAAGTTTCCACTTGCATAAGGCCTGGATATTGGTCCTGCATAATTTTGTCCAATATAGTAGTCAAACTTGTCACAGAGTCCACCCAAATTTGTAAAGAAGGGCTGCGGGCATTCATGCCTCTCCACCAGTCTTCATGAAGGTTTTCATTTAAAAAGCAAGATGACCGGTACCTTACAGCCAACCATCCTATTCTCCCTTCTCCTTCTGAGCTGTGTAGAATGGCATCTGCAACTCACAAATCTAAGTGGAGAATCTTTGTACTCGCCCTACTAGGCGTCTTCCATATAAACAGTATTTTAGGACTAGGAGAGCACTTTCTCTCCTTTCAGTGACACCTGTGGTTGTTTATGTTCCTGCTTGTGGAATGTGTAATATTAGACTACTACCTGAGCTCCTGGAGATCTGAATCCATCGGAGCCATGCTGAGTGATGTCGCCCTTTTTCTGTCTCTCTTTCTATCTCTGTCTCTGTCTCTGTCTCTCCCTCCCTCCCTTCCTCCCTCTCCCTGTCTCTCTGTCTCTGTCTCTGTCTCTCTGTCTCTGTCTCTCTCTCTCTCTCTCTCTCTCTCTCTCTCTCTCTCTCTCTCTCTCTGTGTGTGTATGTGTGTGTGTGTGAGTACTGAGAATGAATATGGAATCCTTACAATTACCTTTGTCTCCAAGCAATATATCATGGAAAATACATATGAAAATTACTCTTCTTAGACCGTTTTTTCTTTTCTCCTGAATTATTTCTGTTTATAAATCATGGCTGACCCCAGGACACAATTTCTATTGCAGGCTTGGTTGGAGGGGAAATCTCAGTGAAAGGTAGCCGTCTACCCCAGAGCCATGACCTTATCACTGTGTAAATGGGTGTTCCTGGATGGTTATAGATAATTTTTTTTTCTCTGAAGACTGCTATGTCTGTGGTAAAGGGCGTGATATTTGCTTTCTTTGGTCTTCTGAATGTGCTCCCGTGTGTTTGGTTTCTACATGAGCAACACCTTCTAGTCAAGCAAGGACACCACGGCATAAATGAAAGTCTATGTCAAGTTCCCACTTCCCTCCACCACCAGTGATCAAGATGATGGAGCAAGAGTTTATTTTCTTTAATTTTCTAAAGTTTATTCATGCATTGCATAAAATGGGTGTCTTCCCTATTTATATGTCTGTGCACCACCTGTATCCTGGTGCCCGAAGAGGGCAAATGAGGACATCCAGTCCCCCAGGACTGGAGTTACAGATGGTTGTGAGCATCCATGTGGGTATTAGACATCTAACCTGGGTCCTCTGGAAAAGCAGATGGCTCTTAACATCTGAGCCATCTCTCCAGCCCCGGAAAGTATTTCTCATCCAACACAGCAACTCAGTGTCCTTTCTGTTCTCAATGATGGAGGTCAACCAATTATCTCCAGCACCACCTGGGCTCAGCGGAGTAGCACTCTAAATATTTGTTAAATAAAAAAGAGAGAATGAATGAGTGAATGAAGAAAATGAATGTAACACTCTGTAGTCATCCCAGAGAAAAATCCATACCTGGGCCTCTGTAGTAATAACTAGACACCACAGCAGAATCAGCATACACAGTTGTCATTTGTTGTTTGGGAGTCTATACTAAGTATGCTTCAGTTAACATGCTTTACTTGTGTTTAAAATGACAATGTTCATCTTTGAAAGTCTGAGACTCACTCTCTTTGCTTGGCAGTATTCAGTTGCTTTTAGCAACAAGAGGATAACTATTACATGATGTTCACCTTATAGCATTTGTAACCTCATGTGTCATATAAACACCAGGTTCTATATCATTAATAGTGAGTTTATCTTTGCTAAACTGTCTGAATAAGTATGTTGGATTAACTCAAGATAATGGTGTATTCTTATGGTCTATTTTATGCTATAGACATAGGATAGTACTAATAGTTACTAAGGGCTTACTGGGTACCAGACACAGATGTAAGTTCTTTATTAACATTGTCTGAATTAATCCCCATAACAACTCACAGGCAGCCATGACATACCATCCCAATGACAGATACTTTTAGAGTGAAATCTTAGAAATACCCTTGTTCAAAGCTACATAGCTGCTAAGCAACAGAACTGGGATTGATCTAGAATCCAGCCCCTGATTCAAAGCTTGGCAAGGTTTGTGTTACCCTTCAGTCTCTGTGATAAAATACTTCAGGTGATTAGCTTTTATTAAAATGAGGAAAAATAATTCGTTTTGGCTCATGATTTCAAAGGTGCAGGCAGCTGATCCTTTTGCTTTGAGTCTGTGGCAGACATTACATCATGGAGAAGCATGTATGGGAATCCAGCATCTCAGGGCCATGGAGAAATGAAAGAGAGAAGAAGCAGCAGAGACTAACATGTCCTTCCAGAGGACTCTTCCAGTGATTTAATTTCCTCAACCTAAGTATCACTTCTTCAAGATTCGATAGCCACTGATAGCCGAGCAAACAGACTGAAGCCCGACCATCAGTACTTGGGCCTTTGGGGTCACTCAAAGTGAAGATTATAGCATCCACAGTATATTAGATCTGTGGCGAGTGCATATTTCAAACTCAGGTTACTCTGCAATGTTCAAGAAAACAGGAGCTTTCAGAATATTCCATGATACTGGCACTATTTACATCGTTTCAAATGTATGTGACTTTGGACAACTCTCATAGCAGCTGACTTTTCCTAGGCCCAGAGTTTCCACTGGTACTGGAGTGATGTCCACACAAGGGAGTAAAGGACACCTGTCCCCTGGCACTGTGACTGAGCTCAGATTCATTCAAAAATAGAACTGAGAAAGTACCTCAGGATGACTCAGAATTGAATGAACAGCTAACCTGGCATCTTACAGACAAAAGAGCCACACTCTATTATGACTTGTTAATGGTGTAATCAGTGTTCCTGTAGCAGGTGTGACAGGTCTATTGTGTTATCGGCTGGTGAGGGAGCACCTCACTTCTGTGAGAGATGAACTGACTGGTGGCATTACCTAGACCCCTCACACACACACCCCAATCTCTCCTAGCCTGATACTCGCAAAGATAACTTATAATCAGTCATGGCTATTTATAATTTGAAAGATTTCAATTGAATAAAAATAAACACATTGAGGGAGAGGCACTACACTTTGTCCACTCTTGTCTATATTCCAATTCAAAATAGTAATATAAACAGAATCTGGAAGCAGGGAGGAGCAAAAGAACAAGGTAAAATTGAGCCCAAATGTGTCTATACAGGATAAATAACCAGGAGTTAATAATGTGAGTTCATTGAGCCCTAGAGTCTTCCTTTTTATGATTAGATAATTTGATTAAACTTTTCTAACTGCTATATTAGTCTACATTTTTATATATCTTTTTTATTAGTATAGGCCTATTCCACATTCATTCTTAAGTTACTTTTATGCAAATATATCCTAATATCAAGAGACTAGAATGATGATTCATGAGCTGGCCCTTCTCCAACTTGCTGTGTGGCCTCCGAGAAGTCAGTGGATATCATTGAGTTGCTACTGTAGCTACATAAAGCACTTTATGATCCCCTGTGAAATTTTGTGGAGATTAACTGACTTTCAGTAATTGTTGCAATCATTTAGAAATACTATGTAACAGTCTGTGCATGGGAGTGAGAGGGAGTAAGCCAACTTTATGAGAAAGAGTACCAAATGGTTTGTTGGGTGATTTACTGTTGTTGTGCTTTTTTTTTTTTTTTTTGGTTTGTGTCTTTTGAGGGGGACAAATGAGGGAGTGCAACCTCTTCAAGGAAGTTGCCTGAAGTGAATGCTGTCATGAAGGACAAGTCTGGCACCAAGCAGGACACTAATGTGATATGTGCTCAAGAGAACAAATAGAGCCTGAGAGGAGCAGAGGCACACCCCCTGGTTGGCTGTGCCAACCTAAGCAAGGGGGAAACACTTAGGGCTTCTGTTTGGATGCACAAACTGAATGGAAGGCAGCATGTATAACCTTTCAGGAGATGAGGGCAAGGGCTGAGCTCCTCAAAGGCACAAGATGAAAGAGAAGAGGAACATCTCTGTGGCTGTAATTAAAGAAGAGCTTTTAACCCTGTCTAGACATAGTTGGTCTCAAGGAGCAACCTTTACATCCTCTAAGGATATGTAAATCATTTTGGCAAGAGTGAAAATCAATGATAAGAGAAACCGACCTCTTACTCCTTCACCTCCTCCATTTCCTTCTCCTCTTCTCTCTCTCTCTCTCTCTCTCTCTCTCTCTCTCTCTCTCTCTCTCTCTCTCTCTCTCTCCATACCCTTCCCCTTTCATTGCAGCTTGTTAACCAATAAGATTACAAAAATAAAAAATACCACGTTTGATACCTTGATACATCCTAATAGGTCATCACTGTCACCAGCATCTCCTCCTTCTACACAGTACATTGTATTTCTCTTTATTTCATCTCATGAAGATCATTTGAAATGCTACAGGTTTTTGACTGCTGTGAGATCATCTCCCAAGAGCATAGATCTCATGAATCAGCCTGTATATAGACAATGCAACTCACTTCATATTGATTTTTCCATTAAAGACACATTTGTATTGGTTCATTTATATTCACCTCAGTTTTTTTTTATGTAATATATGGTCCCACCAGTCTTCAGCATAGTAACTGAAGCCATTGAAACTGGACAAAGTTTCCACTGAAGATCTGATGAAGGTGAAGAAGCTGTAACCCTTCAGGAGCTTGTGGGATAACACCACTGATAATCTTTGATTAGGAACCTATGGGCTCACACCACTAGTAATTTCTGATTTAATAGCAAATATCATTTCAAGCACATAGGAATTTCTGGCTCTCCTCACCATCTAGGGTCTAGATTCCAGGCTGTTCAGATCTCAGTCTTATGCAGTTGCTTGTCTTCCTCGTGATGATGGTGAGCTCTTTCGTTGTTTTTCAAAATTCTGGAAAATTTCACCCTTAGACACTTTCCCTCCAGCGTCCTGAAATTCTTTATTCGTTTTGTTTTTTTCTTAAAATATTATAGCTCCTTCCCTTCACTTCTCTTCCATATTCATGGTTCCAGATAGAAAAGATCTCCTTTCCCTTTCCTTGAGATCCACTCTGCTCCATTGTTTTTCCTCTCTCCCTCCGTATCCACCCTTGATAGAGTAATTGAGAAGGAGCCAATACCCTCTTAAAAACACATCTTGGCATACTATATCATCAGTAGATAAAAAAGAAAAAAAGAAAAGGAAAAGGGTTAGATGGGAGGTGAAAAGGTTTACCACAAGATCACATGTGAGGTAGCGCTCTGTTCCAAGATGCTTCTGACTAAGCTACTTTCTGTAAACCAGACACATCTTGGGTATTTAAGCAAACTCTCAAGGAGTCTGTTTGGAGCTATCAGAACCTTCCTTACAACAGGCAGAGAACTATACCAGTGTTTAAATTTTCACTTCCACTAAATTTCAGAGATAAAGCTTCTCCTTGCCTAATAAAACAATGAAAAATCTATTATGTGCTTCCCCCAAAGCATTTATTCTGTAAGGTCTTCCTTCCTGTCTTAGTTTGGATTTCTATTCCTATGACAAAACAACATGACCAAAAAGTAACTTGGGAAGGAAAGGGTTTATCTAGTTTATACTTCCATTTTACTGTTCATCTTAGGAGGAAGTCAGGACAGGAATTAAAGCAGAGCAGGAACCTGGAGGCAGGAGCTGATGCAGAGGCCATGAAGGGATGCTACTTACTGGCTTGCTCCCCATGACTTGCTCAGCTTGCTTTCTTATAGAACCCGGGACCACCAACCCAGGGACCACACTACCCACAATGGATTGGATCCTCGCCCATCAATCACTAATTAAGAAAATGCTCTATAGCTTAGTCTTATGTAGGCATTTTCTCAAATGAGGTTTCTTCTTTCAGATAACTGTGGATTGTGTCAAGTTAACATAAAACTACCCAGCTTCCTTCTTTCCTTCCTTCCTTCCTCGCTCTCTTTTCCTTTCTTTCTTTCTTTCTTTCTTTCTTTCTTTCTTTCTTTCTTTCTTTCTTTCTTTCTTTCTTTTATATTGTTTTTTATAGCTAAAGAAACCAACCACCAGATAATTACTTAGTAATTTAGTTCTTCCTGTACTGGCTCTGCCAAAATGGGTGGTTATACAGAACATTGCCTGAGCCCATATCACAAGTAAGGCTGCCCCCACTACTCCTACAATATGACCCTCAGCGATGGGCCAGAAAATGGCTAGATTCTTTTCTCTGTACTCCAGGGGGTGGGGAGACACATGAGAGGAACACTGACTTATTTCTTGTGGTAACAATAAAACTGCCCTGGATATAGCAGTTAACTTTCCTAACTGCATCTGTCACTGTCATCTGGAACTGAGAGCTACATGCTGATTGAAATCACACAGTAAGGCATTTTCTGCTTGTGTTCTCTGAGAGATTCTGTAATCTTGGCATTTCTCCTTCTAAGATGTAGTTGTCTTCTCTGAAAAACAGACATAAGGTCACCTCAGGCCACAGGGCTCTAAAGAGAGCATGCATCCTGGTCTCCCCTGTAACAAAGATCGTCACACAGCAAAGAGGCATGGAGAGCATCCTTAGCTGGGTGGACTTGAAGATTGAGAATCTGAATTCAAGAAGCAGAATTTCCATGTCAGTTCATAAGAACTTTGAAATGAAGCTATTTACAAGGAAACAGTCTCTTTGCTTTTCTGCAAAAGAAACTGCACACACTGAATGAAGATTGCTCTCTTCAGACTCTGAGGACAACTTTGCTTAAAAACAAAAGAGGCCGAGACTAGGAAAGGTGCCCACTCAAAAGAGCACATTCAGTTGAAAAAGAAAACATTTCTTTAGGGATATGTAAACCAGGCCTGCTGGGGCACGTTTGTACTCAGAAGGCTCTTTGCAGTGTTTTGCTTTGTTTTTTTTTTTTTTTTAAATCTGTAAGGGTTCTGCACTGGGGGCTGGCAGGTCACTGAGGAAATGTCAACCTAAGACTCTTCCCAGAGCACGTGACGGTGTGACACAGAATGGCATCTCAGAGCCCATACTGAGTGTGAGAAAAAAAGAAACTGCATGTATCTGGTTGCTGGCCCAAACCCCTAATTCACACTCCAACCCTTGATGGGGTTAACTCATTCTTACTTGAAGTGGATCTCCTCAGAATCAGTCCGGTCTCTTCACCTTCTTTCTGTGTGCATCTAGTTCTCAAATGGAGGTTCCCAAGTCCTTGTCAGCCTTTGGGAACCGTAGTGTCTCTATTCTCCACTGAAAATGCCCAGGGAGTTACCGCTGTCTTCCTCTTCAAGACTGGCTAACCCAAGATGACTTTCATGGTCTAAACATGGCTAACCCAGAAGAGAGGAAAACTTGTATTTCTGCTTAGGTGATTTTTCCTTCAACACAAAATCTTTTCCAGTGCTCTATACATGCCCAGAGAGCTGACATAATTGGCTGTTCTGGCGACATCTGAAATATAAGCATCAGAAATGTTACTCCCCTTTCCTGGGTCATGCCCTGTGCCTAAAGCAAGGTTGCTAGGACCAAATTCTCAGATTCATCCTGACTAGACCTGCCTGCCTGGGGGTGGAGTATGATTTACCAACACAAAGCTAAGTGTTGCCACAGTAGACCCCATGAACTTCTAGCAAAAGTCTGAAAGCTCACACACCTAAGTCTGCCCAGCAACAAGCGATTCTTCAGCGACAATACACTGAGAGAGAAGAATTGGGGCTGAAGTGTGATTTTGGCTCTCTGTCCCTCCTGGAGCTCCTGCGGTCATGACTGAATAGCACTTTTCTTCCCATTAATGAGAAAGCCTGTCCATCCTGGGATCCATCTGCACCTTCCTGACCTGACATGCTGCGCTATTCTATGGAGGGCGTGCCTTATCCTGTGTGTGGCAACAGATGTTGATTCAGTCATTTCACCACTGGTGTGACTCTCACAGAGATCAACAGTAACCTTTGGGCTACAAAAGAGCTTGCTTTTGCACATAAACCAGAAATTCCAGGAGGAGCTACTGGCCGCTTGAATATCAAAAGATATTAGGTAACATAGTAAGAAAGCATAGCTTACCAATCACTAGTTCCATCACCAGCATTGTGTGTGCGTGTGCATGTGTGTGTGCGTGTGTGTGTGTGTGTGTGTGTGTGTGTGTGTGTGTGTGTGTGTGTAAGTTTTGGCTATAAACAGAATCTAGAAACCAACTGTGAGTCTGTAAAGGTTCAGGTTAGCTAATTTTTTTTTTTTTTTTAAAGTAGAGCCTTTACACCAGGAAGTACCAGAAGCCCCCCCCCCCCAAAAAAAAAGACTCAGCTAGAGGCTAGAGAGATGACTCTGCAGGTAAGAACATTTACTGTGCTTGTAGAGAACCTGAGGTCATTTCCCAGAAGCTACAACCCAGCTCACAACTGCCTAGAACTCCAGCTCCAGAGAATACAATGTCCACTCTGGCCTCTCATGGCTCTGCATTCCTGTCCACACACGCTAGCACACACACATGCGCATGATTAATTTAAAAAACACTTAAGAAAAGACTAGGTAGCTATTGTAAGAACTAATATAAAAATGTCCAAAATATTAAGATAACAAATGAGAAAGTCAGGAGGGCATGTAGTCTGATCATCTTATAGTCTGTTTGGTTCTACATGTTCACATGTTTGATCTATAAAGACGGTTTATAATCTCAAGGAAAAAATGCTACCCAGAACAGCTACAGAAATTATGAGAGGTCAGAAATGCTAGAGCACTTTAAAGTTGCTATGACATGTGCCGTCTGCTGAACAACAACAACAACAACAACAACAACAACAACAAAATGAGCTTGCCCTTAAATGTCCTTGGATGCTTTCTGTAATTATTCTCACAGCTTTTTTGGTATTGTGTTTTATGAAAATATTGGCCAATGACTATCGGATTCCAGGAAACATTATTCCTTTATCCCAGGATGCTTTGGAAACACGTGGGTGGACACAGGAAGAGAATGCCCGCCACTCACGCTTCTGGGTTCCATCCCAACTTATTTCTATCTTTATTTTTTACTTGAATTTTATTTTCAGTGTGCATTGATTTTATGGTTAAACATTTGGAAATGTTGAGATATGGTTTTTAGAAAATGTATCAGGTTAATGAGTTTGTCTAGGACATTCTTTGCTTGTTTGTCCTAACACCTCGCCTCAGCCATGAGATCAGAAATGGCCCAAGCATCAAAATTAAGTATCTCCTTGAGAAGACGGTAAAAGAGAGCCAAGAGAAATGAAAAGGCAGCAATGGATCAACAAAGACTGCCCACATAGTATAAAAAAAAAAAAAAAAAGAAAAAGCCTTTTTCTGCATCCTTGAGCACAGCTGGAGTGTGAACCTCTCTCACAGATGAGAAGGCAAGCTCTGGTCTCATTAAAACCTCCTCACTGGATTACAGACTCCAAATCCTCTGGGGAGCCTTGTGAACCACGTAATGTTTCTTGCTTTGCATCTTCAATTATGCATCTTTGATTTAGCTGATCGATGTGAAGGGCATGCCTAGCCAAGCAATCCCCCGGTGGCTGCACATGTGAAGAAAGAGGCTGCAAAGCACTGTCTTCCAGCTGCATCTGGCATGAGCTCCCAATCACTCAGAACATTGATTCTCTATCCACCTTCCCTCAGCCCTCTTCCCTCCTCCACCCAGGCCCTGGCATGGATCGGATGAACACATCCACACCCGCTTATACTCAAGCCCACCCTCCCCTTGGAGAGACTCCCAAAGCAAATGGGAATGGTGTGCTGATCAGAGGGACCACGTCTTTTATTAAAGGATGGCACTGCCCCAGCATTGCATCAAGCTTTTCAGTGTAGAAATTAGGCCAAATTCTGGGTCTTCCCCAGGACATGGCTGCCAGGATCATATAGAGAAACATCTGGAAGGGCAGTTTGAAGTGCTTGGCTTGGCCGCGGAGGAAATCCACTTTCAAACCTGTGTTCCAGGCTTCTACTTGCCTTCCTGGTTGGAGATGCCAAGCTTGCTACGGAGAATTTCATTTGCCTTCCAGGGGGAGAAGCAAAGCTCTGGGGCCTTGACTGATGTGCTAGTTACTTGAATGACTGAATACCTACCCAGGAACAACTTAAGGGAAGAGGAGTTTATTTTGGCTCATGGTTTGAAGGTGCATTATATCATGGCAGGGAAGAGTGTCCAGCAGCAGTGTGAAGCCGCTTCCTCACATCTGAGAGGGTCAGGAATCAGGGATCTGACAGAATGTGGGGCTGGGCTGTAAACCTCAAACTTCTGACCCTGAGACCTGCTTCCTCTAGCTAAATGGCATCTCCTAAAGGTTCCCAAACATTAATACCAGCTGTAGAAGACATTTTACACACATTGTAACAACTGATAGGGTCAGAGGTGGTGCTTAGCATCACTGTGTTGCCATGCCACAGTCTCAGGGGTGAAGGAAGAAACCATGTGACTGTGCTCCCATGAGGCTCACATAAGTGCCCGGGTACACACTGCTCACTTTTGGGGAAGCACTGGGTTTTAATGGTTGGCAGTGACTAGATTCTTCTTGGCAGAAATGTTATGATTTCTTCTATAAACATGGAATCTCTGCACTTGTGGTTTCTAGACATTTTTCTAAAATGTTGTCAGGTAGCAAATTTATCCCAGTTCTTCATTATGAGGGGATTGATTTTGAATACTATTTTTGAAGGACCCAGACTCAATGAAATTCTCTGATTTATGTTCCTTATAACTTCTACTTTTTGGTGTCATCTAAAAAATTGTATTATCATATACCTAAGAAAATTTGCAATTTTAAGTATGTTAAGTGTGTACTAAAGGCATACACATTGTTGTGCAACCAACACACTTTACATCTCCAGGAAGACCTCCATCTTCCCAAAATGAAACTCTACCCAAGCCTCCCATTCTCCAGCACCTGGCAACTGACATTTCCATCTCTTTGACTTTGGTTACTATAGACGTCTCATATAAAGGGAATACACAACATTTGTTCTTTAATATATATAGCTTATTCCACATAGTATAGTGTCTTCAAATTCATCAATGTTGTAGTGTGTCTCAGAACTGCCCCTTTTTAAAGCTGAATAATTCTCATGTATGTATATTCTATAGTTTTGTCTCATTTCATGTCTGGGTTATTAGGAACAATTTTATTAACATGAGAGTTCTCTGTCACATAACAATATTTTGATCAGTGACAGATAAACCACATGTATGACTGAAGTCTCATGAGGTTACAATGAAGCTGAGGCAGTCTTACAATACCTGACAATGCTGTGGCCGCTGTAAGGTCACAGAGCAATGTATTACCTGTGCCTTTTGTGTTGTTGAACTAAACACATCTCATAAAAATATAGTGCATAGTAGCTGGAGACACACTCTATAGTTAAAAGTGCATACTAGTCTTGCAGTTTGATTACAGCACCACCACCTCAGGCAGTTCATGCCCATCTGCAACTCCAGTTCCAGGGTGATCCAATGCTTCTAGTCTCTGCAGACATCTGCACTTATATATACATATACCCACACCCATACATGTTTAATTGAAAATAAAATACATCTTTTTAAAAAGTATTACACATGGAATTATATAAAATATATATTCAATAATTTAAAAATGACTATATCAGCTGGGCAGTGGTGGTGCACGCCTTTAATCCCAGCACTTGGGAGGCAGAGGCAGGCGGATTTCTGAGTTCGAGGCCAGCCTGGTCTACAGAGTGAGTTCCAGGACAGCCAGGGTTACACAGAAAAACCCTGTCTCGAAAAAAACAAAACAAAAAAAAACCAAACAAACAAAAAGACTATATCACCGGTGTACTGGCTGGTTTTGTGTCAACTTGACACAAGCTGGAGTTATCACAGAGAAAGGAGTTTCAGTTGAGAAAATGCCTCCATGAGATCCAGGTGTAAGGCATTTTCTCAATTAGTGATCAAGGGGGGAGGGCCCCTTGTGGGTGGTACCATCTGTGGGCTGGTAGTCTTGGGCTGTATAAGAAAGCAGGCTGAGCAAGCCAGGGGAAGCAAGCCAGTAAGTAGCATCCCTCCATGGCCTCTTCATGAGCTCCTGCTTCCTGACCTGCTTGAGTTCCAGTTCTGGCTTCCTTTCATGATGAACAGCAATGTGGAAGTGTAAGCTGAATAAACCCTTTCCTCCCCAACTTGGTTCATGGTCATGATGTTTGTGCAGGAATAGAAACCCTAAGACAAATTGGTACCAGGAATGGGGTATTCCTGTGACAACCTGACCATGTTTTGGGAAGGACTGTGGAAAGACTTTGGAACTTTGGGCTAGAAGATCCATTCGATGTTAAGAGTTTTGTGGGATGTTGTGTAGGAGCTTGGAAGATAATGTTGAGAACAGTGCAGAAGATGGAGGCCTGGCTTGTGAAATTTCAGAGGAAAGATTAAAGACTCTTATCAGGGCCATTGCTATTTTGACTGTGAATATTCAATGGGTTTGGTTAGCTGGGGCTGAAGGATCAGCTGTGATTAACAAGATACCAGAACTACTAAAGCAAAACCATTGCATTACTGGGATTATTGATGCTGGTTAGCTGGAGTTGGGAAACTGGCGGTGATTGTGAAGAGACCAGCAACAATGAGGTGAAATCTTCTGGGAAGTGTTTTCTGAGAGCACAGAGGCTGCATTCCAGAGATAGCCAAGGTTGTACCCTGTGCTGTGGCTGGACTTGGTAGTGTGTAAGAGTCACCCAGCTGGTACTGGTTTTGAAGGCATGAAGGGGTCATGAAGAGCAGCCTGGGCACTGTGAGAGGCTGCAGAAGGCCATTGGTGAAGGTGCAGCCTCAGTTGCAATTGATGGCCCAGGACTAAAAGAGTCATGCAAAGAAGATGAGGCTTGGCACCATGAAGAAAGCCTATGAGAGGCTGTTGGTAAAGCCCAGTTGCAGCAGAAGACAGCAGTGTTTTGGAGATGCCAGTACCATGAAATGACCACTAAGAACTGCAGCAGCAGTGGAGTACAGGCATCTGGAACCTAGAAGACAAGGTGTGTGCTACAAAGGGCAGAGCTGGAGAAGTGATTCAAGCCCTTGGAGGAATCCAGAAGATTGTGAGTGGATCCCAGACATTGGATAGTTGAAGTTTGATTTTGCTTTTGATTGTGACTGTGCCCTGATATATTTTCCCTCTTGAAGGAAGAAGGTATTTTAGTGGAGCCCACAGTTAAGAGACTTTTGATGGTACAATGACTTTGAATTCTAAGAGATTGGATATCTTTAAAGGGATTGAAATTTTAATCTGTAAGAATTTGCAAAGACTGTGGGACTTTTAAAGTTATTTAGATCTTGGTGATGAATAAGAAAGTAAGGGTTGAGGCAGTTGTGTTTCAAGTTGACAAGGGGTCGGTCAATTGTACTGACTGGTTTTGTGTGTCAACTTGACCCAAGCTGAAGTTATCACAGAGAAAGGAGTTTCAGTTGAGAAAATGCCTCCATGAGATCCAGGCGTAAGGAATTTTCTCAATTAGTAATCAAGGGGGAAGGCCGCCTGTGGGTGGTACCATCTGTGGGCTGATAGTCTTGGACTGTATAAAAAAGCCAGCTGAGCAAGCCAGGGGTAGCAAGCCAGTAAGTAGCATCCCTCCATGACCTCTGCATCAGCTCCTGCTTCCTGACCTGCTTGAGTTCTAGTTCTGGCTTCCTTTCATGATGAACAGCAATGTGGAAGTGTAAGCTAAATAAACCCTTTCCTCCCCAACTTGATTCATGGTCATGATGTTTGTGCAGGAATAGAAACCCTGACTAAGCAACTGTTTTCAAGTTGCATGTGACTACACTATATTTTGTCATTATTTTAGAGTGAACTATCTTTTAAAAGGTTACTTTAAACCAGTGACCTCATACATCTTTCACTTATTTCAAGAATCTCTCAATTACATCAAAAGGCCACCTAAGGAATTGACTTAGACTACCCAGTATGTACATCCCTACAATGTTGCTTGCCTGGCTCACTTAACAGATCATAAACTCTTGAGCATGAAGAATGTGTCTGCCTGGTTCACATCTTAAACCTAATCTATAAAGCCCTACCTGTCACATGGCAGATACCCAACTATTTGTTAATGAAGGAATGGATTTATTGACTCAAGGAAATTCAAGCTTCAAATACAGACTGCAAGTCAGGCACTCAAGTCTGGTCTGAGAAAACTAAATGACATCTGTTATTCAGTCTCCTATGGAAAATATACCTGACTTCCTTGTCTCACAAGCAAAATTATCTAGATTAATAGTATGTTGTGGCCAGTTCTTTCTAGTGTCTGGACTTGACAATTAATAAAACTGAAGCATGTTTGCTACTTGCATGATAAAACTAGGTGTAGTGTTGATACCCAATGTGTACTCGGTACTCAATAAATACTGGAGATAGTGACAAATAGATGGGGCTGAAAAGTCCATGAATGATACTGATTGTGTATGGGGGTGGGGGTTGGGTTAGAAGGAATCAAGACAGATAGAGAAACACAAAGGCTGTGATGGGAAATGAAGAAATCCTCATCAGTGGGAAACTCACAACCTTCAGTTTTCAGCTCAGCCATTAACTAAATCTGCTGCCACTCTCCCTGCTCAGTATTGATGCTCTATGTATCAGTCACCCTCAGAGCACCAAGAGAAGTCAGACCCCTTGTAGGTTTATTCCAAAAAGCATGGGTGAGCTTGTCCTGCATTCTTCACCTCATAGAGCCCCAGGTGCAGTCCTGCTGGCTACGGAGCAGTGTGACTCCCTGCTATGTGTGCTATGAGAAGCACCAGACTCTTAGCAGAATTAGAGGAGAGTAGTCTCATTTAAAATCTGGCCTGTATTGTTTAAATAGAGAGCATGCTTTATGCCAACTGAGATTCCTCTCAGTCTTAATAGACAGTGGTGGAATGAAACATTAATCTCTTTTGAAAGGTTGTAGGCAAGATAATAACCTGGGATTGGTATGCCTCAGTGTTCTTAAAGAAACAGAAAAGGAAACCCAGAGGTAGGCCTCAGATCAGAAAAGGGCCCAACCAGCCAGTCTTTGGAGACTTCATTATTGCTACATATTCAGTGAAGGTAGCTGGCAGCATTCCCGTAGCAGGCTCGGAGGCCAGAAAAGGCCACTGCACAAACACAGAGCAGAGCAGCAATCAGAAGTCAGCTTTCCCCAAGTATGAAAATACTCCCCCAAGGAAAGCAGGGATGGATAATCCCTGAGGACGAAACGGAGTCCTTTGACTTGCTTTCTGCAGATAGATACTTGGGTAAGACCAGCCCAGTTGTATTTATGCTTTTGAATAGATAGTTCATAGGCCTTTACACCAGAATTAAGGGTGGTATCCCAAAACCTCTCTCAGACTTGCCAATTCAGAATCTCAAGAGGTGAAGCACAATAATATATATGTTTTTAAAGATGAAAAGCTTCTCTAAAATGTCCTTGCAAGTCTCATTGACTGATAGTCACACATTCATATTTCATACAATTACCAGCCAGGAAAATATGTCCAAGGATTGTATCAAACACAGCAAGGACAGAGAGTGTCCCCTTTACTACTGAACACATGAGCTCAAAGGTGTGAATGCTGGAATTAGTTGTGCTGTCACAGTGAAGGGGTACAGAGTACAGGAGAGGGCAAGGATAGCAGTAGCCTTTGACCACAGCATAGTTGCTGGTGGAGACGGTCACTCAAATGTAGTTTTGTATTCCTTGGTTGACTCTTCTTTAAGTCTACTTTCATGTATTACAACAAATGTCAAAAACTGGTTTTCCTCATTAATAAGCATTTTTTTTTTTTTTGACATCTCGAAGGCACCAGAGAAGCCTGAGAGAACTAACATTTGGGAAGAAAATGAAAGCAATTGATTTTAGGATAATTTAAAATGCCACATATATTTTTTTTGCTCAAATACCATCAGCATTAATCACTGGAATATAAGCTTTGCTGGTGTGTTTGATTATGACATGTTATTGTTATGTAGCCCTGACTAGTGTAAATGACTGAAATGAGTATATAACCCAGGTTATCCTCAACTTCCTTCCTAACTGCTAGAGTTGTAGACAGGGACCATCATGCCTGACACGTATAATGCATCTAACCTTTTATTCAACAAATAGTTGCTGAATAGCTACTATACATCCAGATATTGTATTTGGCCCTGTGGAAACATCATCAAATAACACAGACAAAAAGCCCTGCTCTGTTCTCATGGAGCTGACATCCTAAGGGTGTGACAGCATAAATCAGTCAGACAGACTGGATAGCAAGCTTGATGAAGTAAGTTCTACAAAGAGAAATAAAGCCGATAGGACACCAAAGTAACGCCTGAGTAGAGTTGCCGGAATTTTGATAGGGGAAAGTTGAGATCAAGTCTCCCTGAAAAGAGAACACGTGTGCAAAGATGTGAAGAAGACAAGCCGTGAGCCATGCAGACTCAAGGGCAAGGACGCAGACAAGGCAAAGCGTGTGAAAAGATACTGGAGTGTGTGCGCCTGGCCCAAGCAACAGGAAGAAAAGAAATGTGGCCTGGAGGAGAGGGAAGACCGAGCGGAGAACTGTAGGTTATACGGAAGGCGGATCACAGGGCCGGGTAGGAGAGAGAGCATCATGCACAAACTTAGCTTTTACTTTGAAGAGAGGGGAGAAGAACAGTGGAAGACTGAAAAACAGAAGCTACCTGGTCCATTTTTTTCATTGTGATAACACCATTGAGGAACTCTCTTGACAATAGGCTACAATGAAGGCCTGTTACACTCATTCAGGTATGGTCATGACTTGAGTGAAGGCCTGATACTCTCCTCCAGGTGAGGTCTGCTCATGACTTGGACTAGGGCAATAGTGATGAGCAAAAGAAGAATGTGTTCAAAGCCTCAAGCCTGAGTAACTGTAAAGGAAGAGTTACCGTTAACTGGTCTGGAGACTATTGTGGGTGAAACAAGTGTGTGGAGAGAAAGACCTATAACTTGCTTTAAACATGATAATTATGTAGTGACCACCAGCTAGCCAAGTAGATGGGGAGCTGAAAGTGTACTACATTTGCCAGCGTGTGAGTGATGCTTAAGATCAAAGGACTGGATGGGGTCGGGCATTGTTTCTCAAGGGCTTAAGAACGACTTAATTTATCCCACTAGTGGCTTTCTAGCACATTAAAGGTATTGGGCAAAGAAATATTCAAACTCCATACATCACAATAATAGCATGAAGTAATCACTTTGTCAAAGTAATATGGAGGAATGCTTACCCAGAACCCCACAGAGTGTGTGCATATGGACTTTAGCTTATTAAATTCACAAGACTCAGGGACTGTCCATTTATGTTGTTTTACTCAGCTGGTAAGAACCCAAGCCCTTAACAATTGGTACAGGGGCCTATCAAAGACAACAGGGACTAATAGCCCTGGCTCAGCTTCTCCTCCGATCAAAGCCCAAACAGCTTAGCTCCTCCTGGAAACTAACCAGAGCTTGATCAGATACCTTCAGCCTACCTAGAAAAAGACAAGGGAGGAGCCACCAGAAGAAAGAGATAGTGAGTCCCCCAAAGAAGTGTTCAAAGAGACAAATAGGGGGAGCTCTTACCCCCCTGCCACCATTCCTAGCTGTTTCAACTTCTTATAGTTTGTCCTCTCCTAAAGTGGAGATGCTGCCATCTATTTCCTATAAGCCTTGGATGGAATACCAATTGTGAAGTATTTTACAGTTGCCCCTTTGAGTTCTAACTTTGTCCTCAACAGTGTTAATTACAATAAAAGTCCAGGTGTCTCAATACCTTTTCCTTTGCAGACTATTAGTAAAGTGAAAGGCAACTAAATCAAGCTGTAACTTGGAACTTTAAAAGGTTCCTGGTCCAATGATTAGTTTGTAGTGATAATTGTTGATTTCTCTTTAACTCTGAGACCACCAGGGGGCACCTCAAAAAATTAATTTTGGAAAAGAGTACAATAGTTGAAGACTATAAAGAGTTTGTGAACTTCCAAATATGCCCTGTACTTTTGAAGCAGAGAACACAGTGTTCTTGACATACACATCTTAGGATTTAATGTTTAGTCACTGCTCACAGCAGAATTGCGTACAGGGTGTGAGTCCCTTAGACTAGGTCACATACTTGGGATAAGATTCCAATTGTGAAGGACATCTGTAAATTCTGGGTCTTTCTTCCTCAGCTCCAGTCAAATGTGGTCCAATAGCTAGACCTGGCTATTAAATCAAGCAACTATGACACTTCCAGAGAACAGGCATAGAGGACGCCTCTATTAACAGTGATGCTTGAGAATTAGTTTGTTAACCTTGTTGTACCAATTATTTTACCCATGGTGAATAAATAGCTCATGTGTACTTGAGCTAAGCTGATGGCTAAATTGTGTAGCTTCATAACTCCAAATCACATTGCCTTTATTGACAAGTAAACTTGAATTATTATGCTTAAATACCAGAGACAGTTAATAAATGAGTAGAAGATTTATTGTTTCTTCTGCATGTTATAAATTGAACTAAATAAAGTAATTATGTAGATGCATAATGTGTATTTTTTAAGTTGAAACTATACAAGTCACTGAGACTATTGATATAGATCTAAATCATGTGTGTAGATCTGTCTATCTATATGTAGGTATATATGTGTAAGTATATATCTAGATTATATATGAATATATATGCATGTATATGTATTTAATATTTAAATGCTGCCTAGATGTTTCTACATGCTATATATATAACACAATATTTAAGGTATCACATTCACCAAACAATGCAGGCAAGTACAGTAACAAGGGTGTTTGTTTTGTTTTGTTTTGTTTTTCTGTCCCGTCAGAGAAGTCTTCATGGAGAAAATAAAGGTGTCAGTTATGTAGGACACTGGGACTACTGTGTTGACATGTGACCCTAGAAATAGGTCATTCACTTAAGCCCTTGGCACAAAACATATTTATGAATGAATAGATGAATGATAGTCATTTCATGAATGGGTAAGGGAGAAATTAGATACAGAGGCCAAACTGTGGACAAACATGTTTTCTGAACAGGGCAAGGGATTCTCTCTGTGGACTTACTCATCAGCGGGCTATCACGAAGCTGCCGGTGGAGAATGCTTTGCTCCATAGACAGCTTATCTTCTCTGCATTTTTATTTTGCTTCACTTTGCCCTTCAGTTCCTTTTCCCCATCTGTGCCTCCATATAAGGGAAAGACTGATTCTCATTTCCAAAGAGAAGTGTGTTCTTTATGAGCAAGGTAATTTATTGTCACCAACAAGTGATATATTTATTGTGTAGTTGGTTATAAGTATGTCATCTATAGAGTAATGGGGCAGTTAACACCTGCATTTTACCAGGATCATTTACCACTCTGGTTGCTTCCCAATGCTATTTTCACTTTTTCTATGCTTAGCATTTTCCTCAGGGCTCTGGACATGAATGCTTTCTTCCTTGGCCTGCTTAGTGATGGAGCTCTCTGCCAGCCTCCTGGGGAACGGAGCCACAGACCCACCTCCCAAATGATACAGACAGCCAAACGTATCTTTTTGTGCTTTAGAAAAGAGAAGTTATAGTTTAGGCACATTAGCAAAGCTTAATCATTGCGATAAATTCATACTGAAGATTCAACTTTAAATGTATATTCATAAAAACTTTAAAGAATTCTTCTATATCACCTAAATGAAATTGATATGGTTTAAATTTTTTAAAAAAAATCATATCAAAGGACTGTGAACAGAAACTTTATTGAATTAATTCTCAGTAATAATAAAAATTATTGTCCATGAGACCCACCACTAGACAATGTGCAGAATGAGAGACTTTGGAGTGCTCAGTCTTAAATAGAGTTTATTCATCAAAGTTCTCTCTTCAAAGCTCAGGGATCTATTCAGAAGAGGGTGCAAAAATACTGTAAGAATCAGAGGTGGTGAAAGACTTCCAGGAAAAGGTGTCTTCCAGACATGATGGGACTGGTGCACACAGAGGCTGTGGCAGCACACAAAAGGCCTGCACAGGTTCTGGCTTGCTGGGGCCCAGCACTAAGAAGGGGAAGTGGACACAGTCTCCCATCCTTACCCAGAAACTATCTGCAGTTGATACCTGCCAGCAAAGGAAAACTCAGTTTTCTCCAATGGGGGGGGGAGAGAGAGAGAGAGAGAACATAAACTTGGGGGTAGGGAGGCAAAGAAGATCTGAGAGGAATTAGGGAAGGGGAAAAACATGATCAAAATATATTGTATAAAATTTTTTTCAATTAAAAATTTGTCTGTATGAAGACCTAATGTGAATTGAATAGGGAAAACTTTTCTTAATTTTTTGGTTAGAACTAAAGTTTCATTGCATTGGACTTTATTGAAGCTGGGTTGGTTGGTTGGTTGGTTCGTTGGTTGGTTGGTTGTTTTTATTGTTTTGTTGTTTTTAAGCAAAGTATCCACTTCATTTAACAGTTCTAAACTGTTTCCTTTCCTTTGAAAGATATACCATTTCTCCTACTCTGTTGACTACATGAAAATGACTCCAATTGCCCCTGAATTTTTTTTAGCTTCAAATCACAAATTCTGTCATTCAAATAACACTGCTGTAAACCTCCTTCTTCTATCTGAAGGGGATGGCAGCCCCATGAGAAGACCAACAACATCCACTAACCTGGACCCCTAGGAGCTCCCAGAGACTGAGCCACCAACCAAAGAGCACACATGGGCTGGTCTGTGGCTCCCAGCACATATGTAACAGAGGGCTGACTTGTCTGGTCTTAGTGGGAGAGCATGTGCCTAGTCCTGTAGAGTCTTGATGCCATAGTTTGGGGGGATATGGGAGGGTGCCCTCTCAGAGGCAAAGGAGAGGGTGGATAGGGGAGGAACTCTGAGAGGGGGGCCAGGGAGGGACAATATTTGGAATGTAAATAGATAAAATAATTAATCAATGGTAGGTAAACAAACAAACACTCCTTCTTATTTTCCATCCTGTGAACCACTGAGACTTGTGGAGTACAAACAATGTCAAATAACACCCTAACGTGTCACGTCAGAACTGTGCCCTGAGATTCCTTGCCCATCCAGGACTGGAAGCTATGTACTCAGAGCCCAGGACTAGACGTAGGCTTCACAACAACTGCATGTGGATAAGAAATTCTGGTGTAACAATAAATAAAGAGGGTGTTGTGTGTCTTCAGTCAGCTTTGTACTGGGAGAGTTTTAAAGGAGAATGATGTGAAGGGGAGAAGTGGGAAGAAAACCGACCAGCACAGGATCCCTGTTTCAGTACAACTCGGAGAGAATGACTGATTTAGGTTGGTTGTGTTGCCAAAGGGGATGACTCAGGCGTTCCAAACCAAGCTGGAAGTCAGGAGGATGCCTGAAGCCTGAAAGAAGAACAAATTGTCAAGATGTGATTGACTGTAAGGCTTCACATCAGCTGCACCGAAGATGAGCTTGGACAGTTGCCCAGAACAGAACTGAACGGTGACGTTCATTTAGGCCCTGACTGTTGAACTGAAATAAAATGTAGTGATTGTACTCTGTTAGGTGTACAGATGTGCTAAAGCTTCCCATTTCCCCAACTGGGGATCTGGTGTCGCTCTCCCTGTTGCTCCTGTTTCATGCTTCACCAGTATTACTGTAACTTCAGCTGCTTACTGACTGCCAGGTTCTTGGCTAAGAAGTAGGCTCCAGGTGGAGGTATCCTTCTCATAGCTGTGTGTATTGCAGGTGGATGGGGAATGACTCTCACCTTGGAAATGATTTCTGTATTTGAGTAGCAGTCTCAGAGAGTGTACACTGTGTATGTCTGTCCTGGCCTTTCCAGGGCAACTGCTGATAGATTTGGCTTATGAATCTGGCCTCTTTTGAGGCCTGATAACATTTTCTCTCTGGGAATACAGAGAAAGACTCGGTTTTCATGGCCAGATTTACACACTGGTCTTTTCCCCTTTTAGGAGCTCTCTCTCTCTCTCTCTCTCTCTCTCTCTCTCTCTCTCTCTCTCTGGGTGTGTGTGTGTGTGTGTGTGTGTGTGTGTGTGTGTGTGTGTGTGCTCACATGTGTGTTCCTGTCCTGCACATGCATGCATCCTGTGCATGCATCCTGAGTCACATGCCACTTATTTGGTAGGTAGGAGGTAGGAGTTTGAGGCAGTGTCTCAGGGAGCCCAGGCTATCCTGGAACTCATTGGGTTCTTAAACTTCTGGTTCTCCTTCCTTTCTCCCCAGTGCTGTGATTGCAGGGTGTGTCTCCACACCATTTCATGGAGCACAATGGATCAAAACCAGGCTCATGGATAATAAGCAAGCACTCGTGGGAATCACACCCAGGACACTGTACAAGCAAGCCCTCTACCTGTATCCCCAGCCTCTTAAGTTTTGAGACAGGGTCACTCACTGAGCCTGGAACTCTGTCACTAGGCTGACTGCCATTGAGTACCAGGAATCTGCCTCTCCAGAGCTGGGATACAAACTTTTGTGTGGGTCCTGGGGATCTGAATTCTGGTCTTCATGCTTGCATCTCCCCAGCTCCAAGTTGGAAATATATTTTATCTGCTATTTTCCTTGCTTGATGGTTGCTTTCTAAAGAACTTATCAGTTGAATTTGATAATAAGCTTT
The DNA here is from genome assembly GCA_028551405.1 of Uromys caudimaculatus. Taxonomy (NCBI): domain Eukaryota; kingdom Metazoa; phylum Chordata; class Mammalia; order Rodentia; family Muridae; genus Uromys; species Uromys caudimaculatus. The sequence goes on along the minus strand of CM052705.1, from coordinate 63,654,565 downwards.
CTGATGATTATGGTTTGCCTCTCTGTAAAAGTCAGTCTCAAGGAAGCTACACTGCTTTTCTTTCTCTTTAGGAACCACAAAGAAGGAATTAAACCTCATTACTGTTCCTAACACAAAGCCTACTGAAAGCAACTCTTATTTCTTAGCCTGATTGTAAGAGTCCAGCTCTATAGGACAAATAACTTTCTGATAAATGGTTTTTACATACTATATTTAAAAAACAACACTGAAACCAGCAGAGTGGTGACTCAGGCGGGGAAGGGGAGGGTAGAGGAACGTGGGAATTCTTTCCACTCCTTATTAGTTTCTCCACCTGAGTCAGATTTGGAGAATGTTGAGCCCTGCCCCGTCTACTCACTCCTCACCACAGTCTAAAGTTTTCAGGAGCTAACTTAAAACAAGTGAGGATTTTTCCATCTATCCAAGTGGAAATGGTGTTGTAAGATACTCAGAGTTTTATTGATCTCTATCTGGATACTTGATCTCTTGATGTCTAAAGTTTAGAGTTTAAAATAGGACCACCAAAACCTGTCCCTCATAACAAGCAACAGCAGGAAGGTGTCTTTGAAGGCTTGACTTACTATAGATGTACCGCCAGAGTTGATACAAGCCAAACAAAGAATCTCACATCTCCTCCATCCATTCATGCAGTCTGTATCTTTCATTGGTTCTTTGATGACCTTTCTAGCCACTCATATGTTAAATTGTATTGTACCTTAAAAGCAAATATAGGAAGAAAAGTGAGGTAAACTTGCTTCCTGCTCTTGGCACAAACGTGTTTTAAATAAGCTACATGTGAGCTGTGTCTTTGGGAAGAACACGTGCAATGTAGTTTTTGATCTTCATTTTATAGATGTACATAAGTACTACAAGGCCTGTTTTGATTGTACAATTGAAAACAAATGTGATCCAAGTTTGTAGCACTCTGTGTCTAACAGGTTTGTAAATAACAGCTCTCATTAAGCATGTGACATACTAAGCACCATAAGCTAATGGCTTTGGAGACCTGGAATGTCCTCATGTTTATTATGACTTTGGTCCACTAGTATCCCATTTTCCACTGTGGCCTTGGGAACTCTCACAGGCAGTCATGCTGATAGGCTAATGTTGTGATACATCATGGGTTCTCAGAACAAAGCAGCCTAACCCATTTCTTTTGCAATGATTCTCAGTCACTTTCTGCTAAGTACTTTATTTACTCTCTTAGTTTGGGCTCTATTGCTGTGAAGAGATACCATGACCAAGGCAACTCTTATAAAAGACACCATTTAATTGGGCCTGGCTTACAGGTTCAGAGGTTTAGTCCATTACCATCATGGCAGGAAGCATGGCAGTGTGCAGGCAGACATGGGGCTGGAGGAGCTGAGAGTTCTATAGCTTGATCTGAAGACAACCAGGAGACTGGAATTTCACACTAGGCGGAGCTTGAACATAGAAGACCTCAAAGCCTGCCCCCACAGTAACACAAGTTCTCTAACAAGACCACACATACTCCAAGAAGGTCACACCTACTAATAGTGCCACTCTCTACAGGACAAGCATTTAAACATATAAATCTATGGGGGTCAAACCTATTCAAACCACCACACTTAGAAATTAGCAAATATCTTTAATAAAAGTATTGCTTAAGAATTATGTTCTCAAGGACTGGAGAATTTGTAGAACACTAGTTAATCATCCTGGCTAATCTTCCAAAAGACCTGATTTGATTCTTTAATTTTTGCTCTGAAACAGCAAACCAAGCTAATACAAGCCAGAAGTGCATGAAATTGACAGTGCAGGTAGTCAAAGACAAGGGTAGAAAAATACCTTTCACAAAACAAGCCATTCCTTTTTGAAGTTTTGAAGTCTGTGCATTGTATTTTGCAAAAGGAAACTTCAATCAACTATCAAATCAAGCCAGAGAGACAATGTAATCTTTGGACTTCCTCACATTCTCCTTCCCACATTCTGTATGCAACTCTTCCTATTGTCCCAAGGTACAATCCTAACAGAATTTTATAAAAAAAAAAAAAAATCCTTAGAGGACATGGCAGAGAAGGCCTGTACATAATGGCTATTGGGACCTTAAGGAATACTTATAGGATCCAGAACTCGGGGCTATTAATAGTCAGCATAGTTCAATTGTATTTAAGTAAAATTTTCCTGCAGATGTTACAGGCTATCTCAGAGAATTAAAATAAGAGGTAACTATCCAAAAGTAGTTTATATATAACTAAGCTGAAAGAAATCCTTATTGCAGACTCATATACACAGTACCACCAGCATTCTCTTCCCATTCTTGCTACCAATCTCCCGGAATCAGGAAACCTGAGAATTATCAAGCACACCCGGGGGCAAATCTCATCTTTGGTATCCAAGGCAAGAGGAATCCAGGCTACTTGGCCACCTCCTCCTCCTCTTCCTCTTCCTCCTCCTCCTCCTCTTCCTCTTCCTCCTCTTCTTCCTCCTCCTCCTCCTCTTCCTCCTCCTCCTAGTCCTCCTTGTCCTCTTCCTCCTTCCGTTCCTCTTCTTTCTTTTGTGCCACAGCAGATTGGCTTCCTCCAAATAACAGAAACATATCTACTGTTGATTTGCTGGTTTTATGTTTTAGAGCTTTAACCACCCCAAGCAAGATGGCTAGTTATTACCAACTTCTAACTCCTGGAGAAAAGCTCAAATAGGACTAGCTTGAATTGTATTAAAGAATTAGAATATGCTTTGGGTCCATTTGAACAAGGTGTCCGACCAACCCCTGCCTTCCAGCTGTCTCATACTGTGTTAATAAGTTGGTCCCATGATTAGAACAGACTGGGTGTGGTGGTTCTCCACAGAAGCAGTGCTGGCACGACCATCGGAACATGGCTACTGTTGCCATGCAAACAATGCAGGAAGGTGGACGATTCTAGAGTCCCATTTACCAGCTAAAGCTGCCTAGGATCTCTTAGAGCATCTGATTAAAACTATGTATTGCCTAAAGTTCAGGATGGTGAGACAAGGTTACTGAACATAAAAGAAGCTTAGCGGCGAGAGGAGGGCACATCCATGGAACATGGCCAGCATGGAGCAAAGCGCTTGGGGCCTCCTGGCTCTTTACACATTAAACCCTTATGTTTCTCCCAGCTGCCTCTCTGCTCCCTCCTGCTTTACACCTCTTTTTAATATTTTCTTCCAAATGAAGTCCTTGTGTGTTACTTATGAGTCAGTCTTCATCCAGAGAAGCCGTGCTGTACTTGAATAAGGCAAATGTTCTGGTTTCCCCTTGTTCTTTTCTTGGGATCACAGAATCTGATGATTGAAAAAGGCCAACCTTGAGAATCATTGCGCCCACCCATTGCCAAATCCCACCTCTGGTATCCATGACGAGAGGAATCCAGGCTGCTTGACCATATGTTAAAGTAGAGGCTACCCCTTTTCAGGAAAAGCCATTCTCTCATTAGACTGTTGTTACTATTAGAAGTGCTACTTTCAAGACCCTCCAGGTGGCTGAAATCCATCTTCCTTTGTGGCTTCCATCTGTTGGTGCCAGTTCTTCCACCTGAAAACACAGAGTCCCAGTTTCTTCCTACCATGCCTTTCTAGAGAGCTACCCTGCTCACTTCAGTGCTGCCTAAGCTTATTGTCTTGGCTCAGCATCTTTTCAAACTGGTCTCCATTTCTGTAATATAGGACAAGTCCACCATTACCCTGAATACTTTCTTTTTAAAACTTTGCTTATGTGTTTCTCTTATTTTCCCCCTCATAGCTACTAATAATTTTTCAGATATGGAAAGACCGGCACAGAAAGAACAATACTAATTAATCACTGCTTTCATTATAGCTATAGACCTTCTCGTCACAAAAATTACTTGTTCCTAGTAGGAAGACCATGCCTGTACTCTCATGCTCAAGAGTGAAGAGTAATTTGGTTAAATTAAGTTTAAATGATTAAAGGGTATTTAAGTTTTATACGTGTGTTGACAGGAGAAGGGGGTGTTGATGTGAAAATGTAAGTAAGTATCAGTACTTAAAAATGGGATGAAATGAGATGTGGCAATTTACAAATTCTTGTAATTCTTCAAATTGAGTTTTCTTTATTTCCAATACTAATACTCTTATGCTCTATTAAAGTCAAAGCCAGTGGGCAAAGTAACCCTTTATCAGGAGTCACACTTAACAAACTTTTGTTATATGCGCAAAAAGGACTTGAGGGTAAGATTCCAAACAGCAGCCCACGGAGGAGCTAACAAGTTAGAAACTATAACACAGTCCTTTGCCCCCTCCTTAAGGGCGTCAGTTAAGCCAATGAATTGATAAAAGTAAGAGGTTACGGTGTTAACCCAACATGGTAGGTTAGCTGAAAAAAGCTCTTAATTTTTTGTTCTAGAAGCATAAAGAGAAGCAGAATCAGTTTGAGGAAGTTGGAATCAACCATAGGTACTTCTGACCTGTGTCAAATAGACATAGTAGATCTCACTCTTATTTGTAGCCACTTAGGGACTCATCAAGAGGATGGGTTGCTTCAGAAAATAGAACAGGATATTCTGTTTCTGTAATCGCATGGTGAAAGGAAGATATGGCATGTTAAGCTTCTGAGAAGTACAGTTTAAAATTTTTACTCCAAAAATATAAGAAAAAATTTTTGAGTTTTAGTCAATCAGAAATATTTGATACGTGCATAATTTGTTTTTGTCTAAATGTATCACCACAGTATCCTCAATGCTGACATGGAGAGACTCCAACTTTTCCGCTGCCAGTCTTCACAACCCTACACCTGGTCCTCCTCACACTTGCTCCCCTCCCACTAAGGGAATTAAAAAACACTCATGACAAACTAAGGATGGAACGGGAGACCTAGCCTCACAGGCTCAGAACTAACTAGTAAAGCAAAAATTAAAGGTTATGCTGCCTTGCTGACCTCTCCAGGTTCAATCCACTATATACCCTAATCTCATTTGGTTACCAAAATTGAGGGAATACACGACCTCAGATAGTTTGAAGTGACCTACAACACAGAGAAAATAAAAACCCTTAGAGTGAGAAGACTCCGTGTGTCTATATGTAGAGCTTGTGGCCACATTTCTCAGGTTACTCTCGACAATCCAGACTCAGGATCACTTAACTACCCTCCTAGTGTCATAGGGGTGTAGACACAGGATTCTTATTGTCACTCTAGAATTGCAAACTTCATAATAGGCATTCTGGATTGGAAATTCATTTTCTTTGTTCATAAACAAAAGCAGAATCACCTGATGTCAATTTCCTTACTTATGTAAAAATATTCTATTTCTCCAATAGGTTGTTTGGCTTTTACAAGGGAATTATCCCACCCATTTTAGCTGAAACACCAAAAAGAGCAGTCAAGGTAAGTACTGTATGCTTTCCCTCCAAATGTAAACAGAGTTCAATGACAGCTTCAGTATCAAGGGACCCATAGTAATCAAGGGAAGGCTTGATTCACATCACTTAACATAAACACTAAAAATTTTAATGCAGAAATTATAGGATAATACTTATTGTAATTAGACTTGGTCTATCTCTCCAATATGCATATTTGTTTGTAAGGTTTTTTTGTTCCAGGCAAAGGTGTAATGAGGAACATACACACAAAAAGCAGTGTCTAAAACTCATGTAATTAAATCACAAACCCACAAAAATGCTTGGACCTTTTCTCAAGCAATTCAGAGATGTCCCTTTGGAGCAATGAATATTAAAGAAAATCCTGAAATAATTTCTGCCTTATGAAATAGACTACTTATTTGTGTATGATTCTCAAATAATATTTTTAACCAGTCAGTTTTATTTCTCCCTTTGATATCTCCTGTTAAAATTCCCTTTTGTTGCCTACAAAGTTTTACTTCCATTTCTTTCATGTATAGTAACTCTGGAGGTTTGTGTACTACTTGCTGGTGTTCAGTGTATGACTGTGAATGTGTGCCAGACCATGGAGGAAAAAAAGACCTGCACACTGCTTCCCATGTGTTCTTCCGGGCAAAATTCCTAATTGCAGTAGCTCTAACGGGCTTGGCCCTCCCACCGACCCCCATCGCTGACATTACCAAACGTGACTTTGTTTTTCTATAGAAATAGCCTAAGAATAGACATAAAGACTTCCTTTCCAACTTTATGCCATTTATTTTAATGACATAAAGCTTTTTCACATACTCAATTTTTATCCCCAATATTCCTGAAAAGCAAGAAGGAGCAGCTTTCATGCTGTTACTGAATAAATGACGAGGTTGACTGGGTTTAAAAACACGATGAAGTAACCAACATATATACACAAACATCAAACTTTTGCATTATGTCAATTAGTAACATAATAGAATTTAAACTCACCTCTCAAGTTCAGAGAAGAAAGCTTCCGAGAACTCTCCCTGTAATCGTGTCGTCTTGGGTGCCCTGGTTTTTTTGTGCTTTCCTCGTATTATTGCCTCAACACAAATTTCATTACGAGGATCTGAATCACAGTTGAGGATCTGGAAAAAGTTCACCAAAATACACAAAAAGGCTGAATTGAATTATGAAACGGTTTCACTTGATAAAAGATTGCCCAAGTAAACAAACAGAACCGAGTTCCTGTTCAAAAGGAAAGTCGCTTTGTCTCCCTGGAATAATGTATTCATTTGCTCAGTGCTTTCCATGTATAAATAAAGTGAATTGTAATTAGCCTTCTTCCTGTAGCCGTTTCCCTTAACGCTACATATTGGAGACAATTTACACTTTAAGAGGATTAAGTTTTATCAATGTTGAACAATCTTTTACACAAAGAGAAGAAGGAGAAAAAAAACCTTGAGCTTTATAAAACTGAGTTAGTCTCTGAAAAAAATAATAAAGCAGTGCTCCGTGCCAGAGCAATGGTTAACAGATGAACTGTTGGGCAACTGGATCTGGTGAATGTGTCCCAGACATCTTGTAGCAAGTAGATTTTACCTTAAAATTATTGAGACATATGGTAAGTACGTTTGCTTTTAAGTAGAAGTTGCGTTAAGTGTATCCTTGCCAGATGGATAACGCAAGTTTTTCAACACAATTTATGAAAACATTCATTTTATAGATATTTATCTTAGGATTTGTGAGGAAAGCAACCACCTTATTGTAACCATTTCATACCTCATAAACTATTTCATTGTGTGTCATCGAAGTTTATCTCAGGACAAAATATTCAAAAATTGGGGTGGAGGTATCTACATGCATATACCATGCATGTATGTCTCCCTTGGGATGAGCACAGGTGTTACAATTGTTACTAGAATCTGGCAACTTTACCCTTGTCTGTATCTTATTGTTTGAAATGAGATTCATCATTAAAGTAATAATAAGACTTGTAAATAAATTAAATTTCTCTTCTCAAAAATTAAGACAGAATCAAACTGCAATCAATGAACGAAAGTGATGACTTGAGCAGAGGCACTGGGTGGTGGGAGACAGGATGTTCTGGCTTCCCAAGGCCAGAAATGCAATTGTTTTCTGTGTTAGAATTTCCCAGGACTCTTTACCATAACCAAACTCCTGGGAGGTTATAAACTGTGAAGGCCTCTTATTCACTATTGTGTTTCTGCACCTACTATGTGCGGAACATAGTTGGAGTATAAATGAGTAAATGGAACAGAAGACATTTATAGAGAAAGGAGTTTATACGTGGGGATGATCTCTTCCTTTTCTCCAAATCGCCACATTTACTATTCAGTGTCCCGAATGCGAAGACGCCACCTCTGGTTGGAATGTTGTAACAGGACTAGATTAACTGTCCCACAGGAGCAACCCTGTGAACAGTAACAATGAGCAAAGTACATGAAACAACAGTCTTGTCTTCAAGACACTGACATCACACAATGAAGAACAGTAACATATGGGAGAGGGGAAACAAGATGGGCCCTATGAGCGTCCCAGTGTACTGCCTTGAGCAGGTTTTCTTTTTTTTTTTTTTCCTCCTTTTTTATTTTTGATACTTTATATACATTTCCAATGTTTCCCCTTTTCTGAGTCTCCTCTTTGTATACCCCCCATCCCCTCCCCAACCCGCCTCTAGGAGGGAATTCCACCTCCCACCCCCCCACCCCCCCCACCCCACCCCCCGTCCACCCATCCCCATTTTCCCGCCTTGACATTCCCCTTTACTGAGGCCTCTAACATCCTCAGGCCCAAGGGCCTTTCGTCTCTCCCTGATGGCCATCAAGGTCATCCTCTGCCACATATGTGGTCCAAACCATAAGTCCGTCAATGTGTATTCTTTGGGTGGTGGTCCAAACTCCAGGAGGACCCGGGGGGGGGGGGGAGGTCTGGCCCATTGACTCTCTTGCTCCCTCCATGGGGCTGCAAATTCCCTCAGCTCCTTCAGACCTTCCTCCAACTCCTCCATCTGGGACTTCTCTCTCAGTCCTGCGATTACTGGTAAGTGAAACTTGGGCGTTCTGAACTTTTGGGCTAATATCTGCTTATCAGTGAGTACATACCATGTTCCTTCTTTTGTGACTGAGTTACCTCGCTCAGGATGAGATTTTCAAGTTCCATCCAGGTTTTCAAGGCCCTAAGTAAGGAGGGGGAATGAAGGCAGAACCTAGTAGAATCCTTGTGTCAATCAAACTATAGGAATAGTAAGGTTATTGGAGTTGGTGGGGGAGGAGGGACTGAGGACTTCAGAGAAACCTTTCAAGTATTCAGCCTTATAAGCCTGAGAGAACTCCTACCACCCAAGAAAGGACTACCCCAGAGAATCAGAGAATCAATGATAGTGCACAGGGCTAGCAACAGTCCCTGTTCCTGCCAGCCAATCTGGAAAGCCTCTGTTCCCAAAGGGCAATGAGAAGAGTGCTCAGAAGGAGCTTGCCCTAAGAGTAGAGATGAGTACTGTGGTGAGCACTTCTCAGCCTCCATTTGTAGAAACAAGGTTCAAATGGCTCTCGTACAACTCAACTGTGTCTGAGCACAGAATATCCAGGATATTAGGTTTTTCAATGTGTTGGTTAATGAGCATGGTTTGAAAGCAAAAAGAAAAACAGACAGAAAAATAAAAGTCGAGACTTGTCCCCAGGTATCCACTTGGAAATCCTCATGAGTGTTGATGGAGTTATGAGCTAAGCCCAAGTCCCTAGACTTCTTTTCATTCCAGCTTTGTCTTTAATCTTTGATATAGCAGATAGCCAGATAGGGGAAAAAAGACAAACAAACATTGAGCAAATGCATCTCACACCTTAAATTACCAAGGAAATAGAGATTTCCATGAGGTCCATCACCTCCCAAAACATTCAGGACCCAATACCAGCATGGAGAAATGCTTCCAAAATGACACATGGGACAGGAAGCCAGCATAGTGACTCATGTGACGATGCTCATTAGTACCCGTGTCTTAGTCAGGGTCCTATTCCTGCACAAACATCAGGACCAAGAAGCAAGTTGGGGAGGAAGGATTTATTGAGCTTACACTTCCACATTGCCGGTCATCATGAAAGGAAGACAGGACTGGAACTCAAGCAGATCAGGAAACAGGAACTGATGCAGAGGCCATGGAGGGATGTTTCTTACTGGCTTGCTTCTCCTGGCTTTCTCAGCTTGCTTTCTTATAGAACCCAAGACTACCAGCCCAGTGATGGCACCAACCACAATGGGCCCTCCCGCCTTGATCACTAATTGAGAAAATGCCTTACAGTTGGATCTCATGGAGGCATTTTCTCAACTGAAGCTCCTTTCTCTGTGATAACTGCAGCTTGTGTCAAGTTGACACACAGAACCAGCCAGTACAACACGATAGCCTCTTTTTTTAAAACTAGAGGTTGAACACAGAACATTGCTATGCTAGGAAAGTGCATTCACTACTACTGAGGTAGAGCCACAGCCCATACCCTACCCCAGTGGTTCTCAGTCTATGGGTTACAACCCCCTTGGGGTCAAACAACCCTTTCACAGGGGTCACCTAAGACCATCAGAAAACACAGATATTTACATTATGATTCGTAACAGTAGCAAAACTACAGTTATGAAGTAGCAATGAAAATAATTTTATGGTTGGGTATTATTACAACAGGAGGAACTGTTATAAATGGTCTCAGCATTAGAAAGACTAAGAACCACTGTTCCACCCCCTCTTCTGACATCTGGACTCACTACAGTAGCACATACAAGGTCTTAGCATGTTTTTGGACCACAGTAGACTTCCAGAAGTTAGGCACCAGTGGTTCCTCAGTTAACATAAGTAAAGGCAAGACATAGAAATTAAATTCTTTCATAAATCTTGTGTCAGGGAATCCTACTCAAATCCTATCATTTGATAACAACTCTAATAGCTAAGTTTATGGCTGGACAGGTGAAGCAATGTTCTCATGCTTTCACGACAGTGGCGTGGCATGACCAGGCTTCAGATTTCATACCGCTTACTTCAAAATCCTGGCAAAGTGATTGTCTAAATACAATGATGGTGATGATTGTCATAAAAAATAAGCAAATGTTCTTTAAAGCCTAATATTAGAGCCAAGTCGGTAGCTCACACCTATAATCCCAACACTCAAAAGGCTGAGGAAGAGAAGTTGGCATGTGGCCCAGTGCACTGTAGGCTACCATGGTGAGTTCTAGGCTAGCTTGGATTACACAATGAGACTTTGTCTCAAACAAACAAACAAGCAAGCAAACCAAACCCCTAAGACTACTAATTTTTTCCTTCTAGAATGAATTCTAGGGTCTCTAATGTTCTCTTATCAAAACAGCTCTGAGTGGAATCAGGACAGCACAAGTGTGTGCTAAGTCTGTACCATATTTCTAGTACCTAGAATGGAAGGAGTCTAATAAACATTTAGTAATTGAGTGAACAAAGCCCTTGTTCTAGGGAAGTCTATGTGCATACTTCATTTAAAATATCATGGCAATGATCTCATTCTCTAAAAGAATAAGAAGAGTCAATCTGCTAGTAAATGACTCTCGGGTTACCCAAGGACTCCAGAGGTCATGTACCCAGGAAACGACCTCTTTCTAACAATACACTGTAACTAGTCCCCAAACTTGATTATTTTCTTTTCCTCACCCTATTTTACTAGGCTGTAATGGATTTATCATCCCATTTCTTGGTTCTTTTTTTCTTTTTTCTTTTTTTTTTTCTTTTTCTTTTTTTTTTTTTGGTTTTTCGAGACAGGGTTTCTCTGTGTAGCCCTGGCTGTCCTGGAACTCACTCTGTAGACCAGGCTGGCCTCGAACTCAGAAATCCACCTGCCTCTGCCTCCCAAGTGCTGGGATTAAAGGCGTGCGCCACCACTGCCCGGCTCTTGGTTCTTAAGAATCAGATACTACAGGCCCTAAGAATACACTTTACTATCATTGATGTTGGTGGTAACTCAGTTCAGGCACAAAATACCCTTCCCAAGCAGAGTTCTTTCCCAAAATATAGAGTACAGGGCAAGACAACCAAGAAATATATTATATGAAGGAATTATTTCATTTTTCCATGAAAAAAAAAAGTGTTTGTACAACTCAATACCGTCTTCTGAAGGCACCAGCAATGCCATTCCATTAATGATCCCTTCTTCAGTGTCATATTCTTAAGGTCCTAACGGAAGGAATGAGGTGGAGGACAGTCTTTCACTGAAGCAGGGGGAGGATTGGATAGGCTTGATGAGCCCTTCCCCAGTTTATCACGGAATCTTCGAAGTCACTTAATGTTTAAAAATGCCATGGAGCTGTCAGGAGAACAAGCATTATACATGTATGTTAAGGCTGAGACGTGGATGTCTTCTACAACTGTGTTAGAAAACTGGGATCTCCTTGAAAAGCGGTTCATGGAGAATGCACACAAGACCAAGGATTTCAGTCTGTGAGCGTATAATTTTGAATCACTGCCATAAGAAAGAAGTCTATTGATGTCTGGGGAGACAGAAAATGGTCATGGTAAATGGAGGTTGTATGGTTCATTTACTGCTATAAGGGATTCCATCGGATTTTCTGTAAGTTATTATAACTGCATGTGAAAAATGTGGCTGTTAAAATGGGATCTAATAGCAACCGCCCCAGACAGGATTAAAAGCTGTGTTAGATGGTTCATCATTTTTAAATACTGATTAATATCATGATTTACTACGGGACTTTCAGCTAATTAGAGAGTTTGTTGCAGGAAATTGTTATAAATCTCTAGGTTTGGTTTTGTTTCAGTTTTCTACCTTTGAGCTGTACAAGAAATTTCTGGGATATATGTCACTATCACCAGGGCTGGTAAGTGAGAATATTTATTATACTTAAGTGTGTATGTTATTTCATAAAGCAAAATCCAGAAACAAAAACCCTCTTGATTCCCAAATCCCAGCTACTAAAATATGAATTTGAGTTATTCAAAGTTCAGCTACTTGTTGAAAGCCATCTTCATAATAACTCACAATCTGGCTGTTTCATGGCTCTCCGTGATGAATTTATGATAATAATGACATGTCTGGAAAGGCCTCTGTGAGATACGGTCAAGAACATAAAATAAAGACCACATTCACATTTGGAAACCAAAACATGCATTTGTTTACCTATACACTGCATGTATCTATTTATGCAGAAGTCAATATGCCTGAGATTACTTCCTAACAGGTCAGTTTCACAGCTGTTGCAAAAGCTGTAGTAAATATAGGACTTCAAGTCACTTGGGATAAAATCACTCTGTGGCCAGAGGCAGACTGAAGGGCCTTTTATTGGAATGACTGTAAACAAGTCAGCTGGGGAGAATAGCGAACCTACTACAATGACACAGCTCAGGTATTTCACAAGGCTCGCTTGGTGACTGCCTGGCCATTGCTCTGTGCCATTGCTCCCTGCTTGGTGACTTTGCTCCCTTTCATAAAGCATGTTAAATTATGTTGACCAAATGTGTGTGCACTGAGAGCCTGAGAGTGAGCAACTGGATGAACCTCCCCCTCCGAATCTGTAAAAGAAAACCCAATGCAGCATATTATCACTCTGCACGGCCACGGCCCCCCAGCCTCTGGGAAAAGCCCTATTTGGTTCTTAAATCCTCAGCGTTGCAATGACAAGGCCACTTTCTTGCCTCCAGCTCTCTAATTATAGGTGTGTCTCCATGTATGGTAGAGTTGCAGCTGATAAAACCACTGTGAGCCAGAAAGTACTGGGTACATCCAACCCAGCAAGCTTCACAGCTAAGCAGAATACATCATAGAGCTGGTTGCTTACTTTCCTGAAAAGACAGCCAGCTGAGAAATGTGGGAAAAGGTCAAAATCCAAAGTGTGGACTGTGTTTTATTTTTACACTATCATAAACAACAACGATGACAACAAAAATAATGTATATCAAGCTGTTGTGTATTGGGGGCCATATACCCTTTCCTCATGGAGTTTGTTTCAGAATGTTTGCTCTAACAGACTGCCGTAGAAGTATTTCTATCCTCAAAATACTTACATGCCCACTTTCTAGAAAAAAATCCCTTTCTAGACAAAAGTTTCCCATCCAGCCTCTTGAATAAATGGGGCAGCTGCTGCAAGGCATGCTCTCCTATGAGAAGCCATGATGCCAGCAACCTCAAATGGATAAGATTTTGTTTTAAATTCCAAGTTTGGTGTTGGTGGCTCACACCTTGAATCCCAGCATTTGGAAGGCAGAGACAGGAAAATGGATCTCTGAAAGTACAAGGCTAACCTGGTCTACGTAGTGAGTTCTAGAACAACTAGAGATAGATGGTGAAATCCTGTCTCAAAAACAAATATGCATGTGTATGTGTGTCTGTATGTATTTAAATATGTGTCTGTATATATGTATATGCATGAATGTATGTCTGGGAATATGTGCATATATATAATTTTTCACAATATCTTTCCTCAAATCATTCTTAATTCTGAAAACATCTTGAAAAAAAGGAGATTAAAGACATCCCAGTGGGAGTAAATAAAATGTGGTCTCTGAAGGCCTAGCTGGCTGTTTCAGAGCTGTGCTTGGACATCATGTGAGACACTGCAGGTCTTTTGACTCAAGATTTGAAACGGAAAAGTATTTGGCCATTCCATCTACTATAAATGAGCTAGTGTAAGCCATATCTGGCCCTCTTCTCTTCTTGAACTCATTTACTCTGGATCTCTGTTTCATACAGTGAGGCACTTAGCCGTTAAATATGCCCTGGTGCTCACACAAAAGCCAGGGAGACTGGAAACCCGACAGCAAAAGCATGTCTCTGCAACAATCTGAGTAACAAGATCTGCTGATATCTGATCGATCCTTTTGACAAGGGACGGCTGAACACTAGTTCCGACAGCAATTGTAGCTAAGCTTTATAGAGGGAGAAAAAAGTGAATTGCTTAGGAGGTTGCATACAGTGAGCAACAAAACCCTGGCGTCTGGATTTTAACTTCCCCAGTCAGAAAAGTTTGAAATTCGTTTGTTTGTTTTCCCCCCTCCCTGCTTTTTGGACTCCATGATGAAAGTCTGAGATAAATGAGAAAATATTTGGTCATTTGCCCCATACAAATTATGCTTAAGATTGTAATGAAGTGGGATATATGGAAAACATCATTAGTATTCCATCGCTCCTGGAATCTGTGTGCAACTCCGTTCTTCCCCTTTTCCATGGGAAACCAGAGCAGTCAGGTATGGAAAGCGATTTAAAAGAGCTGCCATGCATGACTCTGACCCCTGTAGAGAAACCAGAGTTACTATCTCTGTTGTACAGTTGAGGGGATGCGAGTATCCAAAGTTCTGTGATGGGCTTGCAGCCCCAGCAGCGCAGATACCACCTATGTGAAACTGTTCTCCTGACCACTGTCTCTCTGTGGCTCTCAGCCTCCCCAGAGCCTCTGGCCCTCAACCAGCCCACCTCCACTTTAAAGATACAGAACGTTTATTTATTACCCCCATCTTTCTTCTTGTCACTTATCTTGAAATTATTAGAGACACTAATAAGAATAAGAAGCATGTGAAGCCAGGCATGGCACATGTTTGTAATCCCAGCTTTTGGAAGGCTGGGGCAGGAGGATCACTATGAGAGTTTAAGAACAACCTGGACTATAAAGCCTTGCCTCAAAACTGAAAGGGAATGAATGAAGGAAATAGAAGATCTCCACTTTCCATGGGTTTTTATTCCTCTCCTATTTGGACACAAAACTGAGCTTCCTGGAATTAGTTTAGTAGCAGGGAATTTTGGAGGGTGAAGGTCTCTTTCTCTGTCTGTCTCTCTGTCTGTCTCTCTGTCTCTGTCTGCCCCTCTCTCTCTCTCTCTCTCTGTGTGTGTGTGTGTGTGTGTGTGTGTGTGTGTGTGTGTGTGTGCATGAACGTGTGAATATTATTGTTGTCCTTATTTCTAATGTACATTTTCTGGAAAACTTTTGGGTTCTCTGTGTAGAAGAAAATTATAGGAAATTGTTATTTTCTATTGCTAAAGTTCCTTTTTTTTTTTTTTTTTTTGAGACTGTGCCCCTTTATGTAGCCCTGGTTATCCTAGAACTTGATATGTGGAACCAGGCTAGCATCGTACTCAGAGATCTGTCCTCCTCTGCCTTCTGAGTGCTGGCATCAACCTTCTATTGCTGAAATTCAACCCATCAATAAAAAGAATGTGACATGCAATCATCCTTTGAGAAATGTTCTGGCTTTTAGTGGAGTCCCTCCGGAACAACCCAGCGACTTTTAATCACAGTATTTATTACTCAGCTTTTAGGTGTAAAAGCTAGAGTAATCACTCCTTTAAAAACAAATATCAGCTGGGATGTAACTCGGTGTAGAGCTTTGCCTACTGTGAAAAAGGCCCTGACTATGGTCCTCAGGTCCTGAGAATAAAATAGAGACTGAATGAAAATAAGTTTGTTTGTTAATAATCTTGAGCAATCTTGACTATTCATTGGAATGGTTCCAGTTATGTACCTGGAAGGTGGCTTCTTAGAAACATTTTATTTGCAATTCTGTTCAATAAATGCATCTAAGTAGATATTTAAAAATGGAGCTCTTCCTTTACAATTTAAACTCATTGTATACACAAAGCTGTTTTAGGATCCACCTTTAACCAGTCAGTTTTGTTAAAGGAAAACATCATTGTTGATGGGGCTTTGACATTTTATTTTGAAAACATTAGGATGTGGTTTGTGGCTTCTGTAATTCCTTCTCCATGAATTGTTAGCATCTAATCAAGAATTCAAGCTGTTTAGTAATGGTATATGGTACTACACTTGGGGGCTTTCTTCATTCTCCTCCTAACTTCTGCATTGCATAATGAATAGAATGTTTAATCCAACAGGCGTGATCAGTTGTTTTAAAGCTGACTTTAACTGGTTGACTTATTTTTCTAGACATTTCCCATTGCTGGATTAGGATCTGGACTAACAGAAGCTGTTGTGGTTAACCCTTTTGAGGTGGTAAAAGTTGGTTTGCAGGTCAATCGGAACATGTTCACAGAGGTAACCATTTAATGACTTCCTACTATTAATGGAATATAAAAATATAAGAGTGTGTGTGTGTGTGTGTGTGTGTGTGTGTGTGTGTGTGTGTGTGTGTGTACATAAAATTATGAACCTGGACCTCATGCATGTATAAAATCACAGAAAAAAAACTTTAAAAAGTAGAATAAGAAAAAGTCAAATATCTTCCACAAAGCATCAAAGACACATGTGTGATCGATAAACAAGCATAACATTTTTATTTTATAGTGCTAACGAAAGTTATAGTGACCTGCTAGAGTTTTCCTCCAAATTTTCTTTTACACGACATGAGAAGAAGCTGTAGCAAACTCACTGAGGTGATAGCATTATTGTGCTTTTAGAAAGATGAAGTCATTTTTTTAAAATTACCTCACTCCTTTCCCCACCCCACCCATCACCCTCTCCAAAAGTTTCTGATAATCTGTCAAAGTTGTCTTTGGGTTAAATCTGAATGAGCAAGTGTTGAAGCCTGCATAGACGTCACCATTTGCACAGTGATGGGTCTTGACATCTAAGCACGGATACAGGGTGTTCCACAGAGACAGCTTCTCTTGGTGTGTTCTGCCTTCACTTCCTTCTGGTTGCCTAATAATTCCCTTTACACTGCCAAATCTGACTGTTGCTGCTGTATTCTTTTGGATTCTAAACACAAAGCATGAGGAAACAAGGGGATTAACATTCCAGGTCCCTTTCTAGCATTTTAAAGCCATAAGTGGATAGCATGTGGTATAAATTGGTCTGGGGTATCTGCTGACCTGGAATTTTCTACTGAAAAAAAAAAAACACCCTGCCTACTACTTCAGCAGCTGGTAATGGGTGGAGACCCCCTCATCACCAGCCCACTTCCTGCCTGCTGATAATGCCTGAGAGTTCCTTGACAGCTTCTTTGGCAGGGGGATTGGGAGCAAGGGGCCCTACTCACCTGTTTCTGCCAAGACCTGGAGTAGGGGAGACTGGGGAAGGGTAGGGCTGTTGTACCAGATGGTCTCTACTCAGATGAACGATCCAATCCAAAAAGTAATGTTTTGGTTTTTGGGTTTGGTTTTTGTTTCAATGGTTTTCTGAACATCAAGAAGGGCTGAAAAACTCTGTGTAGCCCTAGATTATTGTTTATGTTGATTTCCAGTCATTCTAGCTTAAAAGAAAAATAAAAATGAAGCTCTGGAATAGAAAAGGAGAGGGGTGCTTTTCAAATGCCCCCATCAACCTGCAGCGTCTAAAACAGTTCCCATGAAAGCCACCCAAGAAAACCTAGTTTATTAGAGTAGGAAAATGACAAGCAAGAAGAAAATTTTAGAGATCACTACTCAATGCTTCATTTTGCCCGTGAGAAAGCTTGTCCTAGAGCAACAGGAGCCAAGGAGCAAACAGGTTTTCAGCTGGAGGTCTTTATCCAGGCAACATGTGACACAGAAACAAAAATGGGGAAGAGTACCAAGGAACACTCACTAGAATAAAAACAAGGAGTGTCCACAGGACAGTGTTGACTCCTAATGCTCTTTCTGTCTCTCTGGCTCCCAAGGAGAGTCTGCCCTGAGCCTGTATGCTGCGTATGCCAGTCCTTTGCTAGACCATGGCAAGCACCATGCCCATTCAACGCAAAGACTTTCTGCATGTGAACACAGTCCAGGTCCTTTTGTGCAATCTGTATAAACTGCTTGTGTATTTCAGTCATTTTTTAAACTGAGGGATACAGGGAGCTTGCTCAGAGTCATTTATTTTACAGAATTCAACTTGCCTCATATTTGCTTAAGATAAAATTTGTTTGCTGCATTATAAAATATTTCATAAATGTCAACAAATCAGAATTTAACAAGATGATCATCACATAGATGATATAGGTCAGCATTTACTCACAGTGACTCAGGGTCCTGTGGCTGAGCTACGGTTTAATTTTGATGTGGTACTTTCTAGGTAGTATAACACAAACTGAAAAAGAACTTAGCAGTGAGTGGTAATAAGCCATCAATGCCCATAGGTCCTCAGCTAGAGGATGGGGCGCATAAACCTCCTCCTACCCCATGCTAAAACGTTAACTGGTTTGATCTTGTTCAGGTATCTTGCGGGCAGCTGAAACTGCTGTGAGTTCAGGGGCATGATAGTCCTGTCATGCCCAGAAGACAGCTTTGTGACTATCCCCCCAAACCCCCTGGCTCTTACCATCCTTCTATCTGTCTTCCACGATGGCCCCTGAGGCTTGAGAGTGGGTGGCATATAGATGCCATATAGACGCTGAGCATTCCACTGAGAACTCTGCTCTGAGCTTCTACCAACCATGAATTTCATTAACTAGACTCTCCACAAGAAATTTCTCTGATGAAGTCTGAGAGCTTCATTCTCCAAGAGGTAGTAGATTCACCCATTGGACCTGTGAGCTCCCCAACTATGAACCCATGGGAGATTCACAGTGACAGGCATGGGTTTCCTCCTGCAGCATAGCCCTTAAATCCAACAAGAAAATGCTTAGCTCCCCCCATAATTATGCCACTGTGTTTTAAAAATATTTATTGACAAGTTGTGGCTTTTTAAACACACTGTTCATTTCACCATCCTGGTTACTGACGGGCAGATATTTAATTTTTATAAGTTTTCATTTATTCTAGATATTACCTATATGAAGCATAGCTAGAGAACATTTCCTATTCTTTAGGCTTCCTGTTCTCAGCTGATAGTTTCATCTGCTATGCAGACACCTCTAGTGTTCTCATTCATTGATTCTTGGAACTATATTTATATTTTATGCAGAAATTAATTGAATGTCCATACACATATTCAAAGGTATTCCCTGTATTTTCCTATAGAAATCACAGAGCTTTAAGTTTTAAATTAAACTCTTTTGTTTTGTTTTTAACATTTTTGTTTTATTCTGTGTACAGATGCTGTGCCTGCATGAGTCTCTGTAACACACCCATGATTGGTGCTGGCAAAGTCCAACACCATTTATTGATGTGCTGTCTTTTTTTTTTCTTGACTCTTTGGGCGAAGCTACATGGGTTTATCTCTTGCTCATCTATTCTGTTGTTCTACCTATCTGATTTGATGTTGACACCATGCTTATTTGTCACTATACTTTTGTAGTATATTCTGAGGAATCCTTATCCACTATTGGTGAGAGTGTAAACTAGTACAACCACTATAGAAATCAGTACGGCAGATCCTCAAAAAATTAAAAATAGAGTTACCATGTGACCCCCTACACCACTCCTGGCATACCCATAAAAGACTCTATAACCCAGCACAGATACAGTAAAACAACCATGTTTGTTACATGTACTACTCACAATAGTGAGGAAAAGGAACCAACTTAGATGCCACCAAGAAAAGAATATTTATGAAAATGTGGCATGTATGCACAATGAGATTATTACTTAGTTTATAAAGCCAAAATTATGAAAATTTCAGTAAAATGAATGGATTTAGAGAGAATAATATTAAGTGAGGTGACCCAGTCTCAGACAAAAAGCTCACAGTTTTTTCTCATACATAAATCTAATGCTTACGAATACAGGTATAAACTAGAAACTAGATAGCAGACTGCAAGAGTGGAAGGAAACGTTTTGATGGGGAGGAAAAGGAGTTTCATGTGACATGAAAGTGCCAAGAAGTCTACTGAGGCTGGGAGAACACAAAGAGAGCAGGGGGTGGAGAAAGGATGGAAGGAGATAAAGACAAATTTTGTTTTAAAAAATAATGAATTTTTTAAAAAATTGGGTTGGGGTATTTGGGGACAAGGAAAAAACCTAGTACAATGGAAACCCTAGAAATGACTCCTAGAAATAACAGACACAGAGCCTAAACCCCCCCATCCTCTGTAACTAGGCAAGGCCTCAAGTGGAGGGATTGGGATACCAACCCACCCACAAAGCCCTAGACCTTCGGTTGTCCTGCCTTCAGAGTGTTCTGGGACTAGAGCCTAGCATAGTCATCATCAGAGAGACCAGAGAGACTCCACACAGCAACTGATGGGAGCAGACCCAGCGTTCCAGAGCCAAACTTTAGGCAGAGCTCAGGGGATCCTGCTGAGGAGGCAAGGAAGGATCATCAGAGAAACCAGATGGGTCCGGAATACCACAAGAACAGAACTCACAGAATCAACTGACCAGGACTTATGGGGGCTAGCAGAGATCAAGGAGTCTATAGGGGTCTCATCTAGCCATATATGTTATGGCTCAGTAGCTTGAGAAATTTCTAACAGTGGGTGTGGGGACTGTCTCTGACCCTTTGCCTGCTGTGGGACCCTGTTCCTCCTACAGGATTGTCTTGTCCATTCTTGATGTGAAGGTATATGCCTGGTCTTATTGTAGCTTGTTATGCTGTATTTGTTTGATGTCCCTGGGAGTTCTCCTCCTTTCTGTAGGAAGGTAGAGGCAGAGTGAATCTGGGAGAGAGGGGAGGGGGATAAACTGCAGTCAGGATGTAATATATTATAGATGAATAAAATTAAAAATAAAATAAAAATAATAATGAAATCTAATTTTCTGTAACTGTGGTGGTTTTAATAGGTATGGCCCCACAGACTTATGTGTTTGGATGCTTGTCCCATAGAGAATGGCACTATTAGGAGATGTGGCCTTGTTGGAGTAGGTGTGGCCTTGTTGGAGTAGGTGTGGCCTTGTTGGAGTAGGTGTGGTCTTGTTGGAGGAAGTGTGTCACTGTGGGGCAGGCTTTGAGGTCTCCTATGCTCAAGCTCTACCCAGTGTAGAATCCAATCTCCTCCCTGCTGCCTGTGGATCAAGATGTAGAACTCTGGGCTCTATTTCCAGCACCATGTCTGCCTGCATGATGCTATGCTTCTTGCCATGATGATAATGGACTAAACTGGAAACCAGCCCCAATTAAATGTTTTCTTTATATAAGTTGCTTAGGTCATGATGTTTCTTCACAGCAATAAAACCCTAACAGTAAGACAGTAACTAATAATTTTTTAAATATCTGAGTATAATATGATGAATGCTTTTTTATAAAATACCCAACAGTGTATCTTTCTGTACATAATGGAAGTATGTAAAAACACAAATAGTAATCCAGACTCTAGGGCAGTCAGTGCTGGCTCAATAGAAACACAATTCAAGCCACATTCTCTAGTAGCAAGATGGAAAAAAAGTGAAGAGTACCAGGCAGATTTAATTTAATAACATTTTACTTAGCCCAATATATCCAAAGTATTTTTAGGAAATTATCTCTTTAGATCAACTTTAGAAGTTTAGATAATAGAAAAAAACAGCAACAAAAATCCACCCTTCTGAATGTCTTTCTTATTGTCAACATCACCCACCAGAATAATCCATTTATTACAGCTGATAAACCTATATTGAGACATCACCACCCAAAGGGTGTAGCTTACAGTAGTGCTCATTCTTGGTATTGTATGTTTAGATAAATGTGTGACATGTGTTTACCATACAAATATGATGCTAAGACTTGAGAGGTGACTCACTGTGTAAAGAGTTGCTGCACTGGATTCAGATCCCCAGTACACACATAAGGCCAGACATGGTAGCTCACATGGATAATCCGAGCACTCCTGTGATGAGACAGGATGCATAGACCATGGGTAGACTGGCATGTGAAGCAGTAGCAGAAGAAACCTTGTCAAATAAGGTGGAAGGTGAGGACCAACCCCTGAGGTTACCCTCTAACCTCCACACATGTACTGTAGCACATAACCACACACATGGCTGTGCATTCATACACACACATAAATCATAAGCACACACAGATGTGAATAAAAATGTAATAAGATGAGTCTTTGTTACTGTCCTATTGCTTTGAAGAGACTCTATGACCAAGGGAACTTATAGACAAAGGTGTCTAACTGGGGACTTGCTTATAGATTCAAAGGATTTATCCATTGTCATCATGGTAGGGAGCACAATGGCAGATAGGAATGGTGCTGGAAATATAGCTGAGAGAGCTTTATATCCAATCCACAGGCAGGAGAGAGAGAGAGAGAGAGAGAGAGAGAGAGAGAGAGAGAGAGAGACTGGGCCTCTCTCCCCCAACCCCAGTGACTTTCTACACAAGGCCACACCTACTTCAATAAGGTAACATCTCCTAATCCATCCCAAATAGTTCCATGCCCTGGTGACTAAGAATTCAAATATATGAGTCTATGGGAGGGTCATTCTCATTCAAAACCCATAGTACAGCATGCTTTCACTGAGTGTCTGCTTCATTATTCATCTGTCCCACTCTCCTAATCCCTAGGGACTACTTGACTTTTTTTTTTTTTTTTACTTTTTCATTTCAGCATTTACTATTTTCACTTCAACACTTAATCAGTGTAAAAGCTATATATTATTTCCTTACTAAAATTTTAAAACGCAGATTT
This sequence comes from Uromys caudimaculatus, assembly GCA_028551405.1. Classification (NCBI taxonomy): domain Eukaryota; kingdom Metazoa; phylum Chordata; class Mammalia; order Rodentia; family Muridae; genus Uromys; species Uromys caudimaculatus. The sequence goes on along the minus strand of CM052705.1, from coordinate 63,631,902 downwards.
ATGCTTACATATCTCAACAAGAGTGTTTCAAGTGTTTAATGGCCCATGTGGGTAGTTACTTCCACATAATACAGTGAATGTCTAAATAAATCACTGTAAACTAATGAGTTGGCTTTAAAGAGGGGGCTAAAATGAGGCAAATAAAGCTAAACATTTAAGTCAAGGACTTTTATAAATAGTTGAAAGTCTTGATGTAAGATGTGGTCACATATTCTCTGTGAACACTTGCTTTTAAACACAGTACCTGCTCATTGTAAAAAAAAAAAAAAAAGCAAATACAGAAAAGCATAAGGAAAATATGTAATTCCAAAGAAATGCATATAATGTCCCAGCCAAGGTCAAGGCCCACCTTTGGAGAACTCTGCTACAAACTGGGTAGGAATGGCTTGCTGGCCCATCTTGGGACTCAATCTTACATAATTCAGGTTCCATAACTTCATTTATAGTAAGAATATCCATTTTCCCTGCACTAATTTCTAGCAAAGTTTAAACCTTGTGAGCAAATTGTTGCAGAATGTATATAATCAGAATTGTCTAGAATGGGAAGCTAGTTAGAGAAAAGGCAAAGCCGGCCCATGGTTTGGGAGATACACATGAAAGCTCCCACAATGCTTTGTACCATTTCCTAACAGGATAGCCTTGAACATAGTACTTGCAGTTCCCTCACTGGCAAAACAGTGATTGTCAATCCATCTTTCTTAAAGCAAGGCATTTCTGTGTAGAGGTTAGAAGCACACCCTGGAGAGACTTCTTAGTCTAACTACCTGGTGCCCTCATATTTCCTACTCTTCTACTGGTACACAAGAATATTACAATGTCCATGTTGGTGTAGTAAGGTTCAATTACACAAATGTATATAATTAAATGTGTATGATATATGAAGCTGTTAATGCAGTGTGTGTATAGTGATGGTGTAATAAATGTGGTAGATATTATAGCATGCTTTTTGTGAGAGTTGAAATGTGATTATGTACAGAGACATCTTCACATGAACCTGGCAAATAGTAGGCATGAACCAGTGATAACTATTTGTGGGCATGAGTTGACCATATAAACCCTTTAGTTCAAGAAGAGTCATATTTATCTTGAAATATTGTACTCATTAATATTGAGCAGCTGCCTCTAGTCACCAGAACAAAATCAGCTTACTTAATAATTGCCAGTCTTTTCCCTGTCCACATTAGGTCATTCTCAGATAGAAGTACCATCAATTCAGACTGAATTCTTCTTGTTACTTCATTTTACTTTTGCTTTGCTTATAACTGACATATAATTATACAGATTTATTGGCGACACTATAATGACTTTATACACACACACACATACACACACACACACACACATATATATATATATATATATATATGAAATCATAATCAGATCATGACCTCATATGGTTCTTATTTTTTATTATTATAAGAACATCCAGAATCCTCTTTAACAGTTTTGAAATACTGAATACAATACTGCTCACCATAACCATTCTAATATTAAGCAGAACACTAGTATTCCTACTATCTAACTGTAGCATGAAAGCTCCTTTTAAAAATTAAAAGCAAAGCTATCACTTTATTCAACAATTCCAAAGACTATAGCCAAAGAAAATGAGGCTTGGTTTGGAGATGCATGCCTTTAACCCCAGCACTTAAGAGGCAAATGGTAAATTTCTGTGAGTTCAAGACCAGCCTGGTCTACATAGAAAGTTTTAGGCCAGCCAGGGGTAAGTAAGGCCCTGGGAGGGGTTGGGGGGGAGAAGCGAGGAGGGAGGGACAGAAAGAAGAAGGGAGGCAGAGCGGGAGGGAGGGAAGGAGAGAGGGAGGGAAGGAAAGATATGAAATCAGTATGCCAAAGAAATATCCTCACTCCCATATAAATTTCAACATTTTTTCATAATAATCAGGATATGTAATCAACCTAAGTGCCCATTGACCAAAGAATGGTGAAATAAATACAACACACACACACACACACACACACACACACACACACACACACACACGCGCGCGCGCGCGCGCAAAATGGAATACTATCCAACCACAAGAAGGATGAAATTCCATCCTTTGTGGTAACATTGATGAACCTGAGGACATTAAGTGAAGTAAGTCAGACACAGAAAGACAAATGTCACATGATCTTAATTGTATGTGAACTCTGAAAAAGTTAGAACCATAGAAATATAGAGTAGTAGAGTGGTAACCACAGCCTCGGAACCAGGGGATAGGAAAAAGGTGGTGAGCCAAACCTCTATTCTGGCCAGAGCAGCCCGCTTTCAAGCTGTTTACAGGACTTAAGTTCCGGTGCAGGTCAGTGTCATAATGAGTAGCAACTCTCGATTTGTTGGCTGTGAATGACAGCAGAAATTAGAGATGAAGCTAGAAGCATTTGAGGCCACAATCAAGCTCTTCTTCCCCTGCGACAGCTGTGTGATGTGCGCATGGATTCTTCATCACTATTCACTTCAGACAGTGGGTTCCCAGAAGGCTGAATTCATTTTCTGTCAATCCCAGCTACAGCTGTGGAAGGACAGTGCATGCATGGGTTACATGCAGAAATACCAGCTGGCTCCACACCTGTAAGAGAAGCAGGATGGGTTGCCCCTTAGAGGCTTATTCTGCAGCCAGATAGCTCTTGTCCAGCCAACTGTATGAATTTCTCAGGCATCCTGTCTATGCTCCTCGATGCCCTCATGTCTGGGATATGAACTGCCATGGAATCCAACACAGGTTATTTTGAATTTTCTTATTTCCTCAGCCTGAGGTGGTGAATCAATGTGATCTTTTAAATAAGACAATTTCCAAGAAGTTCCCACAGCTGTGAGGGAGTCAGCTACAGTGGAAGGGAGCCTAAGAAAACAGCAGTCTATGCTATGTTTACTACTACACTTAGATTCTCCTAAGCACGCATGGTATAAGGACCACCCCAGTCCCTGCTGCACAAAGCCGAGTCTAGGAGGAGGTGTGAGGTGTTAGGTGGATGACCCTCTGGCCATGGTGGGAGGCATCACTAAGGAAGGGCAGAAAGCCCTCCGAAGTCTGGGGTCCAGGGAAAAGGCCACCTGGCTGAGGTCCAAGGGCTGGCTGAATGAAAGCAAAACCTCCCTTTCACTGATCCTGGTAGTTCAGTGAGAGGAGCCACAGTGCTGGGGACTCTGGTGCCATTCCCTTCGACCCTCTCAGGCACCGCTGGCATTGTGCTGATTCCCAACTGCCCCAGTTGTGCACCCTGTGGTCTAGCAGATTCTTCAGCCAGTCAGAAATATGTTACCCACTAAATATGCCCTCCCACCCGGTTTAACCATAAACTATTCCAGAAATGTAAAGGAAATTGTGGTTACTTTGGTTCCTAACACAGCCCTCACATCCTTAGAACTTATGTATAAAACATTTCGATAGGTGTACTTGTCTGCCTTTGGTCTCTTAATTACCACCATGTCATTTAAAGGCCATAATCCCTGCCACACTTCCATCAATTCCAATGCCAGAACCTTGGCCAGCATCTTAAGACTTGCAGTAAGTAAAGCATACTGGTCTCTAATTTAAATACTCTTGACCTTCTGTGGGGAGCAAAGTAAGCGCAGCTTTGTCATGCTCCGGTCTGGTTCAGCGGGTGTAAAAACATGTTCAGATAAAACTGAGATAGACCCAAATTTCCCCCTGTCCTTCAAACTAAACCTGAGTAAAGAGCTGTTCTCATTTGTAATCTCTTTGGTTTAGGACTAAGCTTGCACACAGATTTCTGTGTTGGAGGTGGTTCGCTCTTCCAGTGTTGCCAGAAGTGTGACTTTGCAGCTTGTTCCCACAGTACCTTTCTGTCCTCTACCTGGATGTACTAGCTTTTTGTCTGTTTAGTTGTAAGAAGTAGTGCCCCTATCACTTGTGCTAAGCTCAGTGATGTTTGGCACGCTCTCTGCTAGCCTGGAAAATGTGACTTTTTCCCCAGGAGCAAAATCCTGTATGAATTGCTTCCCAGTTTTTCTCTTTGCTTTGAAATCTACTTCAAAGTTATTATTTGGCTAAAGGGTTATTTTCCTTCCCTGAGGTCTATAGGATTTGCTCCTGATGTGTGACTGAGACACAGGTTTTTCTTTTCCTTTGTCTTTTTTGTCTGCATTGCACATGAGCATAAACATTCTCACCCCCAGATATTAAACCAAACCTTTAGAGAATTGAAAAGGCCTTCTATTTAGTCTTTAAAGATGTATAATCCCAAAAAAAAGTGGTCTCCTACCTACTTGGTCTGTAATTGTGATTTTAAGGCTTGATGAACAGATAGCAAATGGGTAACCGATGGTGAATCTTTAAAGACAGAATATTTTAATTAGTTCAGGATTTGCTTGTGGTTTTTGATAATATTGCTAAATATAATTCTGCACACTTTATTCTAGAATCTCAACAATCTACCAGAGACCAAATTAGATTATATCTCTATCTCTATCTCTATCTATTTATCTATCTATATCCAGAAAGCTTAGTGATTACTTTCTCTGTAGATAATCAACAAATCCTTTAATAGACTTAACTACACTAGAGTCAGCATAAGTAGGTGTATTTCATGAGCAGTTCTTTTTTTTATTGGATATTTTCTTTACTTACATTTCAAATGTTATTCCCTTTCCTGGTCTCCCCCCTCCCAGAAACCCCCTATCCCATCCCCCCTCCCTCTATTTCTATGAGGGTGTTCCCTCACCCAACCACCCATTTCTCTACACTGGAGCATCTATGGAGCCTTCATAGGACCAAGGATCTCTCCTCCCATTGATGCCTGACAAGGCCATCCTCTGCTATATATGCAGCTAGAGCCATGTGTACTCCTTGGTTGGTGGCTTAGTCCCTGGGAGCTCTGGGGGGGTGTGTTTGGTTGGTATTGTTGTTCTTCCCAAGGGGTTGCAAATCCCTTCAGCTCTTTCAGTCCATTCTCTAATTCCTCCATTGGGGACCCTGTGCTCCGACCAATGGCTGGCAGTGAACACCCATGCTGTATTTGTTGGGCTCTGGCAGGGCCTCTCAGGAGACAGCTGTATCAGGCTCCTTTCAGCAAGCACTTCTTGGCATCCACAATAGTGTCCAGGTTTGGTGACTGTATATGGAATGAATCTCCAGGTGGGACAGTCCCTGGATGGCTTTTCCTTCAGTCTCTGCTCTACATTCTGTCTCCATATTTGCTCCTGAAAGTATTTTGTTCCCCTTTCTAAGAAGGACCAAAGCACCCACACTTTGGTCTTCCTTCTTCTTGAGCTTCATGTGGTCTGTGAATTGTATCTTGGATATTCCGAGCTTTTGGGTTAATATCAACTTATCAGTGAGTGCATACCATGTGTGTTCTTTTGTGATTGGGTTACCTCACTAAGGATAATATTTTCTAGTTCCATACATTTGGCTAAGATTTTGTGAATTCATCATTTTTAATAGCTGAATAGTACTCCATTGTGTAAATGTACCACATTTTCTGAATCCATTCCTCTGATGAGGGACATCTGGGTTGTTTCCAACTTCTGGCTATTATGAATAAGGCTGCTATGAACATAGTGGAGCATGTGTCCTTGTTTTATGTTGGGGAATCTTTTGAGTATATGCCCAGGAGTGGTATAGCTGGGTCCTCAGGTAATACTATGTCCAATTTTCTGAAGAACCGCCAGACTGATTTCCAACTGAGGAATATCGAATGGTCGAGAAGCACCTAAAGAAATGTTCAACATCCTTAGTCATCAGAGAAATGCAAATCAAAACAACCCTGAGATTCCACCTCACACCAGTCATAATGGCTAAGTTCAAAAACTCAGGTGACAGGAGATGCTGGTGAGGATCTGGAGAAAGAGGAACATTCCTCCCTTGCTGGTGGGATTGCAAGCTGGTGAGCAGTTCTTTTAAGAAAGAAAACAAGAAGTTCTTGAAACATAGAACAAGTGTGTGGCTGTGTTTAGGAAATGTTAGAGTTCAGTGACAAATTGCTGACATCCACGATGACGTATCCCATGCAGATTTTTCTCAAGTCACTGTATGAGGCACTGCCTAACCAGTCTTCGGCACCTAAATTGTTCTTTTCAGTCTGATGCTTATGGGGAGAACAGAGAATAAATTCCTATAGTTATCTCTCAGTGAAGCCTAAAGGAGCCGCCAAGTTGCCTCTCTTTTGCCATCCACAGAAAATATACTTTAGTCTTCCACTTGGCTGTGCCAGGAACCTTAGATTTTTGTTTTCAAAAACCAAGACTCTGAAGCAACAATAGCTCCCATTTATGAAACATCTATATGCCAGACACTGCAAGATGACTTACATGGTTTTCCCTTTTGCTTACTATTAGGAATGTGTTATGTACAGTTATAAACTGCTAAAGTAATAGATATCACTTTCCTAAATCAAGTAAGAGTGCTAGAGTAGAAGTGCTAATCGAGCACCCCCACTCTCTCATCTCATCCTGCTAGTCGCCATGTAAACTCATCCGATTCTTCCTACACTAATCTGATATTTCAGATGCTCTCAGTAGCTCTATAATGGCAAGGTTTGTCCCTATTTTGTAAATAGGTAAAATAAGACTCTTCATGTTGGTAATTCTAAGGAACTGACCACCAGTATGAGCATCGCTTTTGAGCCTGCCATGTTGTTTCTGTTGGAATAAAGAAGCCTGGGTAATCAGGAAGCACAAGGGATCGCACAGCAAAGTCCAGAGAGGGTTTCTGAAGCTTTGATGAAGCAAAGGCCCGCTCCTGTTGCCAGCTTCCTTCCAGCAGTAGTCTCTGTGGCCACAGCACTGTCATCTTCCTTCACACTCTGCCAGCAATACAGGGATGGGCAGTGTCCCCCAGGATTCCCTACAACTGACTATGGGACCTCAGCTTGTTGTTGACATAGACTCATGGCTCAGCATCTGGGAGGGGTTGTTGACATCAGATTGTCCTCCTTACACAGAGTGCTTAAAGAGATCGATTGCAGGCCTGGAGAGATGAACTGATGGCCAGGAGCACTGGCTGCTCTTGCAGAGGACCTGAGTTCAGTTCCTAGCACCCACATGGTAGCTCCCAACCATCTTTCCCTCCAGTTCCACAGGATCCAACATCCTGTTCTGACTTCTGTGGGCACCAGGCATGCATGTAGTACACATATATATGTACACATAATCAAAATACTCATATAAACAAAATATAAATAAATAAGAAAAAATGAGAAACTAAAGAAAACTCAAGACAATGGCATTGTATTGGAGGTATCTTTTTTTGTTCATAATCATGCCCAATTAAAATAAACTACAGTGGTTAATTAATGAGATATCTAAGCTAAAATAAATGTGTACTTTGAAGCACAAATCCTTCCTTTCACTTAAAATTTATAATCCTATATGGAAGGAAGGGTTTTCTTTCCTTTTTTCCTCCGTTCAAATTTATGGAAATGCTTCAAGACCTGATTTGAGTAATGAAAAGTATAGAAGACTGCCTATCTCCTGAAGAGCCAGCATATTTTCCTACCTAAATGTGGCAACTGGGTTTCCCTTTCACAAAGCAATATTTCCCCCAAGGTTAACTTATAGAGCCTCAATCCACTGGACAAAGAAACCTCACCTCATTTGCTCTCCAGCCACCTGATGCTAAGATATCCCACCGTTCACCTTGCAGATGAAGGAACACAACTGTGTGCCAGAGCTCTTTCTTGGCCTTAGAGGTGGAGGAATCTTAGCTACAACATGTGCCTGTACTACTGGCCACATCCTGATAGCTATTTACTCAGGGAACAATGCCTAAAACCTCCGTCTGTGTTCACGCAAGCTGGTCAGAGCCAACTCTGGTCAGTACTTAGATGGAACAACTCCAGGGAAAATAGCCCAGGCTGTCATAAATGATCTTTGTGATTTTTTATGTAGAACTGGGCTGTCAAAGAGTAAGGGATAGGGAAACCTCAGCTTGGGCCACAGGGCCCCACACCTGATCAGCGCCGGGACAAAGATCCCTCGCCGGAGATC
>CM052705.1:63603440-63623451 GCA_028551405.1 Uromys caudimaculatus | reverse complement strand
AGATCAAGAATCGACAAATGGGATCTCATAAAATTGCAAAGCTTCTGTAAGGCAAAGGAGACTGTCAATAGGACAAAATCGCAACCAACAGATTGGGAAAAGATCTTTACCAATCCTATGTCTGATAGAGGGCTAATATCCAATATATACAAAGAACTCAAAAAGTTAGACTCCAGAGAACCAAATAACCCTATCAAAAAATGGGGAACAGAGCTAAACAGAGAGTTCTCAACTGAGGAAACTCGAAAGGCTGAGAAGCACCTAAAGAAATGTTGAACATCCTTAATCATCAGGGAAATGCAAATCAAAACAGTCTTGAGATTCCACCTCACACCAGTCAGAATGGCTAAGATCAAAAACTCAGGTGACAGCAGATGCTGGAGAGGATGTGGAGAAAGAGAAACTCTCCTCCATTGCTGGTGGGATTGCAAGCTGGTACAACCACTCTGGAAATCAGTTTGGTGGACCCTCAGAAAATTGGACATAATACTACCTGAGTACTCAGTTATACCACTCCTGGTCATATACCCAGAAGATGCTCCAACATGCTATAAGGACACATGCTCCACTATGTTCATAGCAGCCATATTTATAATAGCCAGAAGCTGGAAACAACCCAGATGTCCCTCAACAGAGGAATGGATACAGAAAATGTGGTACATTTACACAATGGAATACTACTCAGCTAGTAAAAACCATGACTTCATGAAATTCGCAGGCAAATGGATGGAACTTAAAAATATCATCCTGAGTGAGGTAACTCAGTCACAAAAGAACAAATGTATGTATTCACTGATAAGTGGTTATTAGCCCAAAAGTTTGGAATACGCATGATTCAATTCACAGCAACTGTTGGACTGAGTGTGGGGTCCCAGATGGAGGAGTTGGAGAAGGGACTGAAGGAGCTGAGCGAGTTTGCAACCCCATGGAGGGAACCACAGTGTCAATTGGTCAGGCCCCCCAGTGCTCCCAGAGACTGGACCACCAACCAAAGAATACATATGGAGGGACCCATGGGGCTGACCACATATGTGGCAGAGGAGGGCCTTGTTGGCCATCAGGGGGAGGAGAAGTCCTTAGGTCTGAAAGTATTAGATGCCCCAGTAATAGGGGAATGCCAGGGAGGGAGACTGGAGTGTGTGGGTGGGTGGGTGGGGGAATACCCTCATAGAGGCAGGGGGAGGAGGGACGGGCTAGGGGCTATCCAAAAGAGATACCTGGAAAGTGGAAAACTTTTGAAATGTAAATAAAGTATCAAAAAATAAAAATAAAAAAATACTGGAAAAAAAAAAAGAGTGAGTAGTTTGTGAATATAAAAAGAACCCCAGTGTTTTGCGTTTTGTTTTGTTTTTTATGGACTTCTTTCACTTTGTCTGGTGCTTTTTGGTTTCTTGTTGATTTCTTTCTTTGTTTTCCTTATTATTTAAAATTTTATTCTTGTGTTGATTTTCTTTTTCAAAAAAAAAAATAATGGGGGAAGAGACAGAAGGAGAGAGAGAGCATATAAATAACTAGGTAGGGAGATGGAGGCAATCCAGGAGGAATTGGGGGAGAACATTATATATTGTATAGCAATTAATGAAAATGGCAAAAACTGAGGAAGAAGTTGAGTAGGAGAAAGATCTGGGAAGAATTTGGAGAAGGAGAAGAATAATATAGAAATATAAGAATAATTTTTTTAAAAAAATTATAGAATCAATTGTAATGAGGAAAAATATCCAAACCAGAGTAGCTAGGAAGGCAAAAAGAGAGTGTAGGCAGGGGAATCGCCTGATCACTTTGGCTTCAATGGGGAAATGGGTGTAGCACTCCTGGGGACAGAAGGGTGGGGTATATGCCTGGAGACTATCCCAATCTAAGACCAGAGGAACTGGGGCTGTAGACTCATGGTGAAGATGAGGGAAAGAAGAATGAAATGTCTTGAAGACAAGAAAGAATGAGAAATGTACACGATGTTGCGATAGAATATATGGATATGTTGAGATCATATGTTGAGGTGATAAAATTGATACTTAGATTTCTTTTTTATTGGGCAGCTAAAAGTGTAATGATGTCCTTTGCTAAGGAAAACACTCTGAAAGAGAAAAAAGCTGTAGAAGAAATTATAGGCTCAATCAAGAAACTGAGTCTAACTGTGTTTGGGACTACAGCATGCAGACACGGAGTCTACTGGCTAAATGTGGGTGCCGGGTTTGAGAGAAGGGGTCTGGGCTGGAGATGCACAACTGGGAAGCATCTGTCAACCTCCCTGGGAAGAGAGGGCCTGATTCGTCATAGGTAAATGACCTTGAGCCAATCCCTTTACGCTCTGAACTGCCGGCTCATCTGCAAAATGAAAAGCTATGGTTGTTCTTTATATTGGATAAATTCACTTTGAGAGTTAAAATAAATAATACACAAAGTAGTTTGTAAATGTTAAGATGCCTTAAAAGTGTTAAGTGTGGTGGTGCTGATGTCGGCAGTGGGAGGCAGGAAAGATGCTGTGGGCAGTGGTGGAAGCAGTTAGCATGTGGGATTGCGTGAGGAGATTTTCCCCAGGACTATTCTTTTTGCACTTAAATGAACACTGTGTTTTCCTTGCCTAGAACAAAGTCATTGATTTTATGTGCTCTGTAATCTAAGCCTGACTCAAAACTGGGAAACCAGTATTCTTTAAATTTAAACCATAATAAATCAATCCTTTGTGAAGGGGGAAGGTACGATAATCATTAAAACATGTTGGAGAACGTCATCATGTTGTTATAAAGCTCGATGAGGAGACGGTGCTCCTTGAAGGCATTATCCCTTCTTTGCTGTAGGCTTTGTTGCCATTCACTTTGGACAGCCTGTTTACAGGGCTATTGTTTCAGTCCCCTCGTCTGGCAATTGCTCGTTCTCTTGTTCCAAGGGAACTTGAGATTTCATCAACTCTGACTGGCATGAGATATTTCTAGATTTTTCTTTAACTTTTTTAAATCTCTAATGCTTTGCAGAATTTTTTCCATCTTCAAAGGATTTGCTTTTGCAAGAAACAGTTCATAATGATTAGCTCAGAGTAAAAATCGCGGGGTGTGTGTGTGTGTGTGTGTGTGTGTGTGTGTGTGTGTGTGTGTGTGTGACAGACACAGAGAGATTGGCCATTAAGTATTAAGAAACTAGGGAAGCCATGCTTACACACTCTCCTGAACAGGTGAAAGCTTTTACATTTAGTATGTATTAATTTTATAATAGAAATAAATCAATAAAATTTTTAATAGAACCTTATAAAACAGGTTTCCCAGGTCACTTTTGAATATTTTAATCAATTGTAAAGTATTCCTGCAGAGGTGAAATAGGAATTTGAAATACTAAACCCAGATAATTCAGGTCAGATTCCCAAGCCATTGGCTGTTTAACTAGCTCTTCAGATTTGTGGTCTCCGGTACATAACTTTTTCAAATATCATTATTCTGACTTTTTGTTCCATTTCAGTATTAAAACCACTTTTGTAGACTTTACTATTTTACATGATTCTCACCACAATAATTCATTTTCTGCTAAGACCAAGCGGGAAGTTAGGGCTCAAAAGTGAAAATTACTTACATAATTAATCTGAGCCAGATACCAAAGCTCTGCAGTATGGCCTGTAATGTCCTAACTAACTCCTAACTCCACATTTTATTTTACATTTTGTTACACATAAATGATCTCTCTAAAAGGATTCTAACATTTACAAGCTAGAGAGCTGGCTCAGTAGTGAAGAGCACTTTCCAAGAGGCCCCCAGTATGATTCCCTGAAAGACAGCTCACAATCACCTGCTAACCCCGGCTCTCAGGGGATCAGATGCCTCTAGCCTCCTCACATAGCTGCACAAACCTTGTGCACATACACATGCACACGCGCGCGTGTACACACACACACATTAAAAATCAAAAATTTTAAAACAATTGAAATCATTTTAAATTATGAATCTTTGAGCAAGTAAACTAGCTAAAATGTCCAGTTAATATAACTAAATTCTTCTCCTTCATTCTTACCTAAAACTGGCCTTTACATCTACACTCTGTACTCCCTAGACACAGAACGACAGACGTAGCCCTGGAGGAACCAAACTTCTCCAATTCGAAATGATGCCCTGGGCTAGATTCTGTCAGGTTTGTTTTTAGGACCTGGCATTAGTGTCGTATATAACACAGAAAGACCGTTTGGGATATTAACTAACCACAGAACTCAGTTAATGGGGCATTCATTCACATCTTGCAGAAATAAAACGGAATGCCAGCATGAAGAATTATTCTTCCTCCCCAGAAAGGAGGCCATCACTTCTCATAGTAAAGCCCACTCAAAACAAATATTCATTAACTTAAATACTGACATCTTTTTTCAAATATCTACAGGTATAAGTTTCATTGTAAAAAAAAAAAAAAAATCTTCCATTCCCATCCCACTTTGGGTATCTTCATAGTGTACTATTTTTTATGGTGACACACAAATTAGAATCATAAGATAAAGTGCTCCGTGCCTCTGATGATTTTGTTTTCTATTTCTGTATTTGCTTTTTCTTCAGATAGTTTCATAAGTAAAATTATAGTAGGTATCAACTCTTTAAAATAATAGCTGTCAGAAATACTAAACTGTCTTTTTTAGTTTGCATTCCAGCTAAAGGATGTTTTCAGGTATTGTGCCAAGAATAATATAGAGTTTTTTGTGTTAAATTCTGTCCTGATATAAATTACATGTGTGGGTTTGAGAGAACAATTTTTCATCTATTCAATATTTCTTGCTTAATAAACCATTGAGACCTGTCCCTATAGTTGTTTGAGACAGCAGTAAATCAAGCAAATTTTGTTTTCTTCTGATATAATAGCCATAGAAGACTGCCTTCCATGTATGCAAACACTTTTCTTGTTTTTAATATCATCATTCTTTTATAAACCCCATAGAAAGTGCTAGACGCCCTTCGGTTTATCAGAAGAAACATTCAGTGGTGTTGGCTGCATGACTGAGAACTACTCCTTTCCCTAAGGTGTACGCTGAGCTGAATGGAAAACACACATTTGGGGTTGAGTGGAGAACACACACTGGGCTGTTTGTATTTTGAAGAGAAGGTTCTCAATAGAGTTAGATGATCGTAGGGTTTAATTTATGACAGTTCCTTTCTCTGATTCTGTCTCACTTGATCATCAGTCTTACTAATCACACAGCAATGGGAAGGGCAGAAACATTAAACTTTCATTAAGAACAACTCTCCTTTCTATGAACCATTTGGGGGAAATTACAAGTACATCGTTTCTATGAAATTCCAGGATATGTGACAAGAAGCTGTGGTAAAAGAGTATCTTTCATTGGCAGTTTTCACAGACTCCCTGGAGTGTATGTGTTGTGGGGAAGGGGGAATGGGGAAAGACAGAGAGGAAGGGGTAGGAATTCAGACACTTTCTTAAATAAACATTAGGCAAAATTTTTCCACTCAGGCACCACCCAAGTGGGTGTAAATAAAATACAAGTAACCTGAATCACCAGTGAATCCATTCTATCTGTGTATTCTACATGTAGTAGTGGTGCCATCCACCATGTGCCAGGTACAGTCCTTCTAAGCATCTCCACTGCCCCTGCCTTAGTGGGGTTTGAAGTCTAATGGAAGAAGGTGGCAATAAGCTCATTATCACAAGGAACTGAGTCTTCTCCATTTCGGTGAGTGGAGAAGCTAGAAAGCTGTGGAAACCGGACAAGAACTCTAATCCCGACCCAGGGTGAAGGAGGGTAAGGAAGGAGAAAGGCCTGATCTCAGTAACTATGCAGACTTGAGCTCAAGGTGAGCATTAGCTAGGCCAAGGCGAAGTGCTTGAGTGCAGCACACAGCAAACACAATGTTTCTGCTCTAAAGCAGGAGAGTGAGGGCCCTGGGTGGAGACAGAGTTCGGGGCCGCTGGTGTGGAGAAAATCCTGCAACCTGGACAGGAGCACTCTAGAGATGCAGATTTAAGATAGTTTACTCCTCTTAAATGCTTTGACTGGTGGCTCTATCAAACATATGTTATCTAAGCAAGAATGGGAAATTTGCATGTACCAAGGTACAGAAGTGGGATCTAAAGCACAAAGCCAGTTCAAAGCCTGCTACTTGATCATCTGCCTAGCAAACCATCTCAGTCTGGCCCCTGCCTTGACTCCACAACCTTCAGAATTTTGTTTTGGGACTTCTGGTTGGCTAGTTTTCCTAGAAGTCAATGTTTACATTGAGGTAACGAACAGACAAAGCATGCCAAAACATAAAAACCCAACTGGCTTCCAAGTGTAAACACTGGCTTCTATTTTGTATGATAATACCCAAAGACTTATTTAGCTCTCTGAAGGTATTATCTAACCATGTAAATGTATGGGTAACACATAATTACAAAGAACATATTGTATATGAAACTTACACAAAGTAATCAAGTGATACCTGTTATGCTTAAATCATAAATCATTTTGACATTCTGTACATTTTATGACTTGAGCTAAGTGGCTAAGGCCTTGAAAATTATTTTACATTTCAGAATACTTGAAAGAGCAGATAGCTTTGCTGGGGGAAGGAATTTTCATGGCTATTTTCTGAACGGCTACATTTAGATGCAGCACTCTTAACAGGACTTTGATTTCATTCCAAAAGCCAGAGCCCTGCAAGGATAGAATCTTGGGAATACTCCACATTCCTTAAAGAATACTTATCAATTAAACCATCTCATTCTAGTTTAGTGACCTTTCATGGAGCGGGGAGCTAGCGTTTCCCCCAAATTATCTCACATGAAGAGAAAACAAACACTCTAATAGATTATTCTGATAGCTGTCAAGTGGAAACAACTGTATTTTTTTAATTAGCTTCAATAGCAGACTTTTTTTCCAGTGAGGACAAAACAGCATGATTGGATGATATCAGGGGGGAAAAATGCTTTTGTCAAAAGTTTGTGAACAAAACAACAAAAGGGAGCCAAGGTTAGACAGAATGAAGGGGTATATGGAACCCCAACTACAAAGGGAGCCAAGGTTAGACAGAATGAAAGGATATACAGAACCCCAACTACAAAGGGAGCCAAGGTTAGACAGAATGAAAGGATATATGAAACCCCAACTACAAAGGGAGCCGAGGTTAGACAGAATGAAAGGTATATGAAACACTAACCAACACTAAGACCAATGTTTACAATACAAATTCTTTCTATAAAAAGAAAGAAATAGAGTTCATCCTCACACAGGCTGCTCCCCATTCAGTCACCAGGAGGCAACTGTGATTTCAACACACCACATCATTTCCATGGTACCACTGCCAGCTGTGGGGACAGCCAGGATGAGCTGCTGTTATTTGCCTTGTGGTCGTGACCAGGTGCTTAACCAGTGTGTATACGTACCTCCTGTGATTTGCTTCTGAACCCATGGTTCTTTGTTTATTATGTCTTCCCATAGGAGAGCTAAAGCCCTGGCTAACCATCTGCGATGTGCCAGGCCTAGTGTATCTGATGATGAATGTGACATGGCCTATTCTTTTCCCTTAAAAGGTGCCAAAGGAGATACCCCAGAGAGTCTGGTGCCCATCTCTACAAACTTCTATTAGAATGAATGCAGGCAATCAAAGGTCTACCTTCCTGCCATCAGTCATTTTTCTGTATACCTCTTCAAATGTGTGGGTACACCAGCCATTGAGTTTTCTTTGTTTAGATTATCTGTAATTCCTCAACTGCCCTTCCAGTGGTGTGGTCCTCTGTCTGGTCTGTCTCTTCCCATTATAAGGTGCCACATCCAATTTTCCTGGTTCAGAGTTAAACACTGCTATAATTTTGAGGTGACCAACTCTGAATACATGAGTTGAACATATATCATATTATTGTTTTATTAAATACAACTCCTTCTTCCTCTGCACAAATCCTCTCCTATTACTGCACTGCTTTTTCCTCCAAACTAAATGCGCTCTTTTTGTTTGTTTGTTTTATTAAAATATAATTACATCACTTTCCGGCTCCCTTTCCTCCCTCCAATCCCCACGTCATCCTCCCTTTAACCTCTCCCATGCTCTCCCTCAATATCTCTCAAGTTGATTATCTCTTTCTTGTATTAATATTATTATATCTACATAAGAATAAATATGTAAATAGCCCGTTAAGTCTGTTTAGTGTGGCATATGTGTCTGTGAGTTCAGGACAGACCATTCAGTATTGGATAACCTATTGGGGGTTCATCCCTGAGAACAACTAATTCTCCCTCTTCCAGCAGTTACTAGTTGCCTATAGTTCTTTGTCCTATGTAAGATTCCCCCCTTCCAGAATAGTGTGTATATTGGCATCGTCGTTGTCCATGTCTTATTTAGACAGTCACATTGTTGCAGTATCATGAGTGAAGCTTCTGTGCCATTTCAGAAGACAACAATCTTACTTCATTGTCTGTTGATTCTTACAATATTTCAGCCCTTCCTCCATGTTGGTCCCTGAACCTTAAGAGTCATATTTTAGATGCATCCATTGGGTCTTGTCACCCCACAATCAGTTAATCACTGCATTTTGACCAGTTGTGATTTTTTTAATGGTCTCCATCTGCTACAAAGGGAAGTTTCTTTAACAAAACTTAAGCATAGTTGTTTGGTTTTTTAACCCCACTGGGTCCAGTTAGTGTTGCCTGTGTGTTCATGGGTATATAGCATCTACTGGAGCATGTCAGCCTCTCAGGAGCCACATCTCTGAAAAAGATTGACTCTCCCTCTCCCAGAAGCAATCAGTTGCCAGTAGCTCCTCAGTATGGGTAGAATTTCATCCATGCTGGAGTTTCAGCTGCCTTGATCCTGTGTAGGTCTTGTGCAAGCAAGCAGTCATAGCCATTATGAGTTTGTATGTGTAATGGTGCTGTCATGTCGAGTAAATATGTTTTACCACAGTCATACACAACCTCTGGCTCTTGCAATCTTTCTGCCCCTTCTTTGACAATTATCCCTAGACTTTGTGGGGAGGGATGTGATCTAGATGTCCCATTTAGCTTATCACTCCATAATCTTTTATTCTCTATACATTGACCAAGCTCTGTTGTAATCTCCATCTACTGAAAAAGCATCTTCTCTGGAGAAGGCTGAACAAGGCACTAATCTATAGGTATAATAATGTGAATTTTTTGAAAAGTTTATTACGTTAGCAGAGTAATAGAATTAGGTTCTCTGCTAGGGCCTCTAGCCAACTGGCCATATATTTTGTTTGTATAGTTTTTTGTTTGTTTCTTTGCTGTGCTTTGTTCCCCACCCCCACCCCTAGTTAGTGGTATCAGGCATGAGTTGTATTTTGACGGTTGGTTTTAAATCCAGTTATAAAATGGTTGATTAGGTCCATAACATTGATGCCATTTCTGCATCATTGATATATCTTGTTAGGCCAGTTGTTATTGGATCTTGAAAGAATAGGTAAAACTGTTGATTATTTTTCTCCTGTAGCACTTCCCAGTACCATGAAAGCTATTTAACAGGGATGAAAGTGTCCAGGTCAGTACAATCTTGATCTCTCCATGTCCTATGACCTCATGTTTATAATGCTTTTTGACTTCAGCCTCAAGGAAATGAAAGCCCTTGTTGTAACACACCTCAGCATTCTGTAGTAATATGCTTCTAAATAGCAAGTCTAAACCAAATTAAAAAATCAAGTTCTTCAAATAAGTGTGTATACTCACAAGTCATATGACTTCTCAGATGACTGCTTTGCTTGATGTGTTACTAAGAGAAACTAAATGGTGGTACCCGGGATATAATTTGAGCTGACATAGGTGGGAAGATTCTCAAACAAACTTTCAGTATTCAGATTGATGTCCTGAGTCCCCTTAAATGAAAAGCTGCATTACTATACTCTGCTCAATAGCAGTCATCTCGTGATCTCCCTAACCACGCCCAATCCTCACGAGTGAAAAAACTCCCCTCTCTCCCATCTTCTTTATCCCCCCCCCCCTTCTGTCAGGATTCTGTGTGCAATGTCATCTTAAAGCCATCAGAACCTAATCACAAAGGTCTGTGAGATGGACAGCAGTTATTTGTTTACCAAACTAGCAGCCAGCTGGCCAGTTACTACAAGGGGCATCAGAGCCCAAGCCACAGAAGGTAAAGGGTGATGCGGTGACTCTTTTCATCAAGACACTTACTCTCATATTAAATCCTCAAGTACCATTGCCTTATATGGCTGATGTGTCTTTAGCTATTGACTGTACAGTGTGAATTAAATGGTTTCATTAATAACAAATATGTAGCATTTTGATCATCAAGTTCATTGGGTCATAGATCACACTTCTGATGACTCCTTTTGTGGAATTTTCATAAGCACCAGACGGTAGTGGTCCATACTTTTAATCCCAGCACTTGGGAGGCAGAGGAGGAGGCAGGCAGATCTCTGAGTGAGGCTAGCTTGGTCTACAAATACAGTTCCAGGACAGCTAATGCAGAAAAAAACTTGTCTTAAAAAAAACAAAAACAAAAGCAAAAACAAAACAGAAGGAAAATAAAGAAAGAGCAAGCTTCAAAAATAAGCTCTAAGAAGGAGGAGGGGGGAGGAGGAGGGGGAGGAGGAGGGGGGAGGAGGAGGGGGAGGAGGAGGAAGAGAGGGAGGAAAAGGAGGAAGAGGGGGAGGAGGAAGAGGAGGAGGAGGAGGAGGAAGAGGAGGAGGAGGGGGAGGAGGAAGAGAACGTACAGGAAAATTTTCCTAATTGGTGACAAATTATGGAATCCTGTTAGACATTATTTTGCTCAAAACTTTTTTCATATATATATTTGATTGCATTATTTTCCTTCCCTTTATTTCTCCTACATAGTTCTCTCCATTCCCCCTCTCTCTCTTTCTCTCTCTCCCCCTCTCTCTCTCTCCCTCTCCCCCTCTCTTTCTCAAAAAAAAGTGAAACACAAAAACAGAAAATCAAAACAGACAAATTTAAAAGAAAAAAGAAAGAAAGAATTTAATGGTAGAATTTTCATCCACACGAGTATTTATTTACATAATTAAATGCTCTCCTGCCTGTTTGAGTTAAGCAGTTGACACTACGAATTCACTAAGAGTCCCTCGGATTCTAATAGGCACTGGGATTTTACTTTCTTCTACTAAAGGTTTTTCTTGGTCTGAGAAATGATGTCTTTGGATGCTGACTTGCGTACATCCCGAGACACAGGTACACATATCCCTACAGTTGCTGGCTAGGCCATGACAGTCCCAAGGATCCTCGATACACTGAACTTATCATTTCTCCATAATAGAACCCTTTGGGCTCATTCGAATTTATATCCAGTTAGGAAATTAAGGAACTTTCCATAAGACTCCGAAATCTCACCTGCTCAGAAATGTTATGAGGATTTAATACATAGAAAGCACTTGCCCCAGTGCCTGCCACACAGTGAGTATCTGAGCATCTCCCTTTTACTCCAGTTCTTAAAATAAATGAATGCAACTGAAAGTCCAGGTAACAGGAGACATAACAGACCATTCATTTAGCTAAAACATGGTGATTGACAGTAATGTTGTTCCTTCATTGACTCCACAGTGGCCAAGCTTCTAAGAAGCAAGAGCTAGGTGCTATATCATGGATTTCAATCCATCAGCTCCAGGAGCGATTCTCTTCCCTTGCCATGCATCTCCCTCGGCACTCTGCTCATCCTTTCACACTGCATGGATGACTGGCCACGCACACACCCCATCCCGCTCTGGATTTATGCAGCTGCATACTTGAGTGGGGCCCAGGATCTTGCAAAAGAAGCTGATGACTTAATTAGTGAAGGTCTAGGCAGAGACTTACACCCAAGCTTGGCTCCGATGCTGAATCAAGGCAGCTCCATTCAGTTTGGCTTTCTTTACCCATGAGCACTTGCCTTCAGCATGGCCACTGCCCTTCTCCACCCACATCTCCCAGAGCTCACCTGAGGTCAACGGAGCATACTTCTGTGCTGCTTACTTCCCCCTTTCTCCCAAGTTCCTAAATTAAGAATACCTTATTTTGCCAGGCAGTGGCAGCACATGCTGTTAATACCAGCAATTAGGAGGTAGAGGCAGAAGGATCTCTTGAGTTCAAGGCCAGCTTGGTCTATAGAGCAAGACAGCCAGGGCTACACAGAGAAACCCTGTTTTGAAAAAACAAAAACAAAAAACAAAAAGCCAGTAAAAAGTAATAGCCTATAGGCTCTTTTCCAGGGATGCCTCTACTTGCCTGTTAGATAACACAAAGTACAGTGCATGGTACCCTGGCCTTACACCTATCTTACAGGGATCTCCACCACTTTGAGAAAATGGAGAAAACATCACTTAGTAGGTATGAAACAGTGACCACACTCAAAGACTAAGGTTTGGCTTCATTCTATATCATCAGCACTGTCCTTACCCCAGCCCTCCCAGGTCCTAAGACTAAAAGCAGGCTGTCCATTGCAGCAGTTCATATGGGCTCAGCAATGTTGTACTGGGGGTGGGAGTTGTATCTGCACCATCCATAACCCAGGGTAGGCAGCATCTATAGCCCTATGAACAGCTTTGGAGAGAAGTGCTGTCACCTAGCCACAAAGAACTTCCCAGACTGTAAAGGGCAGGGTTGATATACTGGGTGCCCTCTGACCACACCAGCAGCCGCAAGTGGAGCTTCTTGTCTCCGTGCGAACTCATTCATTCTCCTTGCCCCATTCCTGGTCTCCCTGCTTGTTTTCTCTCCACTGTTCTCCTTCCTTCCCCTCCTCCCTTTCTCTCTTCTCTTCCTCTAGAGTTCTAGTTACAACAATCCTCCTGCTTTTAAAATTACATTTACTTATTTATTTTGTGTACAAGCACGGTGTGTGCCACAGCACTCCTGTGGGGACAGACAAGGCAAAGAAGTGTAATGCATAGTTCGGTACCTTGTGGGCTCACACCTGCTGTGAAAGATAGCTGTGTGCAAAAAGGAACCAGACCAAAAACTGGGTGAGACTCACGGTTGTGGTTAAGACAGGGTCTGGGGGTTACAGAAGAAAAATTTCTGATGAAAAGATCCCAAAGTTTCTTGCACATGATGGTGTAGTGAGGACCTCGGAGGCAAGGGGAGAGCGCTGGCTGCCTGTGGCCACCAGCCCTAACTGGATTCTAGCACAAAGCAGATTATGAAGTCCAAAGAACAGACTGGCAATGGATTCAGAGACCAAATGATAAGGGATATTCTTTTGGCCACACCACAAGAACATTAATACCCACAAGCGTAGTGACTGACACCCCCCCCCATGTTGCCTATTAAGAGCACCAAAATTACTGGTTTCCAGCATGGTTCTCAATATCTTATTTATTCACTCACTCATTCATTCATTCATTCATTTGATGTGTGTGTGTGTGTGTGTGTGTGTGTGTGTGTGTGTGTGTGTGTGTCAGGGTCTCACAAGCATGTGTGTAAAGGTCAAAGAACAATACTCAAGGGTCAGTTCTCTCCTACCTACCACACCCAGGTTTCAAACTTGAGTTACCAGGTTTGCTTCTGTACAAGAGCCTGTACCTGCTGAGCCATAGCACAAGCCCCATGTAAAACCATTTTCAGTCTTCTTCCCAAAGAGGAAGAAAATTGATCTGGGAAACTAAAATGTGTCTGGGGTGGGACCCAGACTTCACAGCTGTATGTAGGAGCTACCGTCCGGTCTTATCATCATGCTAGGGACATGGCTTTGACAGTATTTGTGCCAGCGAGCATAATGCTGGTGTGGAGGTCTGCATGGTCTTAGACTCCAACAGTGTCTCAACCACAAAGTGCTTCACTAGGTGTGGTAGATTAACCTCCAAGCCCCACCCATGCCTCCCACCCCCAGTCCTTGACAAACAGATCAAGAGATAGGAGGGAGGGACGTTTGCTGAGGTCCCCTGACCCTCCCTCCCTCCAGCTGTGCACACAGATCATCATTTTTGCCATCATCCTGAATAGGAAAAAAAAAAGTATTTCAACTCAGTCACAGGGACACTAGGAGAGCATTTCTTTACAGAATGTTTTATGTCTTAAGAAAACATGGTTCATGAAGCTGCCAAGATGGCCCAGGAGGGAAAGCACTCGTCCCTAGCCCTAACTCCCTGAGTTCCATACCTAGAACCCACATGGCAGAAGGAGAGAACTAACTCTTGAAAATTGTTTTCTGACCTCCACACACTTGCCATGGCATGAGTGGGCACACATGTATAGACAACCAAATATATAATATTTTTTTAAAAAGAAAAGGTGGTTCACTCTAACACTCTCTGCTTTCTGCCAGTCTTAGGTAGCACTCAGAACACTTGGCATGTACCATCACTTCTCAGAAAATGATATAGTGCATGAATGATGTAGACGTTAAAGACCCCCCTCTGCCCACCGTGCTCTGAGGGGTTTAATGACTCATCCATGGTCAGACAGCTCGAGCAGGTGCTAAATTTGCCCTCACAGGAGCTCAGGTGCTTCTGTCCAGCAATGCAGAAAGGCAGCATCAAGGTGGTTTTCCCTCCTTATAAAAGAGAAAGACTAGGGATGGAGAATTATTTAAACACAGCTCAGCCATTCTGCAGCCATTGTTTCTCCTGCAGAAACACCCTGTTGATTTTTAAATCCCTTTAAAACCCCTGGCACCTGTATGGCCCAGGTCCAAAAAGTATTACCTAATCCCTTGCTCTTGCTTTTTATATTTAACCTCACAGGCACTTCAGTGGTTGTGACCCCTGGTTTAGTGGAGAATTTGGGGGCCTACAGAAATTTTTCTTCTCCCATGGAGGCTAGAATCATATAGTGCTCAGACCCCAATGTAGGAATGTGTTCATTCTCATCCCCCCCTCCCATTTTCTTTACCTCGGGGCTCCAGGATGACAATGACTCTGAAATGTGGATGAAAAGAGTCATAGGAAGGTGGAGTGGAGCGGCTGTCAGAGTTAGCCACTCATAATATCTGATACAGCGTCTTTTCAGGGCAAAAACTAAGGCTGCAAACATAATGAGAGCTTCCCAGCAAATTCATTATAACAAAGCATAATACAAGTTCTCTGGCCACAGAAATAGACCCAAGGAAAGTGACTCCCATGGAAGACCTAATTAAACCTTTGATGTCAGAAAGCAGAGCAAGGAAGATTGGAAAATCAAGTCCCACCAACTCACATGGAGAAAAAAGTTTCCTCCTCCTCCTTCTCTTTCTACTTCTTCCTCCTGTCCCCCCTCCTCCTCCTCCTCCTCCTCCTTCTTCTTCTCTCTCTCTCTCTCTCCTCCCCCATTCCTTCCTGACCCTTTTCTCCTTTTCTTCCCTTCCATGAAGGAAGAGTAAGATTCAGGAACAATGGGTTGTAAATTCTTGAGCCAATTAGCCCAGTGACTTACTACTGTTTCTAATGCACAGAATGTCACAGGCTGTTTTGCAGCTGCCCCAAGTAGGTTTGTTAATAACAGGAAGCTAGCACTTCTCAGTACAGTGGATCAAGCTACACGTGAAAATAAATGCAAAAAATCTGGAGGGGAATAGGAGCAGACCAAGAGTAGCCTTGATTTAATTTAACATTTGGGGTCCACACACATGAGCGTTTTAGTAGGCTTCATGGTGGAAGTTGCTGTCATTTGTAAAATATTCTGGCCAATTAGCTAATAGTGTGCTTGGATTTCTCCTGTTTTGATACAGTAATACTAAGTACATTGTGAAGCCCAATTATACAAATCATCCCCATATGCCATACCAGTCTTTCTTTATGAACTGTGTTTATAAATCCTGTGTGAGGAAATGTGTACTTCAGCAATTTAGACCATGTGTAAAAACATAGCCAATGGGATTGTCAAGAAAACAAGTTCCAGCCTAGGAAATCCTAATGTGCTCGGCTGGAATAACAGGAGGGTGCCGGCGAGCGATGGGGCGGGAGGGCTATGGGGCGGGAGGGCGATGCTCTCTCCTCACATACTTCTCGCTTTACAGTGTTTAACCAATTTAGGAGCTTCCACTTCCCCCTGTGTTGTTTCATTCTTTTCTTTTAGGATCCAACCTTGGAGTTTTTGAGAAAATTTGGGATTGGTTTTGTCTCCGGGACAATGGGCTCCATCTTTAACATCCCCTTTGATGTTGCGAAGAGTAGGATCCAAGGGCCTCAGCCAGTTCCTGGAGAGATCAAGTACCGAAGCTGCTTCAAAACAATGGAGTTGGTCTACCGGGAAGAAGGGTAATAGATCCTTGCTTTAATAAGTATGCAAGGGTCAAGGATTGTTAAAACGCTCTCATTTGTCTGTTTTGACGAGAGCCAGTAAGTCTTCGGAGGCTGGGCTTCTGTCTAAGGAAGTCTGTGGGATAAATGACAAGCCACACAGTAATGAGACATTGGCAGTGTCCTCCCTCCAGCCTGATCATGCAGAGAGGCGCGACTATGTAATACGCCGAGTATTTGCCTGAGAATGCTCGAATAAACTCTTTAGCATGCTTAGCATGATGTTATTGTATATGCCCTATTGGCATGCAGGCAGAATACTTGTCTTCCGACTAAAAATCTAATCAAAATATTGTCTTAATTAAGTCCTCCTAAGAGAATTAAATCTGAACATTCTGAAATCTGGATTCTTAAACTTTTAAGTATTTGCCTTTTTCTGATCTTTTTTTTCTAAGTTTTAGTTTCTGTCTCCTCTCTCCCTCCCTTTCCTACCAATATTCTCCAGTAAACAAGGGATACTTTATTATTTTGATCTAAACTGCATTATATTTCCTAATGTGAAGACTGGGCTTGTGGTCTTTTAAATTCAATTACAAAAGTCATTTTGCCCATATACACAGCTGTCTTGAAAGCAAGAATCATCTCACTGATGAAAGTCAAGTTTCTGATTGGACAAGACCAACACAGCCTGTAATAAAGAACTGATTAACTCTTTCCCTTCATCCAATTTGCTGCACCAAATCCTGGGCCAGATACTGTCAGGTTGGGGGTGGGTGTAATTTCAAGTGGTTTCTTGGCAACTGGTGAGAGCTACCATCTCCCAATAAAAAGTGTTCCCCTTTTCTGTTACAGGATTTTAGCCCTATACAAAGGCCTGCTTCCTAAGGTGATGAGACTTGGACCAGGTAATGATGACCTCACTATTTAAGTCCTCCCTCCTTTATTGTCCTGGTATCTCTTCTCTTACCTGGGTAGATCTGAAACACCATAGAAGTTTACCGTACATGGAGAGAATGAAAAGTTGAGGATATAAAGTCACCTGTTGAAGATACTGAAAGCATCCATCAGAAACACTCTACTTTGTTCATAAATATTATCTGTAGCTTTGCTGGAAGGCAATGAGAGCTAAAGCCAAGCTTAAGTCAACAGGAAAAGATCCACACTGAGTGAGCTTCAAGCACACACAATGGCTTCTGGCTGAGTAGAGGATTTCACAGAGAAACCAGTCTGATAAAACTCTCCCCTGGGCTCCAGGCTGCCTCGCTTCTGCCTCCCCTTCATTTCCAACAGATAAAAGGAAGAGAACTTGCTCCCTGAGCTTCGTTCCCAGTCATGCCTGTGGAGTGAAGCTGTTCAAGGCCACTCACTTGCCCCAGCCTCCCTCAGTTTGGTAATGGGGACTCCTGGCTTGGGGCCCTATCTGAGGACAGAAGACAGGGGGAAAGAAAATAGCCTGTTACCCTCCGCAGGGAGAAGCAGCTGCCTCTATGTAAATAGATAAGAAAATAGCTGCTGGAAACTCAGCCGCCTGGGTAAATAGCCCCGGATTACAAGCCACCCTATGATTAAGTATGAACATATGTTCTAGACCACACACACTTTTTTAAAACCAGATCATATGCCCATCCTTAGACATCCTGGTAGTCTTCTCTGGAACATTCTCCTCTCTCTTTGCCATGCCTCAGTTTTAACACCGATGTGCTCCCGAACTCACACATATATGTTTACTCTGGCATCTAAATCTGCAAACCTGGCCTGTGTCCCCCACCTTAGCAAAGGGAGTGTGTAAGACAACGCAGGAGAACAACTCACACTTTTGTGTGTTCAAAAATCATCCCACTGATCTCCATCTATCACCCCAACCTCTGTGAGCATTTAAGCATGGATTTTTTTTCTTCGTATGTGAGATCTAGACCTGCCTCCAGTTAATATCATCCGCCCATGTGTCAAAACCAACTCAGGGATAAAAAGACATCAGAAATATTGTACTTTTCCATCACCAAACAGTCAAAACTATGTAGGCCTAATGTTAGTGAAGAATCACAGGACATCACCCTAAACCAGCTTCTCAAAAGAGCAGGGATAAAAACAGTAACTAGGAAAAATGTAGTTAAAATGGTAATTGATTGGAACCTTGAACCAAAACTCTTAAATAATCTGCCCCCAAGTTCTGTTAGAGGCTTCCAAATGTCTGCTCAGGTTTATAAATGTTTCTGTGTGAACTATCCTAAATTGCTCTGGTGTCTTGTGCAACAAAAGGCGTTGTTGTGTTGCTATCCAGCCTCAACCAGATTGTGAAGAGCCTAATACAAGCACCTGGCCTTTCCTGCATTTCAAATGTGCAAGTCCTAGGGAGGAAGTCAGAGGAGGAAGGCAGGACTTTGAGTTAGCACCAATCATAGATAAGGTAGAAAAGAAGAAGATAGTATAAAAGAAAATGGGGGCCAGGGGGATGACTCAGTGGGCAAAGGCATGTGGGGATCTAAAATAAAGTTCAAAAATTAAAGTTAAGATACACAGGGTGGAGGTCAGCTAGATCAGAGGTAGAACATACAACTAACATTCACTAGGCTCTGAGTTTAATCCCGAACACCATAAGTAAGGAAGGAAGGGAAGAAGGAAGGGAAAAGACTGGAGAGAGCGAAGGGAGGAATAAGAGGAAACCAAGCAGGGGAAGGGAGCATCCTTCATCCTAGAGAAACAGTTCATCTTGGTTTTGTAAATTCCTTAGCAGCCCTACATGGCCAACAATGAGGTGGCCCCTGCAAGTGTCCAGCCTGACGTCTGCTCTAGATCTCACTAGACTGAAAACTAGTCTACGTACCTATCTACTATCTATCGATCAATCGATCAATCTATCTAATCTATCTGTGCCTGTCTCTCTGTCTCTGTCTCTCTCTCTGTGAATCTGTCCATCTCTGTCTCTCTGTATGTGTGTCTGTCTCTGTCTCTGGGGTGGGTACATGTGTGTGCATGCATGTCCATGCTTTATATTGTGAGCAATTACTAAAAGTAAATTTCATGATCACATAGGCATTAACAATCATCTGTGGGACTGCTTCTTGTTTGTTTACTTGTTTGTAGTTTTAAAACTCCAGGAGAGCTATATCATCTGGGGGTGGGGGGTTAATAGAGTATCTTCACGGGTTAAAAATGAAATTTACAGGCAGATAATTATCTTTGGGTTATGGTTATATAAACATGTGCAACTGGTAGATTTTTTTTATTCATATGGCAGTTTGTGCAAAATAGCTAAGATCCAAATCAGGTTCCTTTTCTTTCCAAGAGAAGTCAACCTTCCATTCCCTCAGCCAAGCCTGTTCTCAGTCATGCTCAGATTTGTCCACATTTAGGTTTGTAACTTGTTTTTCTCACACAGTTAGGCCATTCTAAGTTACGGGGCACATCCTGTTTGCTATATCAGGTAGAACACAGAGAGAGTTAAGCAGATGGCTTGCCCCAGTGTGCGTGTATCCTATATCCTCTGAGCTTATTCTCCTGAGTCGCATTCCTGTTTATGTTTTCAGCCAGCCACTTCACAGCCAGTGGTACGGCATTCTCATCTACACTAAAGGGCAGTCCCATGCCACCCAACTCTACTTCCAAATGTCCAAGTTCAAATCCGTATATTTGAGGCAGATATGTAGAATAATCTTAGCTTCCAACATCCTCTTACAAAACAGAGTTTTAAAATATTCAGAAAGTAAACTTTCAAACAACACAATCCAGTCTAAAAGCCAGACTCTTCTGTCAAATCATGATGTTGGTGAATTCTTTCCTGAATATACACAAAGAAGATGCCAATTATGTCTGGAAAAGAGAAATCTATTGCCTAGATGTGAGGAATCTGAACATTTTCATTTGTAGAAAAGTCCCATGCCTTTATATGACTAAATATGTCTTTATTTATTTACTTTTTTAAATTGAAAGTTCTTGAAAAAGA